>LR749595.1:0-183765 GCA_902729485.2 Mus minutoides | reverse complement strand
GTGGAGGCTGTGTGGTGGCTGGTCACTGAGCCTGGTAGAGGCTGTGTGGTGGCTGGTCACTGAGCCTGGTGGAGGCTGTGTGGTGTGGTGTCTGGTCACTGAGCCTGGTGGAGGCTGTGTGGTGGCTGGTCACTGAGCCTGGTGGAGGCTGTGTGGTGGCTGGTCACTGAGCCTGGTGGAGGCTGCTTCTTCAGGACCCTCTTGCCAGGCCCACTCTGTGGATGGACCGGAAAGAAAAGGGGCTGAGAAAATAGAAAGAACTTGATGGTATTAATTCTGTGGCAGTATGTTCTGATTCATTATTTTTCGAGTATTTTTTATTAGATAATTTCTTTATTTACATTTCAAATGCTATCCCAAAAGTTCCCTATACTGTCCCCCCACCCCGCTCCCCCACCTGCCCACACCCACTTCCTGGCCCTGGCATTCCCCTGTACTGGGGCATATAAAGTTTGTAAGACCAAGGGGCCTCTCTTCCCAGTGATGGCCAACTAGGTCATCTTCTGCTACATATGCATCTAGAGACATGAGCTCTGGGGGTACTGGTTAGTTCATATTGTTGTTCCTCCTATAGGGTTGCAGACCCCTTCAACTCCTTGGATAATTTCTCTAGCTCCTCCATAGGGGGCTCTGTGTTCCATCCTATAGATGACTGTGAGCATCCACTTCTGTATTTGCCAGGCACTGGCATAGCCTCACTTGAGATAGTTATATCAAGGTCCTTTCAGCAAAATCTAGCTGGCATATGCAATAGTATCTGGATTTGGTGGCTGATTATGGGATGGATCCCCAGGTGGGGTAGTCTCTGGATGGTCCATCCTTTTTTCTTAGCTCCAATCTTTATCTCTGTAAGTCCTTTCATGGGTGTTTTGTTCTCTATTCTAAGAAGGAATGAAGTATGCATACTTTGGTTTTGTTCTTCATTTTCTTGTGTTTTGAAAGTTGTATCTTGAGTATTCTAAGTTTCTGGGCTAATATCCACTTATCAGTGAGTGTATATCAAGTGACTTCTTTTGTGGTTGGGTTACCTCACTAAGGATGATTTCCTCCAGATACATCCATTTGCCCAAGAATTTCATAAATTCATTGTTTTTAATAGCTGAGTTTTTGAGTAATTTTTAAAGTTGCATTACTTTTATGTGTGTGTGTAGAGGTCAGAGGACAACTTGCTGGAGCTCATTCTGTCCTTTTCTTGCAGATCAAATCTAGGTTTTTAGGCTTGGTGCCAAGTGCCTTTAACCCAATGAATTGTCTCAATGGCCTGGGGTTAGAAATGTAACCGAAGAGGGTTGTTAGTGGGAGACATTCAGCTACATACCCTCACCCATTCACCCCTTGGGTATAGCCTCCCAACCACACTTAGCTTCCTTCCAGGCTGGGAGTGTGAGGAACTCTTCCAAGGCTCCAGGATTCTCACCCCCCCTGCCCCCTACTCCTGCAGTGGAGGTTTCTCACCCTGGGAACACATGGACTGTTTTGAACCCTTTCACAGAACAGTTTCTCAGTTTTTGACAGAACATCCAATGCAAATAGCTCACGTGGGAGAGCTCATGCTTTGCTCCTGGTTTCAGAGGGTTCAGTTGCGATCACCTTGGCCCTAGTGCTTGGGCAGGACATCATGGCAGTGGAAGTGTGGCAGAAGAGAGATGCTGGCTTCCTAACTGACAGGGCAGTAGGAAGCACATAGCCAGACAGGACTCTAAGCACCCTGGAGCAGTGGCCTGCTTCCTGCACCTGGGTCCCACTTCTCAATGTTTCCACAACTTCCCAAAATAGTACCCACAGATGGGTGACCAAGTGTCAAACTTGAGCTTATTGGGGGTAGCGTTGGGGGGGAGGAGCATTTCAGTTTTAAACCATAGCAAATGGCAAAGAGCCCTATGCATTTTGTAATAGTTGATAATTTGAGTTTCTTTTTCTTGCTACTGGATATGCATGTGCTAAGTCCCAGTTAACAATGACAACAACATCAACAATTGTATGTGTATGCATGATATGTGGACACTTGAGGCACATCTCACATGTGGAGGTTAGAGAACAACATTTTAGAGTTGGTTCTTTCCTTCCACCTTTGCCTAGGTTCCAGGGTTCAAACTCAGGTCACCAGGATTGTGTGGCAAGAGACATCTCTCCAGCCTCTGAGCTAGGTTTTATTTTCAAAAAGAGAATGGGCCTACTACTGGTAGGTTGAACATGCCCCAGTCAAAATAGTCAAATATCTATGAGTGTATGGGCAGTACAAACTGTACTTGTTAAAGGCTTATAAAAAGGGGTTACAGGGGTTGGAGAGATGGTCCAGTGGATAAAAGCACTGACTATTCTTCTAAAGGACATGGGTTCAAATCCCAGCACCCACGCGGAAGCTCACAACTATCTGTAATTCGAAGATCTGACACCCTCACACAGACATACATGCAAGTAAAACATCAGTGCACATAGAATAAAAATAAACAAGCAACAAACTATATATATATATTTGAAAAAAGGGGGACACAAAGTTGGTTAGGAGGAGAGGGGGAGTAGATTTGAGAGGAGCTGGGGGAGGGGTATGATTATGTTCAAAACATATTCTACAAAATTCTTAAAAAACTAATAAAAATGAGAAAAATGTCATCTCTATCTGAGAAAGGGAAAGACAGGAGAGAGAGAGAGAGAGAGAGAGAGAGAGAGAGAAAGAAGAAGAAGAAGGAGGAGGAGGAGGAGAAAGAGGAGAAGGAGGAGGAGGAGGAGGAGGAAAGGGAAGATGGAGAAAAGAAGAGAAAGAGAAGGCAGCAGGAGGCACAGAGCTCAGAGCCTGCAGCTCTGGCCATGGTTTGGATGGTGATGGAAGGCTATGTCACATCTCTGTGAGTGTTGGCCTGGAGTAAAGATGTGTCCTGAGCATCTAATGCATACACGCCTGTCACCAACACCAGGCCGCTGGACTTGGAGATGGAGTGCTCCTGCCTTCCCCATCCTGGTCTTCAAGGGCTATGGACTGGTGTTGTGGGCCTTTCTCCTCTCCAAGGGAGCTGCTGGCAGGATGCCAGCTTCCTTAGATACTTAGGTTGTTTGAGGGAGGCCAGTTGGTGTTCCGTCTCAGCCTGGGAACACTGTGAAGTAGAGCCCTTGGTGCTTCTGAAACTTTGGTCTGTCTGATGAGCCCTCTGGGCAAACGCTTTTCATGATTCATTGCTGTTACTCTCTTTAAAGGCCCTTGAGCCTGGCATCAGCTCTAGCTCACGGCTGACTAAAGTGAGGCCCAGGCAGTGTGTCCCTGGGTCTGCAGAGTAGGAATGGCTTCTCAGATACCCAGCAATTCTGCCTTCCTGAGTTTATTTTAAAATAAATACCATTTATTTTTAAAATATTTTTTTCCAATTTATCCATGAAGCATGAGCCTGACTGATGTATCTGACTGATTCTAGGCGGGTCATGTCTGTGGGGATGATGTTGACATTATAGACGGACGACCCACCGGCTCTGTGAGGATTTCCTTTGGATACATGTCCACACTAGAGGATGCTCAGGCTTTTCTCAGGTTCATCAGCACTATCTACCTCCGCTCACCCAGTGGCCAGCCTGTTCCTCAAGTCAGCACCAGTGATGCTGGGGCCTTATCCTCAAAGAGTGACTGTCACTTGCCTCAGAAAGGTTCCTGCACAGACCCTGCAGTTTGCAATGGCTCCTATCCTGACACAAACATCATGGACTTGCACCCGTCTCTGAGCAAAGCCAGCAGCATCCAGCAGACCCCTCAAGACAAAGCTGCAGATATCCTGAATGGGGATCCGGGGTCCCACATTGTCACCAACATTTACCTCTACCCCATCAAATCCTGTGCTGCCTTTGAGGTAAGGGCTTTACAGAAATGGCTGCTTTGTTTCTTTCTCTGAGCACTGTTTATCCCCCTTGCCTATTTTTTGATGCAGTGTATAGCTCACTCACTCTATCTATCTATCTATCTATCTATCTATCTATCTATCTATCTATTTTCAAAAGCAAAAGAACAATATAGCAAATGAAGAAAATCAGGCAAAACTCAAACCAAATGCCAGAATGTTGT
The DNA here is from genome assembly GCA_902729485.2 of Mus minutoides. NCBI lineage: Eukaryota > Metazoa > Chordata > Mammalia > Rodentia > Muridae > Mus > Mus minutoides. The sequence goes on along the minus strand of LR749595.1, from coordinate 179,720 downwards.
CGTTTGGACAGCCATTAAACTTCATGGCAGGGATGAGTTTTTAAATAAGATGCTGCTTACAGGGATGCACGTTTCTTTGTGTGTACAGTTGCATGTGTGTATGAACGGCGTGTACATGTGTACACATGCATGTGGAGCCATCATTCCTTCAGTACCTTCCTCTTGTCTGTTGAGACTGAACCAGTCACTGGCCTGGGTCTCTCTTTGTAGGCTGGCCAGCTGGACTCAGTCATTTTTCTGTCCTCACCTCTCCAGTGCTGGGATTACGAGTAGAAGCCCCCACACCTGAGTTACACAGGTCCTGGGGATCTAATGCAGATGGCTTACATAGCAGACACTTCACCAACTGAGCTCCCTCTCCAGCCTAAGTCTATCTGAGATGCAAATAAATGCCTAGTGGCTGTATCAGTTGACTGTGGCTGCAGCGGGATGGATGGATTGGCTCTTTGCTGAATCATTTGACATGCCTTGTTTCATCTGACCCTTAAAATGACTGCATGAGATGGACAGTAATATTATCCCTGGTTCATCATCATACAGCCCAGGGGACTGGGGTTAAACACCTTGTCTAGACCACCGGCAAGGATTTGTATGTGGGTCTGCAGATCCAGGTCCCTGCTCTCCTGTGATTCCTCTCCTCCATCTTCCCTGTGGAAATAAACTGCAGTGGGGCATTTTGATCCATGAGTTTAGTATCAATGGAGACAACCAGTGAAAGACCTCAAATATTAGGAAAAACTGCAGCTGTGACGATACCCCCCTAAGCAACACATGTACCAACTATTCACGGAGCACTTACATTGTACGAGGTTATGTAGGTAACTTAGAGATGGAAGATTTTACAGGGGGATGTGCATAGAATATATACAAACACATGGGTTAATAAGAAGAATTTCAACATCCACCAGACCTGGGTGTTTTTAGGGGACCCTGGAAGTAACATTTTGTAGATACCGAATTATGTCACACACCTGAAGACATACTGTTTGGGTGATCCTTGCATCGGGGGACAGGTGACTTGCCTTGGCTGGCAGCCAGCCTTAGTTATCTGAAAGGCAGTTTTCCTTGTGGCCAACCTGGGGTTGTGAAGATTCCAGACTCCTGAGTCTCTGGGATGGCACAATCTCTGGCTCCTCATAAGGCACAGAGATCATGGTTGTTTCTTGGTCTGCTTTTCCAGGGTAGTTCTCTGGGAGCTTGGATGTAAAATGTCTCTCACAGGTCATGTAACACTTCATCCTGGTTGGCCTGTGTTGTTTTAGGACACCGTAGGATCTTTGGGAAGTAGATTCAAGCTGAAGAAAGTGGATTTTTAGATTTACAGCTCAACTCTACTTCCGTCTCTTCATTGCCTCCTGGCCTGTGGAGATCTGAGAGAGCAACTCACACTTCTGCCACCACAGGCCAAGCCGTTCCCACCACCATGCCTTCCCCACCATGGTGGGCTGTACACTCAGATCAGAAGCCCAAACAAACCACTCCTCCTTTTCATTGCTTCCTTACTGACATTGCTTCCATAATGTCAGGGTTCGGTCACAAGGCGTGTAAGCGTGTCAGTGCACGCGTCCTGAGCACACGCCCTGAGCACATGCCCTGCCTCTCCCTGTTTTCACAGATGGGCTGCAAGCACAGGAGGAACACCGGGACTCTGAGGCTCAATATGGTTGATTTTTCCTTCAATCCATTCTTTTGGTTTTTTTTTTTTTTTTACACTTTTAATTGATTCTTTGTGAATTTCACATTGTGCATCCCAGTCCCACTCATCTCCCCATCCTTCCAGATCCACCCATGTAACTTCCCTCCAAAAGAAAACAAGCAAACACCTCACAGTGGAAGTTGCAGTATGCCATGGTGTGTCACACAGCATACCCTTTGGCCCAAACAGCTTTTCTCGAAAATGATCATTGCAGTGACTCATGGGTGGTTCAAGGCTCTGGATTCTGTTACACGATCAATACTGGATCCTCACTGGAACTCCTTTTGGATATCTTGACTTCAATCCAATCCTTTTGGTTGTGAACGGCATTGGCACACGGGATCTAAACACATAGATATGCTTTGCATTTAAATCCTGCACAAATATGAACAACGCAGGTTTACTGGTTAATTTTTATTACTGGCTTGCTATGAGCTAGAGTCACCAGAGAGAGGAAATGTCACTTTGGTTTTAAAAACCCAGTCATGTTATGTGAATATGTTTTTGTTTTAATCCCAGGTGTGGGATAAGAGGCTGCTACATAGCAGGTGATTATGATTTGCCTGGTGCACTAGCAAGGGTGTGATTTTTGCCAGCTGCAGATTGTTTAATTCTGAGAACTCTGGAGAGGGTATAAAGGGGAGAGCCTTGAGAGGGCAGTGGCTGCTGCTCCTACTGGTGTTGCTGTGTTTGCTTTTGCTATTGCTGGGTTGCTGGGTTGCTGGGTTGCTGAATCGCTGAATCGCTGTTTTGCTGGTTGGAGATATCATGATTGAGCTTTCTCCAAGAAACCTGATGTTTCTAATCAGAAGGAAGTAGTCTAAAGGGGTCTACTCTCCGTTTCCTCTTTAGCCTTCTTTCTCTTCAACCTAGAATAAGCCCTTTCACCCCCAAAGCTGCTCTTGGTCAGAGTATTTGTCATACCAATTGAAACTTGAACAGCAAGCAAAGTTACACATTTGAAGTGGGCCAATTCAGGGACCATTTCGGTATAGTCACATGTGTATAGTGTAAGGATACACCTGGACCAGCATCCATTGAAGTGGAAGGCTATACAGAAAGCAGGGTCTGTGGGCTCCTGTGGGGAGGGATGCTAACCTTGGGGTAAGACAGAGCATTGCTACTGTAGACTCCTGAATTCTGAATGTTTGCATGCACATACCTTTCCTTATCAGTGGAGAAGGGTGGGCACTGTATCTGCAGACTAAAGGGAAGGTCTTGAAGGTCCACACTTCCTTTGCAAAGCTCTCTCTGTTGTGCGTCTTCCTCCTCTTATCCTTTGAGAGGATGCATTGGATTTATGAAGGCCATCTGCATTTGTATAATGATATGAAAGTCTTTGATGTAATGATATGAATAATTTTAAGGAGCCCTTACCTAAGTCCTCTCTGCTTTTGTTTAGGTGACCAAGTGGCCTGTGGGGAGCCAAGGGCTGCTGTATGACCGGAGCTGGATGGTTGTGAATCACAATGGCATTTGCATGAGTCAGAAGCAGGAGCCGAGGCTCTGCCTGATCCAGCCTGTCATTGACCTGCAGCGGAGGATCATGGTCATCAAAGCAGAAGGTGTGAAATGGTTCATTTCCACAGAGAGACCACTGGGGCAGCTTCCATTCCCAGACTAAAAAACAAAACAAAACCCTGATGGTCTCTCTTCTACCGAATGTTAGCATTATCTTCAAGTAAATGAAACCATGTCCAGGAAAGACAAGAAAGGTTGTTTTCTTTTTATTTGGGGGGAATTTGTCAGAAGAAATGGGATAAGAGCCTGGGATCTTAGGGCTCTCTGTACTTGCATTCTTTCTCCTTATCCATCATGCTTTGTGTTTTACGCTTTGTTCTTTCCTCTTGAACACACAAGGGAGAGCTCTGTCCAGTGACTTTCTTAGATGATGGGGGTGTTGAGCATCCACACTGTACAGCTGGCAGCCTCTGGTCATATGTCACCACTGAATCCTCAAAAATGTGCCCAGCAGACACCAGAACTGAATTTCAAAACTTATTACATTTTAATTCATCTAAATAGCTACACATTCATCTAAATGGCTACAGTATTTGCCAGCATAGAGGCAGAAATTAATATAACACAAATCTATGCCATCCAGTTTAGACAATATTTAACATTTGGCTTGCCGGGCAGTGGTGGCACACACCTTTAATCCCAGCACTTGGGAGGCAGAGGCAGTCAGATTTCTGAGTTTGAGGCCAGCCTGGTCTATAGAGTGAGTTCCAGTACAGCCAGGGCTACACAGAGAAACCCTGTCTCAAAAAAAAAAAAACAAAAAACAAAAAACAAAAAACAAAAACAAAAAAACAAAACAAAACAAAACAAAAAACCCAGAAAAAAAAAATCCAAACATTTGGCTTAGTGTCTTAAGCTTTCCTCTCTTTCCTGTTTTTTCTTTTTTTTCTTATACAAATCATTGTATGTGTGTGAATGTGGACATCACAGAACCACTTTTAGGGAGTCAGTTCTCTCTTTCTACTTTGTTTTTGTGACAAGGTCTCCTATTTCTGCCGTTTTGCTATGTACCCCAGGCTAGCTGGACCTTGAGCTTTCTATTCTCCTGTCTCTGACTCCCATCTCATTGCAAGTGTGCTAAGATTACAGAGGCCTAGCTTTTTATGTGTGTTCCCAGGATTGAACTCGAGTCATCAGACTTTTATTCATTGACCCAATGGTAATGGTGATAATCATTACACACACACACACACACACACACACTCACATAATATGTAATATAGAACATATAACATATAGCATCTAATATATATTATATAATGTGCAATATACAATGTATAATATAGTTTATATTATATAGAGTAAGTATAATATATAAATATAACATATTTGCAATTAAAATATATTATATATTATGTATTCACATATATATAAGTATGTTACATTTATATATTATTTATATAAAGAAAGAACATAGTATATAGCATACATTATATAAGTTATATATAACTATATATTATATATATAACTTAAATATTCTCTACAGCTCTCCTGGGTCTTGGTTTCTACACAACTGTGGTTGAACTTTTAGGATGTCCTACAACCATGTTGTCACAACTTTGTCTTTTGCCTGTGTGTGTGTTTTTTTTTTGTTTGTTTGTTTTTTGTTTTGTTTTTTTTATTTGGTCTGGTCCCATGGTTGAGTTTTCCTTATACCAATAGGTAATATTTCTGACGTTCCAAAGAGAATGCTGATATCAACCCTTTGTTCTACTGTAAGAATTTTAATACATGTGTATATTTGCATAAATACACCCTACAACTTAAGTCCAAAACCTCATCACCCAGGGAAGCTCCTGTGCTACCCCTGTTGAAGTTTCTTTTTCTGTAGTCTCTGTGGAATCAAGGGCATCTCTAGCATGTGAACTTCAGCAACCACTTCTTTTACTCAGCATGACTGTTTTGAGATCTACCCAAGTCCTGCATGCAACACGACAAGTAACTGTGTGTTACTGAGAAGTGTGTCTGAGTGTGAATGTTGTAAGGTACATTTGCCCATTGTTTCGCCAAAGGGCATCTCAGTGGCTGCTGATTTTTATTTTATTTATTCATTTAGTATTTTTAGATAGAAGAATGGCACATTTGAAAAGCAAGTCTCACTTGCACAGGCCTCATGTTTTCCAGTGTCCTGCGTATCACTCCTGATACACCTTGGCTTCCATTAAGACATAATGTGCCAGCAGCCTGACGGTAGATCTACAGCTACCAATGGACTGAAAAGCCCTGAGTGCTGTGGCTGCCTCTGAGTCCTCTCTGCTCTGCCACGGAAGAGCTTTTTATAGCTGCAACCTCCCTGTCCCACCAAGGCACTTTCGCAGCATGGGGCCCTGTTGGAAATGGTTCACCTTCTACCTCTTCTTAAAGGCACAGTCCTTTTGTTCTTGTGCTGTTTTGTTGTCCTCTGTCTTGGGGTCCAGCTCTTCTCTAGACAAGTGAACTTGGAGGACCCTTGACACAAACATGCTTGGGTCTCATCATCTGTTAATGTGTGTGATATGTTAGTGGGCTATTCTGTCTGGACTTATTCTTCTGCCTTGAGAAAAAAATAGTATGTGATGATATGTCTTAATGCTTTGCTAGGTTTGACTAGATAATATCATGTTGAGTATTTTTGTGTCTTTTTTCACTAGTGATGTTGGAGTATAGCTTTTTTTTGTATATATTTTGTTCAAGTTCATGTACCCAGGATGCTATGTTATTATTTAATCTACTATACTATATGTGTATGTTAGTCCTGTATGTATATGGGGAATATAACAATTGAAGAACATTGGAATCCCTTTCCAATCGAATAAGTGCAACTTTTTAAAAGCAATAATGATTGCTGATGCAGGGCTAATCTGATTCTGGAAATATACACTCCCTGACATTATCTTTACAGTAGCATCCTTCCTGTTTATTTCCTCCTATCCAAGTGCCAACCAGCTCTGACCCTTCTGAGTCCAGATGAAATCAGATGCATTTGGGGCAGTATGACTACATGCTTGTGTCTTTCGAAAGGCTTTAGGTAGCTTTGAACAATGACTTCAAAAAGTGGACTCCTAGAGCAGAGGAATCCATTAAAGACATCTGTAAAGGGTCCTGGGGACTGTGGGGGTGATGGCCCAGTACAGATCACACCAGGAAGCTCTTTGAAGTACACACCGCGGTGCTGATAATAAGGAAGAAAGTCTCTTTGCTATCAGCCTCTAGAGCCAGTCGCTTTCCTCATCTAATCAAATTTCAGGGTCGATAAAATGAATGTGTTTCGTAACAGTGAGCGTTCACTTACTTGCACAGTCATCTGCTTTGCGTGATGCTCAGTTTGCTTCTACCTTCTGTTCATCAGGGATGGAGCCTATCCAGGTGCCTCTCGAGGATGATGGTGACCAGACTGAGATTTGCCAAAGCAGAGTGTGTGCTGACAGGTGAGGCTCAGAAGCAGGGAACACTCTTGGCTCCTCGGACACAGTGGCCCAGAGGGAGGAGAAAGCTTTGCCCTATTCAGTAATCTCCTTACTCCTTCCCCTCTGCCTGCTGCACACTCTACCCCGACCACGTGGGCTCCGTGACTAATCAGCACACTTGGCTTTCAAGTCTGTATTTGCTATTCCTTCTGCCCGTTGTGCTCTTCACTATTTATGACTTCCTGCCCTCACCTGTCTCATTCTCAGCAGTAACGTTTTAGCATCTGTATCCCTTGTGACCTAAATATGACCTATTCCTAAAAACATGCTATAGCAAATTTTCCAATAATGAAAAGCCTGTTTTAGCAAATAGCAACCAACCTTCTTTCTCAATAAAAAAAAAATATAACTATAGACAGTTCACCAGAGATTTATGTGTAATTAGCAGGACCTGGGGAGACAGCTAGGTCAATAAAGTCGACACTCAAGCATGAGGAAAAGTCTGTGTAATAAAGTCTGTGTGTAATTCCCTTGTAATCTCAGCATGGGGGAGGAGGAGACAGGTGATCTTTGGGGGTTTCCTGGCCAGCCAGCCTAGCCACATGGATAAACCCAGCTTCCAGGAGAGACTCTGATGGAGAAAGTATGGGACTGGAGGATGACTCTGTGGCTAAGAAACTTGCTGCTCTTCCAGAGGACCTGGCCTTGGTTCACAGCTCTTGCAGGGTGGTTTAAAACCATCTATAACTCCAGTTCCAGGGGATCTGACATCCTCTTCTAAGCTTGGCAGCCACCAGGTGTTGCACATATATGCATTCAGGTAAAATGCTCAGATTAGTAAAATAAATCTTAAAAAGAGACATATTGTTAACAAATTGAAGTTTTGAAAGAAATAAAGGTAGACAGCTTCTGAGGGATGATACCCAAATTTGACCTCTGGCCTTCACATGTACACACATATGGTCATGTACCTGGACTCAGATGTGCACCTCCACATGTAAACATGAATACACCCTCACCCATCACCCACCCTATAACTTCTAGACTATGAATTGTTTATAATTAATGCAAACCTTTGGATGGAAAGAAATACAGGTATGTTTGGTAGATAGTAGGACTGCATAAATAGATGTGTTTCCCTCTGCAACTGCTGTGGATTCAGTTACCCAAGTCATGATGTGACTTGCTAAAGTTACACCTGAACTGAGCCCAAGTGTCTATGTAAGTTCGTTCTGTGACCTAATTCTTAGGAAGAGCTCTCAGTGGGGGAGGGTTAATTTTGGCTCATGGTTTGAGGGTTCAGTCCCCCATGATTGGGAAAGAATGGTGTCAGAAATGGCTGCTAGCTATGACAACCAGAGTTCAAGGATGCTTGATCATATCTTGACAAGATAGAGGCAGAGAAAGGGGAATGTACCTTTTGGGGTAGTCTCCTATCTCCCTTTAGACAACCTGGGATACAGCCCATGGGGATGATGCTACCCATAATCAAGGTGTGTCTTCCTTACCTCAGTTGGTCCTCTCTGGACGCATCTTCATGGAAACTCTCACAGGCATGCCTAAAGGGGTGTCTCACTAATTTCCTAGTGTTTTTAATCCAATCAATGTATCAATTAGAATCAATCACAGAGGGAGGTCCCAAGAGACAGGCAAGGTATCCTTTGAGCCTTTTCCCTCTAGGAAAGAAGAAAAGGATGTTAACGTAATGCTGATGCCCAGTTGAATGTCTGATGTCTTGGAGGCTAAAATGTCCAGCAGAGCTACATCTTCTTGCTAGTAGTATTTGTACCAGTTTTTATACTTTTAACAATTTAAATATTCATTCTAGTACATTTTTTTACTGGGACAATAAATTTTGGGTAAACATTTTCCCACGTTGCCATAAGCAAAACTTCCGACAGGAAAAAAATATATTCACATAGAGATATGTATAATTATTTTCACTATTTATTTCTTTGCATGTGTGTGTGGGTGCATGTGCAACAGCCGGTGTGTGAAGGTCAGAGGAAAACTTGTAGGGATTGGTTTTCTTCCTCTACCATGTGGGTTCTGGGGACTGACTCAGGTCGTCACGCATGGCAGTGAGGGCCTAACCCAGTGAGAGGTCTTGCCTGTTTAGAGTATGTGCAGTTATTTACTTGGTTGTATGTAAATATCACTTGGCTGCATTTTAGATGGACCCAGTGTTAATAACGCTGTCCAGATGACTGGAGGTCAGAGGCACTTCTGCTCAGAGCCATGGGTCTGTGGTGATGGCTGTGACCTTGGTGTGGTCTCTGAAAGCACAGGGGCTAGCACTACAAACTCGCTTCTCGGTCCCAGGTCCTTCCAGAAAGGAGCCAGCTATTTTCCCCAGGAAAGTTAGTTTTCAGCAATATCTACTTTGTAACCTAAGATATTGTGATCCCATAAGATGTGACCTTGAATCTTTACGTTATACATTTAAGGGGATTCTGGAGTATCTTCGAGTTTTATTTTATTTCATGTGTTTGAGTGTTTAGCTTCCATGTGTGTATGTGCACATTGTGTGTTCCTGGTGCCCTCAGAAGTCAGAAGAGGCATCACCCCCCTCCACTGCCCCCCCTCCCCCCATCTCCCTGAGCTGGAGCTACAGACAGTGGTGAGCTGCTGTGTACACTCTAAAAACTGAACTCAGGTTCTCTGGAAGAACAACTTAACAACTTAACTGAGCTATTTCTCCAGCCCCAGATGCTACAATTTGAAAACACCGGATCAATAGATTTACTTACACAATGTTACCTCATAGTCTCAGCATTAATTTTTGTGAATGAAACGTATCAGCCCATGTGATCTGACTGTGAGAGAAAACATTCCATCAGACCTATTGTAAAAACCAGGGCATGGGGGCTGGAGAGAGGGCTGAGCCTGCTCTTCACTGCCTGCTCTTCCAGAGGCCTTGAGTTCAGTTCCCAGCAACCACATTGTGGCTTGCAACCATCTGTAATGGGATCTGATGCCCTCTTCTGGCATGCATGTATATATACTGATAGGAGATATATATATATATATATATATATATATATATATATATATATATATATATATATATAATCTTATAAAAAACAAAACAGGGCATGATTCAAGGCCTTATTAATGCAAAATATCATGCTAGAAGTGTCAAAGTCTGACCTATGTGTTCCCAATGTTAGTAATTAGTTCCCAGAAGGTCTTCAGGAGGCTGTGTAAAGCTTTAGCTCAGCTCTGAAAGCCTCCCATGGGCCCTACATCTCAGATTTTCTTAGACTTTGGAGAGATCTCTGAAGCTCTCCAAGCTGTCTGCTTCAGGCTGCCTGGTAGTGAGGACTTGGCAACATTTTATTTTGTGTTATCTTGTTTTAATTTGCCCACTTGATATTTGAATAATTGTTCAAAGAGTTAATATATAAAAAATATATAAAAATCTATCTATCTATCTATCTATCTATCTATCTATCTTTATTTATTTAATTATTTTTGGCCAGGGTAAATACTTATGATTGTGGAGAAAATGTTTCAAGATGGCTGTCAAAGTTTTTTGGTCGTCTATGTCATTTAATCAAGCAAAGTCCACACTTCCAGCGAAACGCCAGGAAGACGCCTAGAAAAGGTACCTCGTTGGGATGGAGTGTTAGGTTATCGTGCATGTCACACCCAGCCCGGAAAGTGGACTCACAGGTTCTAAGCTGGGAGTTTTGTGACCTGCTTTGAGGGCTGGGGTACAGCTGTATCATAGTAAGAAATGTGGGACGTGGAACCACAGCTGGCACTCCTGGATGCAGCAATGGTGTGTGTGTGTGTGTGTGTGTGTGTGTTGGGGGGAGGTCACAGAGGAGAGACCAGGCCTATGGACACACAAATGGAATCAGAGCGGATAGCAGTGGGCTTATGATTGCTTCCAGGATGCCTTCCCCAGGACAAAGCTCCCCGGGTCTAGCTGGTCTTACACCAGTTCTGTGGTTGGAGATTTTAGGGGAAAAAAAAAGTTTCATTATTCCCCAGAGTATTTTTACATTTTTATCTAAAGTTTTGAAGGAGTTAAAGTAGTGCAGGAATTACAAATGCACAGTACTACATCTAGTGATGTGTAGATCCTGACAATCTGAGCTTCTGCTCTCATGCCTGCACGACAACCACTTTATCCACTGAGCCATCTCCCCAGCCCGAGTATACGTCTTTTGTTTGTTTTTGTTGTTTTTTGTTTCTGTTTTTTCAGGACAGAGCTTCTCTGTGTAGCCCTGGCTGTCCTAGAACTATCTCTGTAAATCAGGCTGGCCTTGAACTCAGAGATTTGCCTGCCTCTGTTCCTTTTTCCCCCAGGTGCTGAGATGGCAGTGTGCCACCATGCCTGACATTTGAATTCTTTCCTTTTCCTTTCAAACGTGTATTTCATTCCTCCTTCAGTAGAATCTTGTCAGACCTGTTTTATGCATAGACCTCTCTTTCTGGTTACCCTCTGACCTCGCCATAGAACTAAAAAGAATATAAATGGAAACATATAAGAAGGCTATGAAGTTTGCTTAGATCATCTGGGTTAGGAAATTTCTCTTAGATTAAGTTCTTATGATTTTAACAATGGCTAGTCAATCACAACAACACAAATCTATATTATAATATAGTAGTTATATAAAATAACTACTGAACATAAAGGGTAAGTCTTGGAACCCTAGCTGGGCTTTCCCACATTTGAGAGTCTATCACTTGCAGACAGACCTGGTTGTTCTCAGCACCACTCACTTCTGGGAAATCTCATGAAAGAGGAGCAGCGGGAACAATCTTGGTTAACATACTGTCACTCAGACATCTTCTGAGGCCTGTGACCAGATCACAGGAATCTAACATGAATTGCCTTTCATGTCTGTTACTTGACAGCTTAATTGGGTCCTGCAGTTCCCTAGCCAGTGAAGGACTGGCTGTGTCACCTGACCTGTGGGAGGATCTTTTGCCCTGGCTGTGGAGACTTTTATTTCCCCATTCTTGGCTCCAGGGTTTGAATGGGACTTTTGTTTGCAATGCTGGAGGTGGTCAGCCCCGAGGGCAGTGAGGACTGGGAGCCCTGTGGCCTTTCCTCTGTGTCAGGGAAGAAGGCCCTTTGTAGAGGATGAAATGGTAACTCCCTTCTTAGCCTGACCAAAGAGGCTAGATAGAGTGGATTCACATACTCTGGAGACCACTGTCTCTGCTTAAAGATGCTCTACAGGTTCTGACCCAGCCAACCCTTTATCACCACCTTAGATAAAAATACAACTTCACAGATTCTTTCAGCAGTTTTTTTTCCCTTTTCAATAGCTTTGAATCTTCTGTTTACTTCGGCATAAATACCATTTGTAAACCCACTGGCTGCTGGAGTATCCTCTTCTGTTTATTGCCAAGGTCTGCCTGCCTGCCTGTCTGCCTGTCTGCCTGTCTGCCTACCTGCCTGTCTGTTTCATTCTCTCTGGTTAGATCTAGAAGGCCCTTGTGGGACTGTAGAGATGACTCAGTGGTGAGAGGTACTGCTTGCTCTTCCAGAGGACCCAAGTTCAATTTCCAGCACACGCACTTTGGCTTACATCTGTCAGTCACTCTAGTCTCAAGTCATCCAATTCTTCTGGCCTCCACAGAAATGCAGGCAGATACCCGTATGAAAATTCAAAAACACATGCACGCCGCACACATGGGTATACATGAAAATAACTGATGGAAGCCCTGTGTAAGCCTGCGTATATCACAAGCCTCCCAGTCCTGTGCAGGTCAGGCAGGGCTTGCTCTAGCCCTGCACGTTTGCTTCCAAGCATTGGCTCTGAGGCTCAGTGTGGTAGCATGCAGCCATAACCCTGGGGAAGCAGGGGCAGGAGGATCGGGAACCAGAGGCCAGCCTATGTAATAAGACCTTGCTACAGAAACAAAATTCGTTAGAATAAATTCATGTCAGTGTTTTATTATTTCTTCTCTGGATTATTTGATGCAGGGTATGCTAGGACCTTGTTTTTCCTCTTCTTCCTGTCTTTGGAGAGGTTTGAGGCGTGCTTAGAACATTCTTGTACATTTCCCCCCTGTGGAAGGCATCTGCCTTTAGAAACTGCAGGGTTGCTTGAGGCTGAGACTCACCAGCCTTTCCTGGAAAGCAACCCTTGGGTCCTTGCTTCCTTTTTAGGTCAGCCTCCCGGTACTGCTGTTGCCCTGTCCCTGGTGAACGAGGCTCAGTATCTGCTGGTGAACACATCAAGTATTCTGGAGCTTCAGCAGCAGTTAAACGCCAGGTTAGACCCTTTCCCTGAGGTCAGGAGACAAGAATAACTATTTGCCCCTGGGGGACCCGGTATCCATTTGGGAAGAAAAGATCTGGACGGTGGTGAGTCCAGACCCTGAAGTTGTAGTGAGAAATGAGGCCCAATGACGTCAGTGAACCCTCTGGGGCCAATTCCTTTCTTCCTTCCTCCCTCCCTCCCTTCCTTCCTTCCTTCCTCGCATGCATGTGCATGTGAGCGTGTGCACATGCATGCATATGGATAAGAAGGTATATAGTATACAAGTGGCTGTGGAGGCTATGGATCAGTCTCGAGCTTCTTTCTCAACCACTTTCTACCTTATTTTGTGAGACAGGGTCTCCCACTGAACCTAGGGCTCACAGATCAGGCTAGACCTGCTGGCTATCAAGCCCCAGGGATCTTCTTGACTCCACCTTTCTAGCACTGGGATGACCAGTGGGTGCCACAGAGCAAGGCTTTTCATGTCAGTACTGGGGACTGAACTGTTCCTCATGTGTGCAGTATTTTACCATGTGAGCCCCTCCCTCAGCCCCTCCCTCCTGTCTATCATTCCCAGGACTCTCATTTACTGCCTGTGTCAATCAGTCCACCGTGGCTGTAGCAAATGTTTTGGGCCATCAACCTGTGCAGCAATGCACCGCTTCTGAGGCATCAGTCATGATTGGTGGCCATGTTGCTTTGGGCCCATGTGGCACATTCCAGTAGGAGTACATGGTGAGATAATGAAGAAGAGCTGGGGACACCCACAGTTCCCTTTGAAGACATGTCTCCAGTGACTCACATATCTCCTGGTGGTGCCACCTCTTAAAGTTTTTACCAATTCTATTGGTATAATGGTGGGGATTTAGTCTCTACCATGGGCCTGTGAAGACATTTAAGGTCAAGACTTTATAGTGTGCTCCATGGTCTTTCTTGTATTCTCATAAAACATGGAGAACCCCTGGCTCTGGCTTTAATTATTCTATTTCTACTCCTTGTTTCAATTTGTCACCAGCTTGACCTAATTTCATTGCATTACCCACCCTCCTACTGTCTCCTGCCCCTTAGGATTCCTGCCCTACTTCATACAAGGAGTGCTTATAACAACGTTTTGAGTGTGATTACAGGCAGGTTTTGTTTGTCAGCAACACCTTCAGACACAGCCAGTGTCTCTGGGCGCTCCCTGCCCCCTACCCCTCTCCTGAGGGTACAGATGCTGTTACGATACCATTGAAACTCTAGGAAGTTCTGACCACACCAACCCCTCATTTTTCCTTAGAGGAAACTAAAATCCTGTAACCAGGGAATTAATTAGGGACAGTCATCCAGCTGTCCCATCAGGGCCATGGTGGGTACAGGCTCCTCATTCCTCATTCTCAAGCTAGGAAGGTAGGTACACACTCATGGGACACTTTTTTTTCATGTGCCATATAGACTTCTGCACACATGTTCACACCTTAAGCAGCAACACACACAGCTGAAAGGAGGCCCTGGGACGCTCCTTGACTTTCCCTCAAGATTGGCTGTTGGAGTTTCTAGTCTTCTGAGAGAATACTCTGGGGTTCCTTGGCCATGGACCAGTTTGTCTTCCTCAGGTGCGGAATCGTGACACAGCTTTGAGGTTTCTGGTGCTCTGAATTTCTCAGCATCAAGGGACATTCTCTCCAACATGCAGAACAAGGGATAATGAATCTGACATTTTCTGAGTCTATAATGTGAAGGTTAGAGAAGACAGGCTTGCTGTAACCCTGGCTCCTACCAGCAGGGAATATGTTTCCCACCAGCTGGTTTAGAGCAAGGCTGAGCAGCCCCAGTGATGTCATAGGCAAGAGACTCTGAGCAGCCCCAGTGATGTCATAGGCAAGAGACTCTGAGCAGGGCTTGGTGTTTTTTCTCAGTGTTCTAGATAAAGATTGATGGGCTCCCCCATCTGCACGGTAACACAATAGTTTTCAGACAAGAAGCCTTCCTTTTTACAAAACACAAAGGAGCTTGTAACAGCTTTGAGAGTAAATCCAGAATCAAAGGACTAAAAACTGCGGTCCCCTCAGGTTGTCAGAGGTGCACTGAAGCTAGACTTGGATCTCCCAGTCCCTGGCTCCTAGGTGACCACTGCCATTTAGAAGGGATTCACAACCCTTAACCCCTCTACACCAACCCACAGAATTCTAGCTCTATCCCCAGAACATATTCTATCATGATTAGTGAATGTCTCCTGCCCCTTCCCAGCATATACCAACTTAGAAATTCTAGAATTTGTTCAAACGATGCAAAGTGCAAAGAGCCCTACGCCTAACCGTGAAGTTTTACAGGTGTGTGCATCCAAGTAACCCCAGATCAAGTAAGGATCGCACCCCACTTATACCTCATCCGAGCCAAACCGACTGAAGTCACCCTTATTTAGATTTCTTTCACTGTGAATAGTTTCACTCACGCTTTGATTGAACAGAGCGTGCGCTCCTGGGTTTTAGAGCTGTTTGAGTGTATTCCTCTGAATGGACGGGGGTGTGTGGAAACACAGAAAGTTGTTTTGTATGAGTAAGCAAAACTTTCAAACAGGAATTATATAAGCTGGGCCTGGTGATGCATGGCTATAATCATAGAACTTGAGATGCTGAGGCAGGAGGATTGTGTATTTGGGGCCAACCCAGGTAACATAGGGAGATCCTGTCTCATCAAACAACCAAAGAATCTTATCTTCTATGGTTTTTATTTTATTTATTTTATTTATATTTTATGTTGTGGCCTGCATGAGAGAGTGCAGTCTCTGCTAAGCAGGTCTTTATAGTTCAGCCTGCTGACAGCTCTTGTCCTGTTCATGCCCGTCCCATGTTCCAGAACTGGTATTCTCTGTATCCTTGTTCTCTTTACTCTGTTCATCCGGCTTCTTCATCTAAGACTTGTCCATCCTTTGCCTCCTGTATGCTTCTCCTTGGAGGTGGGACCATATCCTAGGGAGGGGCCATGGCTGTATCTGACAGGTGGGTGTGTCTTGCTATTACACTCATGAGAGAAGCTTGTTCTGAGCATCTAGGCCTCAGGCCGGAGGGGAATTGGTATAGTCAAGCATGGAGTACCAAGTGTGTAGAATGGTCGCATCCATGTGGGCATGTGCCACCTCTCACCACTCACCCTTCTTGGTCCGTCTAAACAGTGATGAACATGGAAAGGAGGAGTCATTCTCCATGAAAGATCTCATCTCCCGCTTCCGTGCCAATATCATTACCAAGGGAGCCAGGGCTTTTGAAGAAGAGAAGTGGGATGAGATTTCAATTGGCTCCTTGCATTTCCAGGTAAGTTTTAGGTGGTGGTTAGCTTTTCTCAAAGGCTGCCAGTGACTGTTGTTCTCACTCCAGAACTAGGTGGCAGGCGCCCCCTCTCTTTACTTACAGTCTTCTATGGGTCATATTTGGGCTTAAGTCTGTTTTCCGTGAATGCTTGTGTATATGGGAGCACATCCTCCTTATTGAGACTGGAGCTTCCAGTGTTATAGAGCTGGTAGGGGAAGACCCAGGAGCCTGGTGACCACCTAAGGCCTATGAGCATTGCTTCTGCCACCCCTCCCTCTTTTCATCTTCTTTCTCCTAGTATCGTCTTCCTTCTCCCTCCTCTCTTTATCTTTCTCCTCTCCTCCCTTCTCCTCCTTCCTCCTGTCTTCTCTCTTCTCTTCATTTCTTGGTTCCCTCCTCCACTCTCTCTTCTCCCTCCCCTTCCTCCTCCCTTTCTGGCTTCTCCCTTTAAATGCAGTAACAATTACCTAAATTGTTAAATTGCCCTTAATGGCATCTATGGAAGATTATAGTTAGAGGCAGGTCCATTGTCATCCATTCACAGTCCCCAAGCCTTAGTTGTAAATATTCAAGAAGAGGAGAAGCTCCAATCTAAATCTCTATTCCTTACATGACTGACAAACTCGTGAGGTCTGCTCTTGAGTTTGATGGTCTCTCTGCTCTAACTCTGGCCTTCCTTCATCCAGGGACAAGCCAGTCTCCTGCCTCAGGCCTTTACCTTGTTGTCTTTTCTACTTACCATGTTGCTCAGAGGTCACTTTCTTAGCCCAATAATACAATTCTACTTAGCATGCTGACTGCATTATCCCCCTAGACCACACAGAGCATGGACCATGTCTCCTTTTTTCCTAGCATGCCTTTGGGACCTAGAGCATCTTGGCTAAGTCAGTGCCCAGTAAGTAATTGTTGGAGGGGTAGACAGGAAAGATAAGGAGAAGCTGGAGGCTTAGAGATGGTTCACTGCTGGACAATGTCAGCTCTTTAGAGGGTATGAACTGATCCTGGTATTTGCAGGGGTGTAAGCTGGTTGTCTCATGACTACCTTGTGTCTAGGCTCTTAAACGGAACACCAGTCTAGCATCCAGAAATGTAGTAACAATTATCTAAATTGCTATCAGTGGGTCTCAGATCTGGGGTGGGGTACCACAAAGGGCATGATGATCTTTCTTATCCTTGAACTCTATACGATCTCATTGGGGGCATCTATTGTCTTGAAAATCACTTTCTTTTCTTTCCTGTTTCTGGCAGCATCTCTCCTGTCATTTTCCTGTAAGCTGACTTCCTCTTCCATTCTTATTCTCCATCACTGAATCTCTGCTGTTTTAAAAGCATCTGTTCTAACATAACCTGCAGGACACCAAGGTAGGCACTAAATCTACCTTGTGAAATATTTGAAGAGATAGAGGGAAGACCTGAGGGAGGAGGAGGAGGATGAAAGAGGGAGGACCAAAGGGATGAGGGATGCAAAAGAGAGAGAGAGAGAGAGAGAGAGAGAGAGAGAGAGAGAGAGAGAGAAAGAGAGAGAGAAAACTAAACTATGCCAGGAGCACTGTTAGAAACCCATCTGACAGCAGCAACAAAGGACCTTTCTGTGAGACATCTCAGAATACTTTGTTTTCTTTGGGCAACATTCCTAACTTGTGGAAACAAAGTTAAGCTATTAATGCTCTTTGGGCCAATAACACTCCATCATGTCAGGGAAGACTGGACAGGAGTGAGGCAGCTAGTCATGCTGAGTCTACACTCAGGAAGTGGAGAGAAGTGGATGCTGGTGCTCAGCTGCCTTTCTCCCTCCTATTAGTCTGTGACCCCAACCCATGGAATGGCAGTGACCACATTTAGGATGGGTCATCCTACACCCACTAGCCCAATCTAGAACTCTCTCATAGATGGGTCCAGAGGCGAGTCTCCTTGGTGAGCCTGGATGCTATCAAGTTACTGGCTATTTACCACAGGAGAGACCATAACTGCTGAGTTTTCCCCTTTAATTCTTCATACGTCTGTATGTGACCTATTTTCAACAAGAATTTATGACAGTAAATGAAAAAAGGCTTAAAACAGGACTTGGTGGCACTCACCTTTAATCCCAGCTCTCTGGAGGCAGAGGCAGAGGCAGAGGCAGAGGCAGAGGCAGAGGCAGAGGCAGAGGCAGAGGCAGAGGCAGAGGCAGAGGCAGAGGCAGAGGCAGAGGCAGAGGCAGAGGCAGAGGCAGAGGCAGAGGCAGAGGCAGAGGCAGGCAGATCTCTGCAGTTCAAGGCTAGCCTGGTCTACTTATTGAGTTTCAGGACTATATAGAGAAATCCTGTTCCCCCCCCACAAAAAAAAAAAACAAACAAAAACAAAAAAAAAAAAAAAGGAGATTTTTTTTTTTCTGGGCAGTGTTGGAGCATGCCTTTAATACCAGCACTTAGAAGACCAAGACAGGCAGATCTTTGAGTTTGAGTTCAACATGGTCTACAGAGTGAGTTCCAGGACAGCCAGAGCTATACAGAGAAACCCTGTTTCAGAAAAAAAGGGGAGAGAGGGAGGGGGGGGGCTTAAAAACAGATATGTATATGTGTCTGCGTATAAAAGAATATCTGGAAAATGTCCCTCCTGCCATCTTAGGAGCTCTTTTCTGAGGATCTTTTCAACAAAATGACCAGGTTTTGGCCCAAAGTGTTTGGGAAGAGAAGCTGGCCAGGGCCTGGGTCTGGAGGCTGCTGCATCCCTCTGTGCCCTAAGAGACGTTTTCCAGGAGAAGCTAAGAGGCTTCTGCATTCTCGCTCTTGGTCCCAGGATCTTCATCTCTAGAAGTGAGGGCTGGGGCTGGGCTTGGCATCCCTCAAGTAGTGTCCGAACTCCTGGACAAATCCAACTGAAGAAGCAAGTTCAGCTTATCGGAGTGCTGCAGTGAGCACCTGCTGATCTTTCCACATTCTCTGCCATTCACGGAGCCTGGGACTCTGCCACTCTGGGGCCTGGGACTCTCTGCTACTCACGGGGCCTGGGACTCTCTGCCACTCACGGGGCCTGGGACTCTCTGCCACTCACTGGGCCTGGGACTCTCTGCCACTCACGGGGCCTGGGACTCTCTGCCACTCACTGGGCCTGGGACTCTCTGCCACTTACAGGGCCTGGGACTCTCTGCCACTCATGGGGCCTGGAACTCTGGAGCTCAGAACCACATAGACATTATTTCCTACTGGATGAATGCCCATCAGCTAGAGTGCCCACTATAGCACAAGCCAAGGCATAGCTACATTAGTGAGTACTTGAAATTTCAGGGAAAAATCCCCACAAATAAGAGATACATGTGGCTCCAGGGAAACCTGGTATCTGACCTGGTGGTCCCAGCTGCTCAGGAGGCTGAGGCAGGAGGATTACTTCAGTTCATGCAGTCAAAACCAGCCTGGGCAACACTTTTGCATCTTATGTGTATAGCAAAAGAGCAGTTTTATTACTGCTGAGATACTGAATTTCTGTTATTATTTCTGTTTTTTCTCTTGTTATACAAACAATAAAGCCACATGAAGTTTTCTTATACCAAATGGCTATGCCAAGTAGCTAAATGTTGGTTTATGTATTGCTGCTGTCTGGGGTATGCAGGTATGTGTATCTGTAGATACATAAAATACACATAACATTTGCTTTCTGCTTTAATTATAAAAGACAAGTATTTCCCCACACTTTGCTTAAAGCATATTTTCTTATATTTTATTTAAAGATCTTTGTGATTTTTTTTTTAAACCCAGTCTTACATAGCTCAGGCGAGTCTCAGACTTGCCATGTAACTGAAGATGAACTTGAATTTCTGATCCTTCTGCCTCCACCTCCTGAGTGCTCTTATTATAGGTGTGTATCACCATGTCTGTTTTATGTAGTGTTAGGGATGGAACTCAGGGCTTTATGACTTTCTGGTAAGCACTTAGCTCTCTGACCCACACCCCCAGTTTCTTGTAGTTTAATCTGAATCTTTGTGGTAAGCACCGTGCAGATGTGTTACCTTCAATACCACGCAATCTCCAAGATACAAGGTTTTCATATTCTCAGCTGTATGAAGACAGATCCCTGCTCATGAATCTATGTTAATACTTCTAGTTCCTTTTAGGTTAAATTTCTCTGTGTATAGTTGGTTCTCAAAGCTCACAGTGCCTTGTGCCTGGCTCAGTGGTGGCTTCTGTTTGTCTTCCAAGTTCTGAGCGCTTTCCTTCCTCAGATTCCTTCATCTCCAGGAACCATCGAGATTGCCTTTCACATCTTTCTTTTTCTCCACAGCCCTCATGCAGTAATCTTTCAGCCAGCAACCCCACAGGGGCCATTCCCAGAAAGTGCTGCAAGAGGGGCCACTTCTGTGCTTAGGGGTTGGCCACATGTCTGTGCTTCTACCATGCTGTGCATGGCCGCCTCATCACCTGTCCTCTCTCCCTGCCATGCTCTGCTTGGCGGCCTCATCACCTGTCCTCTCTCCATGCCAGGTTCTGCTGTGCTTAGGGGTTGGCCACACGTCTGTGCTTCTACCATGCTCTGTATGGCCGCCTCATCACCTGTCCTCTCTCTCTCCAGGTTCTGGGGCCTTGTCACAGGTGCCAGATGATTTGTATCGACCAGCAAACTGGGCATCGGAACCAGGATGTTTTCCAGACGCTCTCTGAGAGTCGGGGGAGAAAGGTGGGTATGTGTAGGTATGTGTGCCCAACATGGCACGTCATTTTCATCTTTGCATGCCGTTGGCACATGACCATACCGTTATGAGTATCCAGTAGTTTTCAGCAGTGGAGTGTTGTTACCCTTCCCAAAACCAATGCTCTCACCAAGGTCCTGAGCTTGCCTGTGTTTCCCTATTATTTTTCTTGCCATCTGATGTTTCATCCAGTGTGGGTTGTTGTTTATTATAAGCATTTTAATATTATTGAAGATAGAAGGAATATAAAAATAACAGGCCTGGGGATGTGGCTTAGTAGTAGAGTGCTTTACATACCTAGCATGTACTGAGGTCTGTTTTCCATCCCCTACCATCTCAAGAAAAAAAAAATGTAATTCTACTAGCCTGATCTGATTTCTTTTTTTTTTCTCAATTTTTATTAGATATTTTCTTCATTTACATTTCAAATGCTATCCCGAAAGTCCCCTATATCCTCCCCCATCCCCCGCCCAGCTCCCCTACCCACCCACTCCCACATCTTGGCCCTGGCGTTTCCCTGTACTGGGGCATATAAGGTTTGCATGATCAAGGGGCCTCTCTTCCCAATGATGGCCAACTAGGCCATCTTCTGCAACATACGCAGCTAGAGACACGAGATCTGGGGGTACTGGTTAGTTCATAATGTTCTTCCACCTATAGGGCTGGAGACCCCTTCAGCTCCTTGGGTACTTTCTCTAGCTCCTCTATTGGGAACCCTGTATTCCATCCAATAGCTGAGTGTGAGCATGCACTTCTGTGTTTGCCAGGCACTGGCGTAGCCTCACACGAGACAGCTATCTGATCTGATTTCTTTACTACAGAGATCTTATAACATAGTAAGTTAGCTTTGTGTGGATAGACGATCTGTTGAGAGGGCTCAGTAAAGCTCATGATACTAAGCCCGGTGGCTCATCTCCTCAGGGGTTAAAGTGACTGTCGTTGTTGTAGATTCTTGAGCACTTACTATATATTCATTATATATTACACATAAATGATTCATTAGGAGCGTTTATTCTTAGCTCTGCATTTTCTGTTAGGACTTTGTGAAGAATTCCAGTCAGGCTGCATTGACGTATTCTTGAAGCAGGGTATGGTGGTAAAACTTAGATCCTCCAAAGAGCTCAAGGACATCCATGGTTACATAGAGAATTTGAGGTCACCCTGGATTACAATGACGTCCTGTCTCAAATAAGTAATAAATAAGCAGGCTGAGGAGATGACACAGTCTGCAAAGTGCATGTCTTGTAAGCTCAAGACCCTTAGTTTGATCCTCAAAGCTCTCTCTCTCTCTCTCTCTCTCACACACACACACACACACACACACACACACGAGAAGAGAACTGGACACTGTGACACATGCCTGTAATCTCAGAGCTGGGAAGGCAGAGAAGGGCAGCTTCCTGGAGCTCTCCAGCCCGCTGCCCTACCTGGTGAACAGCTGACCATGAGAGACCCTGTCTCAATAAACGAGGTGGGCGGCATCTGAGGAACTGCAGCCAGGGTCTCCTCTGGCTTCTGTCTGCATGTGTGTGCACCTGTACATATACAAACACATGCCTCTGCCTTCTGAAGGCTGGGATCAAAGGCATGTTACAAATGGTTTAACAATGTACAAATGGTTACAAACTCTTAAAATAACGTGCCGTGTCTTCTGACTGTTGCCTTCATCACAGGTGAACTTTGGCGTGTACCTGATGCATTCATCCTTGGATTTATCGTCTCCATGTTTCCTGTCAGTGGGATCGGAGGTGCTCCCCGTGTTGAAAGACTGTGGAGTGTCCTGATTCACCCTCTTCCCAGAAACACCCAACTGTTATCTCCTAACATTTCTTCTCCCAAGAGCATTAAAGTTTCTCTTTACAACCCTGTCTACCGTTATCGAGACCTGCAACTTGATTCAGTAGAACTGTGTCTTACAATGAATGCTGCACTTTGTGGTTGGAGTCCAGCCCACTCTTACCACGTGGCCTCTGACCTCTTCTCACTTGCACCGACACAGCCCAGTAGAGTGCTGCCAAAGAATGGTCACTTGTGGTCAAATTAAATATTTCATGAGACCCTGAAGATTAATTTTTTTTGTTTTTAGTTTATTGAGTACATTGCAACATTGCAAAAGATCAGCTGGCTGGCAGGAACCAGAGCTCACTGTCTTCCTAGTTTTTAATCTATATATTTTTAGAGGCATAGGTTGAGGTATGATCTCATGTCACTCAGGCTGGCTTGATCTTCCTACCTTCACCTGGTGCTGGAATGTGCCATCATGTCCAGCTTGACTTACATATTTTGAAGGTATGAGTGTGTTTGTGTGTGCATGTGTGTGTGTGTGTGTGTCTGTATGTGTTCACACTTAAGATTTCTGTCTTAGTTTTTCAACTTTTGTTTTTAGACAGGGTTTCACTGTGTATCCCAGGCTGGCCTAGAACTCACTATGTAGATCAGGCTAGTCTTGAACTCATGGAGGTCTGCCTGCCTCTGCCTCTGCCTCCCAAGTACTAGGATAATATAGGTTACTCACCACACCTGGCTTCTATATCCTTTTGATGGACTGGGTCTATTTTGGCCTATAGTATCTTTTCATAACTAGTATTTTTCCAGCTGTCAGATATGTCATGTTGATGTAGCCACTTCTGAGAATTATGAGCCTCCTCTCATAAATATAAATTCTAAAATTCTTGAAAAAGCATTAATTTTAGCAATTTCTACGAAGATTATATATGGTGGCTATGTTGGCTTTATTTCAGGTGCACAGTGACGGTTTACTTTTGTAAGATGAAGTGAGTTGATACATTATACAGATCCGCCCAGCTGGAGAGGGTGCCTTTGCACTCCCGGGTGTGTGTGTGTGTTCTTCTCCACATTGTCACACTTGGGTAACATGAGCAAGCACACATGCCTCACACATCCAACTTTCATTCTCTCAGACTCCCTGTGGAGCCGGCATTGATAACCAGACAGGATGACCCCATGAAGACGGAGAAGCAGTGCCTGGCAGAGCTTAGCCTACAGCCCAGTCCCTCTGTCCTCGCTGTGGTAAACTGCTGAGTCATGACTGTGGGCAACTGACTGTGCTGCTTTAAATCGTCACCTTGACGAGACCTAGGACCACCTTGGGGACAACCCCTGAGCAGACCTGTGAGGGAGCTTCTATATTAGGCTGGGGGGAGGGCATCTACCCCAAATGTGGGCAAAACCATCCCCTAGGCTGGCGGCCCAGACTGAGTGAAAAAGAGAAAGAGAACTGGGCACCAACATTCATCTCTCTGCTTCCTGTCCCCCATGCAGCGTGACCAACTCTCTGCTTGCTGTCCCCATGCAGCGTGACCAGCTGCCTCCTGCCACCATTTATTTTTTCCTGTGCCACTGTGGATTTTATGTCTGGAAGTATAAACCCAGATAAATCCTCTTTCCCTTAAGTTGCTTCTGTCCTATATGTTGTCATGGCAACAAGACAAGTAGCAAATGCAGAAGTGATGTGTCACCAAGGAGAGAAAGGGCTGCTGGGATCTAGAGGAGCCACTGTTGGATCTTGGTTGGACTTGAGGATCCTCAGGGACCCTGCAGCAGCCAAAACCTTCATTGCTTCTTATTGTTTCATGTTGGATCCCTGAGAAAAGCTTGGCCTCTCTAACAGGCCAGTTCAGGGAACCCTAGGAAACAAGGGAAGCCAGGCCCCACCCGGCAGTCTCTTTCTAACTCCCTCTTCTGTGCTAGCAGAATTAACTTCTACACATTTCACCTTATAATACCCCAATTTAAAATTGTTGTAGAAATTATTTAATCCTGACCCTTGGCTTCTATGCTGCCTTTGACCATTAAGTTCCCAGATAAAAGACACCTATGACCTTTGTATTTACAATAAGCCTTAAACAGCACAAGAGCTGGACACATACCGACACTCTATGCTGTTAGAATCTACTTTTCTATCCATAACTCCAAGTTATAACTTACTATGTTTCATCTGGGCTGCTTTTAACTTCAGCTGGGCAGCCCCCAGGGCCACATTTTACTCAGGGCAGCTTCTCCTTCCTCCGTCTGCCCCTTCTTCTTCTCCTTCTGGTTCTCCTCCGACCCGAAGTCCAGGAAACCTAAACCCCACCTATGTCTCTTCTGCAGAGTTGCTGGCTGTTGGCATCTTTATTTACCAATCAGAAAATAATAATCAGGGGGCAGGGTTGTAGGTCTGCATGCAGACTCCAGGTCTTGGAGGCCTGCACTTAGCAATACAACGAACAGCAAGAACAAACCTCAACAACAATCTTGGCAAATCATACTCTCTCCATGAATAAGTGACAGGACACCTTTATGTCTCACCTGAAAAGTGGTGCGAGCCACAGTTCTTATTAAAGTTAACGGTGGCATCGCTGTGTGTGGCACAGAACTTTACAATGCCTGAGAAAGTCAAGCTGTGTCCACCACCCGGTGGCAGCATTAGGTAAGCTCAGAGGTGTTTCCTTACTGGATTGGGAGAACTAGTTCAAACTGGGTCAGCAAATCTCAGCAGCTGAGTGACAGTGCAGGGCTTTTGGACTCTGAAGAAAAGTGCATTACTGGTGATGGAGTCCTTCAAAAGTTACTGCCTGAGTCATTTCTCCAGCACATTACCTTTGAATCTACTTAGCACAACCATTCTTTGGAGTCTGCTTTTCTTAGGTTTCTGCTTTTGTTGCTGCTGTTCTTTTCTCCAAGGACGTAGCTTTGAATTGACTGTTTTGTCCAGTCTGACCTTATCTGTCCTTTTCTGTGTATAAGTGTGACTGCATCCTTGTGCTCAAATGTGTGTCTGTGTAAAGGTGTATGCATATTGGGTTGTGTATCATATACTTGATTATCAAAAACAATGGCTACAGCAGCCCTTCATCTTGGGGTCTTCGGGTCTATGCGCACATTTGTGGCTTTGCTTTTGTCTCTGCAGGAGCTGAGTCTGGTGGTCACTTTCTGAGTTACGGGTGGTCTTGGCTGACTTTGTGTCCACCCCTTCAAAAGCTGTCAAATGGACACAGAGTGATTTATTTTGTTATTACATTTATTTTATTTTATTTTGTGTGTGTGCCTGAGTATGTGAAAGTCTGGAGACAAGTTGTGGGAGTTGATTCTCTTCTTCCATCATGTGGTTTGTGGGGGCACAGCTCAGATGGTAAGGCTTGGCAGGCATCTCTACCCACTGAGCACTATTGTCAGCTGCAGCTCAAACCTTGAGTGAGCCCAGGGTTCAAGAGACTGTAGACCATCTATCTGCTCTTGATTCTTAGAAGATTGCCTCAGTCTGCAGAGGCCAGGTGAGGACTCCTGATCTAGCCTTGCTGAGAAAAGACATGGAATAGAGATGAGCTATCTCCCAGAAGTCCTCCATGTCAGCCAGCCGACAGGCAGCAGACACTTGGTCACATGGCGGGAGATGATTTTAATTGCTTGGCTCCAGTGATGTTCTCAGATGGCAATCACAGCAGGGTTGACATGGCTGAGCCTAGCTGAAATCTGTGACCCACCGAATCGAGGGCAAATGGAATGGTTTATTACATGACAGCCATTAACTTGAAACATACTTGTATCTGGAAGTGCAGAGCTACCACAATCAGAACTCAAGCTAAAGCATAGGGGTTTGGATAAGAACTGTTCCCCCAAGGTTCACGTGTCCGAATGCTTCCCCCTCCTCCAGTTGGTTGTAGTGTGGGACAGAGGGTGGGCCTTGACAGTTTCTAGGCCCACTCCACTTCCATTTGACTCTTATTTTTCCTGCGGATGGAAATTCATAAGAAGAATTTTCCACAGTGAGGAAAGCCACAGTTCCTATAAAATTAAAGGTGGCCAGCTAACTTCCTGTTCCTGCTGCCCTGCCTGCCGCCACTGCTCCCCTGCCATGACGGATTCTCACTCTGGAACCATATACACTGAGTGACAGCACCTGCGGCTGGGAAAGCGGCCAAGAAGCTGCTGTGTAAGGGTGTGTGCAGGTGAGGAGAACTTTTAGGGGAAGCCCATGCAGAACCTTCTTCTTCGAAGGACCAGCAAGCAGAGAGCTGGTCACTCTGCATGGGGGGCAGGAAGCAGAGGGCTGGTCATGCCGCATGCCCACTACTTACCCAGCAGTCAGTGCGGAGCCCGGGACTGAATCCCGGGACAGAATCAGCAGACACTTCCACTTAGAGAGCAAGTAGGAGACTCGTGTGGCTGCCTGGCACTCCTGCCTGCACACATTGCCGCTCTCTGCATTCTCTGGTTTGCCCCAGGGGTGGTTACACCCACCCTTTTCTATGGCTCTTAGCTCCAAGCGCTGGTGAAACTTACATTTTTCCAAACTACTTGAAGATACAAACTACTTGTAGTTAGTCCTTCTTAGTCAAGCTGGAGGTCAGAAGTCTCGGACTTTTGAATAATCTCTATTTCATTAGTCTAAGCTGGCAGTGCTTTCATTTCTTAAAACCTCTGTGGATTGTCTGAATTTTACTAAGATTTATTTTATGTGTCAAACCCAGCACTCCTGCAAGAGCAACAAGTGCTCTAAACTGCTGAGTCCTCTCTCCATCTCGCAACAATCCCATCCTAAAATATATTTTACTAAGTTCATTTCTTAAGCTCAAAGATTTAGGGGATTGGATGCCCTCTTCTGGCCTTCACAGGCATTGCACACACATGTTGTACAGACATACATGCAAAAATACCTGTACAAATACAAAATTTAAAAAATATATTTAAAAAGGTTCTTTTCTGCTGTCTGAAGATAATGGGGATGAGAAATTGCTTCATTTTTATAATCCTAAATTTAGAGAGTCAATATTTCTTCTCTTCTTGCAAATAAAATTCATTATTATATGCAGCTGGAAGCACCCAAATGGGTACTTTGAAGAGTTTTAGCGTTCTCCTTAGACAACTCCTTAGCTTCAACCCATATAATATATCCCTTTCTGATGACTGCAGGGATCAGTTTGCCAATTGTTTCATTGTCCTATAACATAGAACCCATTTTTTTCTCACCCTCAGGAGCCTGCAAACGCATTTCTCTTACATTAGACCTGGTTTCCTGGCACAAGGTCTCAGGCCAGAGCTCTCTCAGGGCAAGAGGAGGGTGAAGTGGTGTATCTTCAGGTTTGTTCTCGGAAGCCACACACTGTCACTTCTACACACTCTGCTTGTAAGAGCAAGTACCAAAGCTACCTCTATTCAAAGAGTGGGGAGCTGGTACAGTGGGGGTGAGCGGTTGATTCCAGCATGCAGTAGGCAGAACACTGTGTTCAGGTTGGAGCACTATGGGTTCCAGGCCAGCTGGGGCTGCATAGGAAGATTCTGTCTCCTCAAATCAACCCAATCCAATCCATTCCAATCTACCAACCAACCAACCAACCAACCAACCAACCAACCAGTCAGTCAGTCAGTCAGTCAGTCAGTCAGTCAGTCAGCCAGCCAAGGAATAGAGAAATCGGGTTTATCTTTTGATAAAAGTGGCCAAATTATGAAATCCTAAAGGGAGAGATAGAAATGAAGGGAACTTGAGGGATGTGGGGGGAAACAGAGGAAATGTGAGTGACATGGAGGCATACGGGGCATGTGAGGAAAATCAGGTAAATATGAGGGGTTGGGGGAAATGGAGAATATGGGCAACATGGAACAAATGAGGGGAATCTGAGGGTTTTGGTGGAATGAGAGGGATATGAATGGTGTAAAGGAAATGGGAGGCAAGAGAAAACTTTCACCATTGCTGTCTTTGCACAACTCCCACACCACATTAACTGCAAAGACTTTGAAGAAAGATACTTAGATTCCTAGACCTTCTCAGAAACCCCTTCTAGGGAGGGCACATACTTATACCACACACAAAAGGAAAAAAAAAAACACGAAAAAGAAGGCATTAGTTCCTTGTTGCTTAGATAAAACATCTGGCAGAGCAAATAAAGAGGGATAGGTTTCTTTGGGCTCCTAGTAAAGAGGATCTAGACTATCATGGCTGGGAAGACTTGCAGCTGGAGTGTGAGGTGGCTACATTGTATCCACAGCCAGAAAACACAGAAATGGATGCTGGTGATCGGCTTGCTTTCTCCCAGTGCTTGTGTGTGTGTGTGTGTGTGTGTGTGTGTGTGTGTGTGTGTGATCTACTTACTCTTCAGGGTCAGTCTTTTCCTCATTCAGACTTTTCTGCAAACATCATTCTATAATACTTCAGAGGCACATTACCATGGTGATTCTAAATACAGTGAAGTTAGCATTAAATATTAACCATCACAATCCCAAAAATGTATGATTCAAGTATAGTGCATCACCTAGTTAGAGAGGCTGAGGCAGGAGGATCTTGACTTTGAGGCCAGGAGGGACTTCATCAATGCCTCTACCCTTGTTTTTGAGATGGGGTCTCTTTCTTATGTAGCTCTGGATGTCCTGGGACTCACTATATAGATCAGGCTGGCCTTGAACTCATAGAGAGTTGCCCTCTTCTGCCTCCTGAGCAGTAAAAGTATTAAAAGGTGTGTGCCATGCCCAACTAAAATTCTGTCTCAAAACTAGTCTCCCTTCAAATCCAAACAGACTAGAACAAGAGAGGAAGGAATCAGAGGCTGTGTAAAAGAGCCACAAAGGAGATTTTCAGGATAGGGCTCTATATTGAGACGGGGGCCGCGCGCACGCGCGCGCGCACACACACACACACACACACACACACACACACACACACACACATAGAAGACTTGCGAATGATGCAAGTGAGGCTGCTAAATGAAGAGCAAGGGTTTCTTTTCTCTTGAAACCAGAAAAAAGGGGGAGGGACGCAATGCGGAGCCATTTTGGATGTGAAGAACGATTGGGTATTGATTATTGATTAGGGTGACCAAGAGGGATTAGGTATCTTCAGTAATGTGGCCTGGGAATGGAAAAGGTGGTGAGTTCTCTTTGGAAACGTAAGGGGTCGCCCGTGAGCAGTAAGGAGAACCAGGATATGCTGCCTGGTATTGCCACTCCAGCCTGGAGGAAGAAGGCAGGCTGTCAAGCTACATGACAAGTCCCTGTTGTGAGGGAGACCCCAACCCCCACCTTCTCAGCATCTTCACCATTCCGGGATCTGACCAGAAGCACCCTTCTTCTGTCGCAGAAGGTCAAGTTAGAACTTCCGGAGACCTTACTGAGGAAAGGGTTGGTGATGATGGACAGGTTCAACTGTAACTCTCAAGCAGCTGTCCGGGTCCGGTCTTGGGGTCGTGGGGCCTCTCCTTGCAGTTTACCAATTCTCACTGCAGGCGCCCTTGGGCGCAAGAAATGCTGCTGGGATTCCTAGGCCCCCTATTCTCCTACTTAGCTCCTTTTCTCTCCGGGGCAAATCTCCCTAGAGTCCTTGCCCGGGCTTCGGATCGCTATCTCCCAGTCATAGGCCAGCAGAGAGCTTTGTTCCCTGGTCTGGGTGCCCAGCAGCAGGGAGACCGGCTCTGTGGCCTCCATCTGGGAAGGGTTGTGCTGTTCCCTGTCCCAGGGGGAACGTAGTCAGAGGACTGCCTTGTCCCCAGTCTAGTGCCAGCGCTCCAAGCCTGGTGCATCTGGAACCTGGGCAGCAGGCACACGTGCAGAGAGCTCTGCGCAGGGGCGTTTCTGCGCGTTGATAGCTGCTATGCTCAGGGCTGCGGACGCTGCGCAAGTGGCTCTCACATTCCTTGTCCC
This sequence comes from Mus minutoides, assembly GCA_902729485.2. NCBI lineage: Eukaryota > Metazoa > Chordata > Mammalia > Rodentia > Muridae > Mus > Mus minutoides. Next base: position 149,304 of record LR749595.1, on the reverse strand, counting down.
TGAAGCGGTCGCGAAGGTCGGGGAAGCCCGGTCCGGTGCCTAGTAAACCGAGCAGGGGAGGAGCCCGGGCGGGAGCGGGAGGAGGAGGGGTCGCAGCCCCGCCCCCGCCCCGCCCCCCGTGGCCGGAGTCCGGGCTGCAGCCGGGCGCGCCGTAGCCTGCGAGCCCGCGAGCCTGCTAGCGCCGGCAGTGGCGGCAGCTTCTCCGCACAGACCCGGCATCCCGGCCTGCGCGGCCCGCTGACCCTGGGGCCCGCGCCCCACGGGGCAGGGATGCATCATGGCCACGCTGGCTTGTCGCGTGCAGTTCTTGGACGACACCGATCCTTTCAACAGCACCAACTTCCCAGAGCCAAGCCGGCCACCGCTGTTCACATTCCGCGAGGACCTGGCTCTGGGCACCCAGTTGGCCGGGGTCCATCGGCTGCTGCGGGCGCCGCACAAGGTAAGAGCCGGGCGGGATAGGTAGGGGGCTGGAGACGCACCCCCTGCAGCTGTGCCTGTCGGGGTGGGGGCGCTGCAGACGGGCTGAACTGGCCGAGGCCCGGGGGACACGCGCCCAAGGGCAGATGCCACCGAGGCTTAGGCAGAGGGGCCCGGAGCACACAGAAGCTGGCGCACGGCTCTCTTTGGCTGGCGGGAAGGACAGCTCTATGCCCCAGTGCAGATCTGTGGGCGAGCGGGGCCCAGCAGGTGCCATGCCGGCCGGAGGCGGGTTGCCTTAGGATCTCCGTGGCCTCTCCGTTAGCTCGGCCTGGTGGGCGGGGTGCAGCTCGGACGCCCAGGCGATCGGCCTGGGTACCCCGACTGGCCCCAAACCGGGAGCGGAAAGAGCTCTGGGGACTACGGGACCCGGTTTTCTTGAAGAGAGCCCTGAAAGATGCCGGGGTCAGAAGCTCTGTTGGGCCTCCCTGGCACTGTGGGCGGCTGGGCGACCCTCGCGACAAAGCACGCTTTCCGGGAACACCTCCCCCTCCTCCCTCTGGGAAGGGGCGCGCACTGCGAGAGCGTTCACACTATTCCGTTTTTTTTTTTTTTCTTCTGAGGAGCAGGTGGTCTCAGGAACCTTGGAGAAGCAGCCCCTGTGGGAGGAAGGGCGGGGGCGTGGGCAAGGGGCGCACAAAGCCTCGGCCCAGGAGCCCCAAGAGAGTATCCCCTGGGAAGAATGGCGCTCAGTCCACACGTTAGAGTTTTCTTTTCATGTCTTTTCTTTCTTTTTAACCCTTTGAAGGAGGCCAGGCGTCTTGCAAAGTGATTGTAAGGAACCAGGCATTGGAAGCTAATCATTTAGTTTTCTGGGAAAGCCCTTCCCGCTTACACAGGCTGACTACACCTTGAAGGGTTTCCCTCCTTGATGTATTTTCTGCTTAGGTCCACATCAAAGTTTAGAGTCAAATAATTCCTTGAGAATCAACATGGACAAACATTTGGAAGAGAGAACTCTTAATTTTAAGAGCAAAAGTGAATTTTGAAAAGCCCTTCATCTTTCTGTTAAGATGCCCACTTGCCTTGAAAGTAAAGGAGGAGGCTGTGTAAAGGTTTGGCAGCGATGCCCTCTTGCTCTGAGTTCATCCCACCGAACTAGTAACCCGTTTTTGTTTTGAATGAGGACTGGGGCAGATCCCTCTCATTCCTTCCGTACTGGGGCTGAGTGGTTATCCTCACGGTTCTTAGATTCTTTCTGGCCATAGAGCACCATACCCAGAGAGACAGAGGCTTAAGAACCGCTTTAGTATAAGTTCTTGCCCCATCTCTGGCAGTGGATTCAGTTAAAAGTTTTTACAGTGTCTTCCACTTCATGGTTATTCCATTCATCATGGTCTCAGATTACAGTGATCGTTTGTTGAAACCACAGAAGCCTCTAATTGTGGCCCTGTGACCTTGAAGTGGTCTCCTTGGATCGTAAACCTTATATACATGGGTTGACCTTTCAGGCTCCGAACTCAAGTATGTTTTTATGTTTCCATAGTCTTCATCTAGTGTTCCTGGTGGGGCAGGAAATCTTGATGCTCCTCCAGAAGCCGTTAGCACAGCAGCTTCTAAGGTACCCTTTGTGAAACAAGCTCAAGAAGAGAGTTTAGAGAAAACCATAGCTGCCCAGGCTCAGTCTTAGAAATCTTTTGGCTAAAGACACCAGCAGTATTTTCATTTGCTTTTATACACTGAAAGTCTTTGCACTTTGGGGCAGAGCAGGCAGATGACTGCTAGCCAGAGTCCTATCAAGCAGAATTCAGGGCATCTCTGTGTGTAAGTACACATGCATATCTTTAATATGCTAGTTAGTTTAAAACTAGCAACTTTAAAAACAAGATTTAGGACAGCCTTGCATATCCCAGGCTAACTTGGAACTAGCTACATATCCAAAGACACCCTGGAAGCTTTCATCCTCCTGTCTGTGCATCACAAGTGCTGGGATTACAGCTGCACAGCACCACAGCCACCTTATGCAGTGCTGGAGACCAACAGGGCTTTGTGTGCACTACAACACCCCAACTGGATCTCCAGCTCCTCCAGCAGATCGTCCTAAAGTTGGGGGATCAACCTGTGGTGGAAAGCATGTCAGTCCGGAGCACTCGGTGTGTCGTCTGTGCTCCACCGGGGTCCTAGTGCATGACCTCACTTAACACCACAGAGTTCTGTCAACTTTCTGTTTTAGAGGCAGAGAAACAGAGATAGAGAGCAATTAAGTAACCTGATTTCTCTGCCGGCAGTTGGGAGCTGAGAGCCTAACTAGGCCTAACTAGCCTAACTAGTGCGACTGGACACTCTGTGTTGCTCTGCCCCACGAGCAGCTCTGTGAGGGCAAAAGCTATATACATCCCGGGCCTTCTCATCCATTACCTTGGGAAGTTCACCTAACAGCCACCTTTGTGTGCCAGGGACTTGTTGGCCTGGGGACAGGTGATGTTACACAGATAAGGGCTTGAAGAATTCCTGGCCTGGTACAGTTCTTAGAAGTGGGAACATCGTAGTCACCGGTAGTCACCGGCTGTGCTGTGAGTTAGCTGGAGGGGATGGGGGCTCGCTGTCATTCCAGGGTCCTGCCAGCAGCGAGTCTTCCCAGGGTTTAGGGAAAACTTCTTCTGGGGCAGTGTTCTGAGACAGGCCTTTGCAAGAAGGTGAGAACACTGGGAGGTGGAACGGGAAAGCATGAGGGGGGACTCACATACATACACGCCCAGTGTTCTCAGCCTTGCCCTGCAGGTCACAAGCAGAGAAAAGCATAGAGGGGCCAGCCTGGGCTTCAGGAGCTCCTGCATAAAATCAAACAAAAACAGACAAACAAGGCGTCTGAGACTCTAAGGAGAGGCGGGGAAATGGCTCAGTGAAAGTGCTGGCCACACAAGCGTGAACACTTGAGCTCAGTATCCCGGAACTTATAAAAAACTAAGTTGGGTGCAGTGGTGCGTGGGTGTGATCCCAGCACTGTGTGTAATCCCAGCACTGTGTGTAATCCCAGCACTGTGTGGACACTAAAGGATCCTTGGGACATGTTGGCTTGCTGGTCTAGCTGAATCAGTAAGTCCAGGTTCAATGAGAGACTTTGTCTCAAAAATAAAGTAGGAGTGATTGAAGAAGATACCTGATGTTAATCTCTGGCTCTACATACACACATATACACACACACACATGCACACACACATACACACACACACACATGCACACACACATGCACACATGCACCACCCCCCTACACACAAACAACGAAAAGAATCTAAGGGCATTTTCCTCATTTCATAGACAAAAGAGGAACTGCAGAGTCTTTGTATAAAAAGAGTAATGACTAATGTGCAAATCAAAATAGCAGTTATGACTCTGCAATTAAAATTTTGAAAATATTAACTTATATGTATGAGTGTTTTGCTCACATGTTCGTCTCACATGCATTCTAGAACTAGAGTTCTGGACAGTTGTGTCTGCTATATGGGTGCCGGAAACTGAACCCAGATCATCTTCAGGAGCAACAAATGTACTTAACCATGGAGCATAGTTCTAGCTCCCACACTTGTAATTTTTAATGACTTAGTAGTTTGATTTGGGGAAATTTTCATTGTATACCCAAGAGCAGAGTGGCTGGAGTGTGACAGCTACTGTGTTCTTGGTACTTGTCTGATCCAAGAACATCCTAGACCCATATCACCTCACCAAGCTTGTGGCTACTGAGGCCAGGGACTGATGCTATTGCATGTCCTAGCAAGAGAGACATATGAGTTTGAAATCCCCAAACTAGCTTCTGACACAGATCTGTCCCAATGGAGCTCAGTGGCTCCACATTAGTGTCTAAATATTCTCTTCCCAGGAAGCTTGTCCATTTGTATATACATCTTACTGGCCTCACTCACCTCAAGTGCCCTCTTTTTAGTCGTTTTTCAAGACCTCTGTCTTTGTGGCTATCCGCAGAGCTTTGGGTATCCTATCTGTAGAACAGCCAGTTGCACCGGGGATTTTGCTGCAGGCACAAGGCCTGAGCACTCAGAGCTCTCCTGAGCTGCTGACTTAGATTGTGTATCTACCATGATGCTTGGTTATTTCAGTACAAATTACCACCCGAGTGCGAGTGCACAGGTTACAGGTGAAGTTCATCAGGCTGATAGTACATGGGGTTCTTACTACCTTCCCTATGCTTAGATAACTCCCTGCAGGTGACACCCTGGTGTCTCCTTTCTCTGTGTTGCACCTAGAAGCTAAGTAGTGCTAAGATAGGGTGTTCACCATGCTGATTGACAGGTGTTACTTTTAGAACACAAATCCACCAGTATTATTGCCCTAATGAATTTCCACCTTAATCCTCTTAAGGGACACATCTGTTTGCTACATTACATTGAGATTTTTCAAAGATGAGATCATTAGTAAACTTGGCAAGTGGGTTGTGCCTTGGCATCTTAGGACAACACTGTTTAAGAATGTTCTATGAATGGCTACGAGTCTAAGCAGGGTTGAATCTAACCACTGTAATTAGCTCACTTGGTTGGAACCTTGCTATTGAGATCGGGATCATGGGATTGAACCCTTTATGGGTCAGCTGGCTTTGCTTCATGCATGGCCACAGACCATGTTGGTAACCCAGCCAGACATCCAGCAGGTGCTCTCATGGCTCCTTGCAAGTATCTGAGTTGGAACAGAATGACAGCAGACTTGGTGGTGGTGGTGGGGGGAGGTTGGGACAAGGCTCCTCTGGAATGAGTTTGTGTTGGAGACTGTCCTGTAGTTAAATGTGTCACTTATCTACGTCCCCATCAACTATGGCAGGTGGATTCACTGGCAGGAACCTCCAGTGAACATACAAGGAAACTGAGGCATAGATAGGTAAGCAGGTTGTTTAAGGTCGTGCAGCTTTAAGTGAAGGAGCTGGGATTTAAGGTCGAGTCTTTTTTTACTCCGAAGCCTGTAGCCAACTGTGTCCATTATTAGAAAACCATCAGAGCGCGTGCTACTGTTCCCCCACAAGGCCGGGGCAAGGCTGCTGCTCCCCCACAGGGGCGGGGCACGTGCTGCTGCTGCCCATGGGGGCGGGGCGGGGCTGCCCGCCACTGGGCTGTGACTTACGGGCGCCCTGCTCTGGTGCGTCCTACTGTTGATACTCTGTGGGGCCTGTGCCTTTTGTCCTTGAAGTCCAAGCTGGGTCCCTCGGCAAAACACAGGCCTGCCCTCCCCCCTCCCCCACGGGACTGTGAAACGTTAGTTCTTACTGGTGGCAGCTTTAAACTGATTAACATGCCAGGTCAACTCAGGAACGCCCTTCCCCCACCTTCTTTTCTTTTCCTTGGGTTCTCTTTAGTGATGAAACTTTTCAACCTCATGGGACTTGGTTTTCTTCAGCCAGAGGCAGTACTGTTCCTGATGGCTACACACCTCATCGGCTGTTCCTCTGACTTCTGTGGCTGGCTTATACCCGTTTGAAAACAACCTCTATTTTTTGGTCCATTTGTGGTGTTGGGTTTGACATTCATATTTTTTGGGGGGTTGGGAAGACAGAGCAGTCGGAGAGTGAAGAAGAAGGGGAGGCAAATATTAAGTCACAGCAAAATGATAAGCCTCAGCTATTACAGGGATGCTATCAGCAAAATGGAGGTCAGTACTATTTCTCCATCAAATAAATTTCGGAGAAAAAGAAAAGACAGGAAAGAAAAAAAATAAAGGATTTGAGATATACACTAACCAATATAAGGTTCTAACTTGTAGGCTGAGTCAAATAAATGCATTGTGAATAAATATTTAACATTAGTGGGGAAAATTCAACATAACTGCCTAGTTGGTAGTGAACATGATTAACTTTGAAAATTACATATTTTCTTATTTTGTGTGGGTGTATACCTGTACGTGTACAAGTACCATGGCGTGTGTGTGTGTGTGTGTGTGTGTGTGTGTGTGTAGGTCAGAGGTCAGCTTTCAAGAGTTGGCTCTCTCCTTTAACCATGTGGGTCCCTAAACTGAACCCAGGTTGACAGATTTAGCTGTAGGCATCTTTTCTGGCCTCACGTGGTTAATTTTAAGGTGAGAGAAAAAGTATGCTGCTATTTTGAAATAAGAATGAGGGGTCATGCATAGCTCGGTAGCTACTCACTAGTCCTAGTTTTGAGTGAGGGCGTTTTCCCTGTTGTACTGTGAACTTGTTTTAGCTATGACTTAAGGTCATCTTTTTCTGTGCTGAGTCTGTTACAAGGGTGAGTCCTGTGTCAGTGGGAATAACCCCTGACTTATACACATAAACATTCTGTAGCATTGGCTTTGAGACAACTGACACAATTTTTTTCCTCTCACCTCCTTCTTCTCCATTTCTCTTTTTTTTCCCTCCACTGTTCTTAAACGGCGGCAAAATATAATTAATAGTACCACACACTGAACAATCTAGGTTTCATCCCTTGTGAACAGTGACCGACTTCTCTTGGGGGGAGTCATTGTGATGTGTTTGGAGAGGGATTATACTGGCCAAGTTAGAGATCTTGAGAGAAGAATCAAGGGGGAATTCAGCCCTATACAACAAGTAAGATACAGAGTGGGCATGTGTCTAGGTTTGGAGACAGCAGAAAACTGTACTGAAAAAGATGCCAATCACTGTTCTTATCACCCAAGGGGACTGTTCCCAACACTTTAACATCTCACTATAACTTGAATATCCATGAACTTAAAGTATAAAAATGTATCTGAGCCTGTGCTAAGTCATCAGATATTTTTTAGGCACATACTCTTTAATGTCAGCATGGTAACCTAGTCTGTTCCTGGACCATGATCCATATAATGACTACTCCCAGACCATGAGGGAAAGCACTCCACTTCCTGTAATGATTAACTTGCTCCAAGCTTGTGCATGCATGCATGAACGAACCATTGAATATTTAGGTAGTTGGCAATAAAGAAACAACAAGTAATTCTATAATACATTTACTTAAAGAAAAAAAAACAAATAATATGTGCTTGAATCTGTTTATTTCCTTAATTAAATCCCTAGCTGCTTAACTGCTGAGTTGAAGGATTGAGATCTCATCTTCGAGGGAGGAAATTTCTGCAGTGGAGGCAATGGAGGTGGTTGGAAAAGTGGTCTCTGAGTCAGGGTAGAGACGGCAGAGTGACGGGCAAGCTGTGTGGTTCAGGGACAGATTGACGTCCTTTGCTCCCAGCTGTTGTGACACTTCTGAGAATGACCCAGAATGACTGATAGAAGCCTGAATAAATGATGTGTGTGTACCCCACTGCTCCCCCAGGTGGTCTTCTCAGCTGTGCACTGAACACTGTCCACCAAGGACTCTCTAGTTCTCACTGTGCTCAGTGTCAGGGTCTCCCACCAAGGTTCAAAGCCCCGCAGAAGGACACATATCTGAACTCCTTTCAATAGAGTTCTGAGGTCCTGATATGAAATTGCCTTTAGTAAATATTTTTAATATTTAAAAGAGTTATATTAAATGGGGACAATTAAATATGTAAAATGCTTATACCCACGATAGGCCTGTGAGGATAGCTTCACAAGCTTATATTCTCAGACCATTCTCAGGTCTCTAATCTACCAACTCAATTATTGTATGTTACAACTTCTCAAACTGAAGGTGAGTGTGGCGGAAGCAAGTTCCCCACTCTGGATCTATGCCAAGTCCTCAGACAAGAAAGTCCCACTTCCACAGAAGGGTCAGGTTGGCGAGGTGAGGCCACGTGTCCCTGCAGGTGCTGTTTTCTGTTGCATTTGGGTTGGTATTCTCACTACCAAAGAGAACCATTCAACATTGTGTAGACATCAGAACTCTACTATCTATGAATATAAAATTATATATATGACCACTTTCCTGAGTCACAGATATAGGGTGTGTCACTTACAGTGATGGCATGATAGCTCATGCACATATCATGACATCATGACAATGGAACTTCCCAGTGGCTTTCCGATCTCAATCCAAGGCTCACATGCAGAGGAGTTTGCATGGAGGACTCTTGGGAGACTACCTGGTGACTGCTCTAGGACTAGGTCAGGAATTCTGTGATGAAGGAGGACACCAGGCTAGACTTGAAGCCTACTGTCCAAAATGGATAAACATTACTTCTTTAAAAATTTTCTACCCCCCCTCCCTCCACCCATGGGGTGATTTTCCCAAAGTTTAGACCACCAACCAATGAGTGTACCTGGAGGGATCCATGGCTCCAGATACAAATGTAGCAGAGGATGGCCTTGCCTGACAGCAATGGGAGGAGGGGCCCTTGGTCCTGGGGAGGTTGGATGCCCCAGTGAAAAGTATACGGGGATGCTAGCTGTGGGAGAGTGTGGGTGGGTGGGGGAGCACTCTCATACAGTCAAAAGGGAGGTGGGAGGGCAGATGTGGGATGGGGGTCTAGTGGAGGGGGTAACCAGGAAGTGGGATATCATTTGAGATGTAAATGAAAGGAGTGATTAAAAAAATAATAAGGTGGCAATACAAAAAAAAAAGCTAAAAAAAAAAAAAGCTAAAAAGATAAAGTCACTTTAATTCTCTAAAAAATTTTTTTTAATTCACTCTTCTCTCATACATCACATCCGGATCTCAGCTTTCCCTCCCTCTACCCTTCCCAGATTCCCCTTCTCCTCTCCCACAGGTTCCGTCCCTATCTTCTCAGCTTTCCCTCCCTCTACCCTTCCCAGATTCCCCTTCTCCTCTCCCACAGGTTCCGTCCCTATCTTCTCAGCTTTCCCTCCCTCTACCCTTCCCAGATTCCCCTTCTCCTCTCCCATAGGTTCCGTCCCTATCTTCTCAGCTTTCCCTCCCTCCACCCTTCCCAGATTCCCCTTCTCCTCTCCCACAGGTTCCGTCCCTATCTTCCCCTGGGAAAGAGTAGGGCTCACAGGGGCATCCACAGAGCATACAACAAGATACAGTAAGACCAGACATAAACCCTTACGTCAAGGCTGGGCAAGGCAACCTAGTAGGAAGAAAAGGATCCCAAAGGCAGACAAACGATTCAGAGACACCCCCACTATCACTGTCAGTAGTCTTCTCAAAATACCAAGCCAACAACCACAGCATATGCAGAGGACCTAGTGGCTCTGTGATTACTGCTTCAGTCTCTGCCAGCCCCCATGAGGCCTACTTAGTTGATTCCGTGGCCTGGAAACAACACTTCTTTAAGCCGTGTTGTCCTCATTGCTTTGGTTCTGAACACTAGGCCATATTGCTGCCTATGCTGAGTGTTAGGGAGGGAAAGGACCACTGGGTGTTTGTATAAGTGATAAGGGACCCCTCCCGCCAGGCCACTGTGGCTGTAGCAACTATGATTAGTGGATTTGGAGAGGCAGGGGTTGTAGCCATGGAGCCTAACTATTCTTTCTATACCTGCATACTCCAGTTTATTATTTCTTTTGTTTGTTTGTTTATTGAGACAGCGTCTCATGTGGCTAAGAGCAGTCTTGAACTTACTATATAACCACAGATGCCACTAAAATCTTGGTCCTCCTACCTCCACCTCATAAACCACTGGGATCATAAATATGTGCCACCATGCCCAATTCTCACACTTGGATATTTTGACCTTTGTCAACCACAGAGCTGCGGGTAGGATTTTGTTACCAGTGATAGCAGTCATTTTGAGGGTACTGATCTTTGGGGGACTTCCTTCTTTGTTAGATCCTAGCAGCAACCTGCAGGTATCCTCAGGCTGACTTCTGACAGTAGCCTCTGCAAACCTTCCAGAATCCAGCAATACTCAGGAGGGTGCTCTGTGGGTAGCTGGAGGCTGGAGTTGGGACAGCTTGGCCACTCTTCCTGTGCATCCTCTAAGCACATCCACATATTTGTCAAGGAGTGGGAGAGCAGGGCTGTTGGGCAGTCGACTCCAGAACAATAGAGAAGTGGGTGGTTTTTCTTCTTTTTCTTTCCCTCTTTCTTTTTTCTTTTAGTTCCCAGAACTGGGTGCATTTTTGTGGACAATGATTCATCACTGAGTATGCCAGTAATAGAACCATGGCATGTCTGTACAGTTTATAAGGCACTGGGGCATGGATTAGCCTGGCTGGTCTCTACTCAACTCTTAAAAGCAGGTACATTTAGGTCTCCAATCCAGAGGTAAGAGAACTACAGTTCAGAAACATTTGTGACTGAGGCATGCAAACAGTCCCTCATAGGAAATAGCCTCTTATAGAAAACATCTCCTCACAGAAAATGGTCCCTCATAGGATACAGCTTCTCAAAGGAAACACCCAGACACACAAAACAGCATCTTACAGAAAATGGCCCCTTACAGGAAACAGCTTCTCACAGGAAACACCTCTCACAGGAAACAACCTTTCACAGGAAATAGCTTCTCACAGGAAACAACCACTCACAGGAAACAGCTTCTCACAGGAAACAACCTCTCACAGCAAACAGCTTCTCACAGGAAACAACCTCTCACAGGAAATGGCTCCTCACAGGAAACCACCTCTCACAGAAATGGACCCTTACAGAAAACAGCCACTCAAAACAGCCTCTCACAGGAAACAGCCCCTCACAGAAATAGCCTGTCATAGCATAGGAAACAGTTTCCCAAAGGAAATGACCCCTTACAAGGCAATGAAACTTGAAGTTGGCCTGTTCTGTCCTTTATGTCTTAAGCTCCCTCACAATCTTAAAAGAGGTAAGAGTGAAGGAAGTTGACACCCAGAGAAGTATGCACAGGGAAGATAATGGGGGACTTTGCTGGATGTCATTTGCCATGAGGTGGAGATGGTTTTCTGTCTATAGGAAAACTATAGGATGCGTTGAAGTTGGAAGCTTTCTTTCATCAACTCTACTGATCTTAGGGGTATCACATTCTTGGTCAGGGAGACAAGTCACTAGCATAATAAAAAATGGAGTCCTGATTGAAGGAGAAGGCAGGCCTCCAGGGCTTCAGCCATGTCAGCCTTGAGGAGAACCCATTAGGTCTCTGGAAATGAGGGTGAGGTATGGACACAGAGACTGGATGGTGCTCCTTGCAGGTGAAATGGAGGCAGATAAAGCCTGGGGGTCAGGATCAGGCCTGGTGGCACCAGAAGAATGGGGACAACCCGGTTCAAAGGAGGTGACCCATAGCACTGGGCTGTGAGAAGATTGTGAGGTTTTCAGTGGAGAGCTGTGCAGATTGTCAGTACAAAACAAGCTCAAATGTTCCTTTCATTCATCCAATAGACACACAGTGGAGAGAGAAAGGGAAGGGAGGAGGAAAACCAAGATGGGAAGAAAACTATTACAAGGAGCGAGTGAAGGAAAGAGAAGAGGGGGAGATGGTTGGATAGACAGTTACTAAAAGGCCACGTGGCAAAGCAACATGAGAAGAGACAGGCAGGTCTGTGCCGTGCCTTAGGCATGCCACTCATGGGTGGGGTCTCTCCTGTTTCCTAGTAAGTTGGTTGTTGAGATTTTAGCTAGTGAGGACCCATTTCTTGTGGGGGAGTGTCTTTCTTTCTTTCTTTCTTTCTTTCTTTCTTTCTTTCTTTCTTTCTTTCTTTCTTTCTTTCTTTCTTTCCATCCCTGGGCTGGCAGTCTTGGGTTCTATAACAAAGCAAGCTGAACAAGCCAGTAAAGAACATCCCTCCATGGCCTCTGCATCAGCTCCTGCTTCCTGACCTGCTGGAGTTCCAGTCCTGACTTCCTTGGTGATGGACAGCAGTATGGAAGTGTAAGCTGAATAAACCAATTCCTCCCTAACTTGCTTCTTGGTCATGATGTTTGTCCAGGAATAGAAACCCTGACTAAGACAGCATCTTAGGCCTTCCTTATTTACACTCTACTGTCTTCTCTCGTGGCCCTTCTTGTTCTATCCGGTGTTTGTATTCATTATTGTGGTGTGTTTCCTCTTGCTATATATTCATCTTTTAGCCCAATAGACACTTTCTTGTCATGACCTTAGTGTTTTAATAGCACTTGCCAATTTTGGTCAGCGCCATCTATTTCTATTCTAAACCCTCTGTTCCTTATGCTCTTTGGCTGTTGACCTTCTTCAGGGTCCTGTCAGGATCTCAGTTTTTGTATAGTCCACTCATTTCTGGGAGACTTCAAGGACTGATGACCAGTCTTCATCTCTGGTCCATCTCTCTTTCTGGGCCTGGAAACCAATACCCAGCTGTTCCTTGGACAACTCCTTTTTTCGACATCCTGAAGATGTTTGAATATACAGTATGTCTAAATCAGACCTTCCTTTCCTGTAATGTGCTGCCTCAGTGAATAGCATCATCAGCAAGTTGTCCAGACCAAGAGTCTCCCTGGTTCTCTCCCTACCAGTCCTTATATTCTGTTGCTCCCACTGTGTCTTGGAATCCTTCCTCTCTCTGTTTCACAGGGAGTTGTACTCATGTAGAAAAAGCTCAGTGTTCATTAGGTGACAAAAAACCAAGATATATGGGGCTGGAGAGATGGCTCAGCAGTTAAGAGCACTGACTGCTCTTCTAGAGGTCCTGAGTTCAATTCCCAGAAACCATATAGTGGCTCACAACAATCTAATGAGGTCTGATGCCCTCACTGGTGTGTCTGAAGACATTGACAGTGTACACATACATAAAATAAATAAATCTTAAAAAAAAAAAAACCAAGACCAAACAAACAAGGTATACTATTTGAGAAGAGATTAAATCATAGGCGGCCTGCTCAAACAATCTGGGTACACATGTTTGTTCTGATATATATATGTTGGGAAATGTCATTCCTCTAGATGATTGGTTTTATTGTCTCCGATCACATTCTTGGGTCAGGAATTTGGGAGATGCTCACTGGTGTTCTGACCTCAGGGTCTCTAAGGGGTTTGCATCCAGGTGGTGCCTGGCCTGGGTTCCTCTCAGAAGGTGTTTTATCCATTGTCCTGGTGCTGAGGCTGGGGAAACGTGAATACCCAGTCTCTCTGGCTCTGTGGTGTGTCTACTGGGTCTCTCTAGCATAATGACTTCTGGGAGCTGGAGTTCTTGTGCATTAGTTTGAGGTTCCTATGATTACCAGAACCAGAGGGATGCCAGTTAATGCCATTTGTTAGATGTCATTCCCATTCTTTTCATTACGTCTTCACAGGCTGTCCTATGGATGAATCACAAGATAATGTTCTGGTGTTTTCTCATGGCTTTGTCAATTTGAGCTATGGCATTACCTAGCATGTGTTGTGTGCTCTCATCTTATGGCTTCACAGAGGGACAGTGCCCATGACTGAGCTCTGAGGAGGACCATTTCTCAAGTCCCAGAGAACTTAGATCTCCAGAATTTCATTACTCATTAAAATACAGTCATTCCTTTGTATTGCAGGTGTTGTATGTAAGGATTCAACACAAGTGTGGATCCAGAATATTTGAAATAGAGTCACCTCTGTGCTATAGTGAGCAGTTGCTTATGGGTGGATATTCCCTTGGCAATGCAGTACAGTGGCTATTTCTAGAACACTTATGGTGTATTAGGTAATATATACATTATAGAGAGATGACTTGCAGTATATGAAAGGATGCTCACAGGGTTTGTATGCAAACACCATGCTGCTTATGTAAGAGATGGCTGGGGTGGCGATGTCCTGAAGCCACAGACACTGAAGGGCTGGCGTTTAACAAAGAATCCAGAACAGTGGAGATTTTTCGATTGTGTATCAAGATGAAATGAGAAGCAGCAGAGATATGTGGCCTGCTGGCTGTGGTTGCTGGCCTCCTTCCTTGGCCACTTACCGCCAGACTTTACTCCAAACAGATCATCCTTGGCCTAAGCCTTCTAGCTGTCTGGTTTACACTGTAGTGTGTAGATACTTGTACCTGTTTTCTTTATTGGTGGAAGTGAGGGGCTTTTGCAGAAGATGCGGGGGCGTTAAGGTGAATTTGGAAAGCCTGGTTGGCCTGAGAAATTTGAGCTTTGCTTGTAACATTAGTTTGTGAACAGCTGTTTGGTTAAAGGCCACATTTCATAACAGCCATAGGGAAGGACTTAGATAAACCCCAGAACCTCTGTGCTCAAATGCCCAACCTCATCTCATCGGTTCCTCTGGTGGCCTGAGAATATGTGCAAATCCCCTGCTCCTCCCCACATTTGTGTCCCAGCAGGTTCCAGGAATGCTTTCTGCTCTCAATCTGACTAACTAGAGATCATGATAGCTCAGACTTTGGAAATCATGACTGGGTGTCTTAATTGAGTATCCATGCCTTGTCTTGGGACACCCCCCCCCTTCCATCCTCCTCCCAGAGGTGACAGGATGATCCTGAAGTGGCTGCTATTTTTCTACCATTGCGGCTTCTGCAAGCATCTTGCTAGGCCTACCCAGCCAGAGTACTGCCGCACTCAGCTAATCCTGGGAGAGTCTTACAAAGGGGAGGGAGGGGCTGGCCCCAGGCCTGAGGTTTCTTTGTGTGTCAGGGCTCTGGTTGGTGTCTTTAAGCCTATTTGGTTCCTTCACATTCTCAGAGAGCCATTTCTTTCATTAAATAAACAATGCAAAGCAAAACAAAACAAAGCAACAAACCAACTTCTCAGCCTACCGGTCCTTGTGGAAGAGCTCGCTGGGCTCAGTGAACAGACTCAGCTCTGCAATGTCTGGACAGTTTAAATTTCATTATTCAGCATAGTGTAATCAAACAGTCAAAGCTGGGGGACCTCGTGAGGGTCCAGGGCTTCTGACTAGACTCCTAAGGAAGCCAGAGCAGCAGTTGAACTCTAGAATGGGTCCAGGGTAGAAGGAGCTCTTTTGCAGCTGAGACAGTGAGCCCAGAAGTCCCTCAGATGGGAGTGGGGTCATAAAGTTGTATGTTTACATTACACTCGAGTGTATTTAGGGTTTGAAGCCTCTGATTAAGGCTCAGAGTAATTAGTGACTTGGAACTGAGACTGTTAAGACTAAGCTCACAGCCCCCTACCTCCCCCGGCGGGGGGGGGGGAATCTTGTAATTCCTGAGTATGTTCCTTTTGGGGTATGTAGTTTTATTTTTTTAAGACTAGGGCCCTCTTTGGAGATTGGCAGCTGCCTCTGTGATGAGAAACAGCATGATGCCTCCTGGTGCACCTTGCTCTTGAATCTGGGTAATTAGCGAATTAGCAGTGTGGTTCATTTATCTCTCACTGAGTACAGACCTTGTTCCTAAGTCCTCAGAGCTCTGGAGAAACAACAGTGAGCAGAACAGGTAGACACCGTCAGGGGCTTTCTGGTCTAGGAGGAGAGATGCAGTGGCCAGAGAGCCAGGGTACGAGTGTGTGGTGAGGAGGAGCTATCTAAGCATGGAGAGAGGGGCTAGTGTCCAGTGTCACCTGTGTGGACTCTGCCACTGTTCAGATGGTCTACACAGGGCGTGTGTGAGCTCTCAACACTTCCTGCTACAGGAGCACCCAGGAGATTGACAGGGAAGCCAGTGAGTGACAGGGCCTCTTACATCCAGGACACTGTCTCTTGATGGCATTTGGGAGTGAATTTGTCAGCTTTCTCTGTGTGAGTTCCTGTATTTTGTGGATGGAACCCAGTGCATGTAGAGTTCTCCTACTCCCTTCCTTGCTGACAACCTGGATGCTGAGCTATTGCATAGATGATAGACTCTTCTGGGTTGGTAATGGGAATTTGATGGAGGAGAGATCGTGAGCAGATGTCAAGGTCCCGAGGCCAGGCTTAAAGAAGGATAGTAGAGTTTGGTAGCTTGGACCTTGATATCAAAAGAGCAACCAGGTTGGCGGAGGCTTGGATGTGATCCCATGAGGCAGGGGTGGAGAGGGTAGTCATTTGGTGTTGAAATCATTCACTCACAGAAGATTCTACAGTATAAGAAGGGTTTGTAGGGGCATCCTGTTGTACTCTGGACTGTGCCCCCCAAGACAGGCAGGGCTGCAGCATCCCACAAACCTGACTACATTTTGTGATGAAAGCATGAAATTTTGAAGCCTTCTATGAATCTGTAGTCTTGACTCACATGCACCCACCCAGTGGAGAAGAAACATGGCCATGAGGTTATTAGAGGAGCTTTCTGGAATCCCCACTGCTGGCATTGGTGCTCCAGCTCCCCCTTGCCATCTGCTTTGCTTTCTCTTACCGACTCCATTTGTAGCTGGGGTAGGTTTTATGGGTGAGGTTCATGTTGGGCTGAGTTGGAGCAGAAAGGTGGGCTGGTGAGAAGATCTTTGCTTTGGCTCCCGGTCTGTCTGGTGCTACTGTAACAAAATACATAACACTGGGTTATTGACTGTAAGCAGAAATTTATTGGCTCATCTTTCTAAAGGGCAAGAAGTCAAAGATTGGTGACAGTGACTGATGGAGATCCTCCTGTTACCCTGTGGTGGAAAGCAAGGTATAGGAGGGACACCATCTTTTTAAAAGCCGTCTACTCTCCAGGAATGGCATTCATTTGTTTCATGGAACCTTAAAGGTCTTTCTTTACAGTATTACCATGTGTGTGTGTGGGGGGGGCATTGTACTTTGAAGTACTTGTACTCAAATTGAATCACGTGACCTAAGCACCATGGTGGTCATACTTTCTTGTTGATAGCCATCTAGGATGTGAATTCAGCCAGTGTTCTTTCCCTCCACTCCCTGACCAAACCATGCTCTGCTCCCCACTCCGTGCTCAGCCATCCCTCCACTCCAAGTCCTCCCTATCTGCAGAGGCTAGTTCCCATGTGCCCAGTGCTATCCTCCCAACCCTATCCCAACCCCATCCCAACCCCATCCCAACCTCAGAGGTTGCTCTACTAAGTTTGGCCTAGAGTAAACCTTGCCCTTTTTGTCTTGAATCACACCTTTTTCAGATATCCCTTTCCTTACAGTTGTGGTAATGTGTGTAAACTGTTGTCCTTGAGGGGAGCATGTATTGGATAGGCTCCTGTTGTCAGCCATCTCTGTGTTCAGAAGTGCTTTAGTCTACTCTCTCAGTCTCTTCCTTTCTTATTAAAATTTCTTTGCTTTATACTCATTATCTAAACATTCTCTCCTTCCTGCCTTCCTTTCCCTCTCTCCCTTACTCTTTTTCATTGTTTGAGAGAGGCTCTCATGTAGCCCAGGATTGCCTGAACACCTTCCTGTTCCCTGTCTCCACCTTCTTATTGCTGGGATTGCAGCTGTCCATTATTACACTTGGTTTATACCATGCAAGGGATTGGACTCAGGACTTGGTGTATGTTAGTGCAGTACTGTAATCAACCAAACTGCATCTCCAGTCCCTGAATTAGCATCTTCTTTTGAGTTCCTCATCTGTTCTTCTGTTGTTTTATCCTGGGGATTGAACCCAGGCCAGGCAACTGTTGTACCACTGGGCCATTTCATCCCAGTCCAGGGTTCTGGTATATGCTTAGAAACTGTTCCACATATTAATTCTAGGAAAGTCAGGTCCACCTCAAGTATCTGTCTTCATGTAGTTCTGCCCCTCCCAAGCTTCTTCACTGTCTCTTCCCCAAATGCTGAGACACGCCCAGCATATCCCTCTCCAGCGTCTTTCCTTTAAGTCCACGTTTCTCCATGATGTAAGGATGTTACATCCTGTTCTTTTAAGCTGTGTCCTCAGTGGAGGGAGGTTGCAGATGGTTGGGATGGTTTCAGACTGCTCTACCTGTTCTCTATAGGAAAACTTGGGTTCACAGCTGTGTGGGACAGGTTGCTCTCATTTACTCTTGAGTAGAGGTTAGCCAACTTTTTCATATGTGGCCAGATTGCCAATGTTTTCTGCACAGCTGCAGTCACTGTGCCATGGGAATGCAAGTGGAAACCGTTGAGTTACTATCACATGCCATCTGAATAGTTAAAGGTTAAAATCGTGCTGGGGCCGGAGACACAGCTCAGCAGTTAAGAGTATTGGCTGTTCTTTCAGAGGATCTGGGTTCAATTTCCAGCACCCACATGGCAGCTCACACCTGACTGTAGCTCCAGTTCTAGGGCATCTGGCACTTTTATAGATATACATGCAGGCAAAACACCAATGCACAAACATAAAGTAAATAGATTTTAAGAGCGTGCTAACAGCAAGGCTTGGCAAAGATGTGGGACAAAAGGGAAACTCGTATGCTGAATATTTAAAATTCTTAACAGTTACAAAGCAGGCACAGATGCATTGTTACTAAGTCTAGGACTTAGTGATTCTATGACTAAACATAGACTTAAGAGACATATATACCCTGGAGACAACACAAGTACTCATGGTAGTTGACTATGTGGTATAAAACAGCTAAGAGCAGTTTTCAATGATCATGGTTAATTATGTGTATTCAATTGAAAGAGTATAATGCTGAAAGTGGATGCGCTGTACATTCATGGAACATAGATGAATCTCATAGACGTATGATCGAGTGAAGAAAGCTATACGTTATAAGCTTAAGACAGGAACACTGACTTACAGCCTTAGAGATCTAGCTGTGGTGAGGAGAGAGTGAGTGAGGAGGGAGCACTGGAGACTTCTGGACCACAAGTGACCTTTATTCTTCTCTCTTAGCTGGTAACATGGATGTGCTCACTGGAAATTCACTGACTGGCACTTTTCTAAATGCGTTCTGCTTAAACATTACATAAGGATACAGGAGATGGGTGCTGGAAGTATGGAATCTCTTGTATTTTTGCCAAATGGAGATCGGAAATGTGAGACGGGAGATGGCAATGAAATCCAAGAGGTTTTTCAGATATGTCGAAATTATGTAATGATGGATGTATTCTCATCCCGAGGGACAGTAGACTGGGAAGCCACAAGAGAGCCATTTCTGCTATGTCCTTGGGAGATACCTGATGCCCAAGAGAAGATGCTGGTAATATGCAGAATGTCACAGACTAAAGGAACAAAAACAAGGATGCTGGCTTTCCTCTTTCTCTTCCTCTCTACTCATATCTCCTTTTCTTATTCTGCTGCAACAGGGTCAGAATTCTTGCTTAGGAAACCTACACCCACAGAGCAAAAAAGAAAAATGCCACTTTTGAAAGGGCAGAGGATGCAAATTAGTATTTTATGGACAGAGACACTGGCTGAGCTGGAGCACCCAGACACAGTAGGCAGTACAGAAGGCGTTGGCAGGCAAGAAGTCCACTTGTTCAGAAGCTGGATGAAAGATGCTTCAGTAACTCGATTCAGGGGTTAAATAGATGTCTCAGTGGTTAAGTGCTTGCCATGCAGACACGAGGGATGGATTTGGATCTCCCAGAATCCATGTAAATACCAAATGGGTGTGACAGCATGCCTATATAATTCAAGGCTGAAAAGGTAGAGAAGAGATTCCCCAGAGCAAGCCAGTTAGCAAGATTAGCCACATTGATGAACTCTGGATTCGATTGAGAGACTTTGTGTCAATGAATAAGGTGGAAAGAGCAGTTGAAGATGGCTCCAAACACTAACCTCAGGCCTCAGTAAACACCCCCCCCCCCACCCATGTCACATGTGTGCCATGAAATTTAAAAATAACAACAGGAATCAAGGTTGTACTGTGTCTTTGGGTTTTATTGTTGCAAAGAAGACACCATGACCAAGGTAACTCTGATAAGAGAAAACACTTAATTGTGGCTGGCTTACAGTTTCCGAGGTTCAGTCCATTATCATCGTGGTGGGAAGCATGGCAGTATCCAGGCAGACACGGTGCTGCGAGAGCAGAGTTCTACATCTTGATCTGAAGGCAGCCTGAAGAAGATCCCCTTCTGCCCCGGGTGGGGCCTGAGCATAGGCCCACCCCACAGTGACACAGCCTTCATTTTCTCCAATAAGGCCACACCTCCTCATAGGCCAAGCATATTCAAAACACTGCATACTGCATGATAAGCCACAGCTGTGCCTCCTTGAGGGGTTCATCTTTGTAGCAGTGTTGATTAGGACCGCTTAGCAGCCAAGTTGTGCTCATCTTTTATGAATATAGTTATCAGGTCAGAATAACAAATAACTTTTGGCTCAAGGGTGGTGGCACACACCTGTAATCCCAGCACTTGGCAGATGGAGGCAGGAGGGTCAGGAGTTCAAGACCAGCCTTAATAATATAGTAAGTCTGAGGCCAGCCTGAGCCTCATCATCAGACCCTTGCCTCAGCAGAATAAAACATAATAAAGTGAGCAAGCAATGAAACAAGCAAACAAGCAAACCAACCAACCAACCAAAGGAATGTCTTTTGCAAGTGGTAGGATATTCAATCTGTTTCCATCTCAGTAACAGGAAAGTCAGGAAAGAAAATGAGAAGCATTTGATTGTACAGGGAGAGAAAAGTTCAAATATGTCTGCCAATGGCATGATTAGCTTATTGTTCTGATCAGATAAATTTATATATTTACTCCATTATTATTATTATTATTATTATTATTATTATTTTATCTTTTGTAAACTTGAACTGGTATTGAACTCATACAGCCCTCCGGCCTTAGTTTCCCAAGTGTTGGGATTACAGGCATGATAATCACTACACTAGGTAAATGCCTCGTGTGGAAAATGTATTTACTCCTGAAAAGCATCATTGATAGTTGAAGAGTTTGCTTTTAGCTCTCAACTACTACTGCAGCTCAGCATCAAGGTGAGGGGAGACTCCTAGTCATCGATGTAACAGACAACATGCTGATTTCCCCACATTTTTCTCATTGATAAAGTACTTCTAATGCTAAATGTTTCCATTGACTGATTGATTGGGTTGGCTCATGGAGGTCATTAGAACTCACGTAGCTCAGAGATGAGAGACCGAAGGGGGGCATTGGATGGTGATGTCTGTATCGTTAGGAGATTCAAGGGTTTTGCCCTTGGAGGAGCCCTTAGAGGAGCCCTTTGTCTTCTGCCCAGCCAAAAATAGGCACCAACTCAGTCCTTTGTATGTTATCACGGCAAAGTGTGTCACGAGGTTCCTCTGACTCGGGATGCTTTCTGCCAAGTGGGAAAGCAGTTTAGGAGGCTCCAAGGCAGCTCCGACATTTCCCTGTCTTCTCAGGAATCAATCAGTTCCCCTAGTAGTACTGAGTTTATCAATTTCATCCCATGTATTTTTTTAAAATATATTTATCAAAGGCACTAAAATGCTGGAATAGCCCTCAAACATCAGGTTTTTTGTGAGGGTTGGATGAGGTAGTAGCACCCATGTGTGTCCAGCTTTTTGATTTTGTAACATGTCATTGCCATCTGCAAAGTTCAAGATGGAGAACTGCATGGCAGAGTTATTAAAAATCAATTTTATAATGCATTTGCTAAGCTCATCAACTTATTTTGTGTTGGGTTGCTATGGTGATCTGAATGAGAATTGTGCCCCATAAGCTCATGCGTTTGACTGCTTGACCCTCGGTCGGTAGCACTTTGGGGAAGATTATGGAACTTTTATAAGGAGACACCTATCAGGAGGAAGTATAACATTGAGAGTGAGCTTTGAGGTTGTATAGCTTGACTTTACTTCCTGTTCTCTCTGTCTGCTTCCTGTGTGTGTGTGTGTCACTGTGGTCTCTTTGCTTCCTGATTGCCAGGCTGGCCTCATGCCCTTGCTGGCGTGCCTTCCTCACTGTAGTGGGCTGCGTCCTGGAACTGTGAGCTAAAGTGAGCCCCCTTCTCCTTTCAGTTGCCTTTGATCATGGTATCTTATCACAGCAAGAGAGAAGCAACAGTATGATTATTCATAACTGTCCCTAGTTGCATGAGGCCTGTGGGCCACTGGCTGGACACTCTTGACAATTCCAAATATTCTTTGAAGTCCCCTGAATTCCCCCCAAACACAAAAGAGGCTTGTCCTACAGGTATAGTGTGAGCTAGCCACTGCAAATGCTTTACCTGCAAGATTTCCACTCGTCATGGTAGCTCTGCCATGTGGCGGGCCATTTCTCATTTTCTTGCTAAGGAAAACATTACTGAAGTTGACTGATATGTGTAAAGTTGCTACTGTTACTGAGTAGCAGAGCTGGGGCTGAAACTAGGCACCACCACCTCTTCCTCCTCCTCTACCTCCTTCTTTCCCTTTCCCCCTTTCTCCTTTTCATTTCTACAGTGCTCTCTCAAACTGGGGTCCATGCTTTCCAGAAAGTCTGTGGACATCTAGGTGGCAGGAAGGAGGGTTTGGCTTATGAGTTTACAACTTGAGAAAAATTTATCAGCCATTGGAAGCTGATGAACATTCCTGTAAATGGCAGATGGAAACTTTGTAGCCTTTATAGGCCATTTGGTCTCTGTGGCAATGGCTCAGTCTGCTCTTGTACTCTGAAAGTCCCATCATGGCAGGAGTGGTGTGATAGATGGTAGATTAGTCAGGGTGTGTGCACACATGTGCTTGGGTTAGGGCTCTGTCTTACTAACTGATGTAGATGACACTATTCTCTAGGCAGATGGGCCTGTGATGTTTAAGAAAGCCAGGTTAACATAAGCCTTGTGAGCAAGGAAGCCAGCCAAACAGTATTCTTTTGCGGTTTCTGCTTTAAGTTCTTGTTGGAGATTTCTGAATTCTCTCAGTGATGGGCTGAGAACTGGAAGCCAAATCAATGCTTTTCTCCTCTAAGTTGTTGTTGCTTTTTTCATAGTGTTTTATCATTGTGACAGAAAGGAAATGAGAACAGAATGTTTATTTTAGCTGACAGATTCAGGGGATCTCAGTCCATCACAGCAGAGAAGGTCCCAGTAGAAATGGTCAGGAAACAGAGAGTGGACTTGAACCAGGGGCTGGGCTATCACTCTCAGAGGCTTACTGTTAGAAACCTACATCTTTCAGTAAACCACACCTCCTAAAAATTTTCAAAACCTCCCAAAATGATTC
This sequence comes from Mus minutoides, assembly GCA_902729485.2. Taxonomy (NCBI): domain Eukaryota; kingdom Metazoa; phylum Chordata; class Mammalia; order Rodentia; family Muridae; genus Mus; species Mus minutoides. The sequence goes on along the minus strand of LR749595.1, from coordinate 126,238 downwards.
TACCAGGTGGGAAATAAGCATTTGAAACATGATCCTATGCGGGCTATTTCAGATTCAAACCTTAGCAGGTGGTTGGATAATACAAGATGGATGGTATGAATGGATACAGAAACAGGGAACAAATGTGTGGTTTTAGCTGGATTGAGGAAGGTATGAAGCTGGCTGGCATGGTGGCCTTGCCTAGTGGAGAGCAGGTTCCCAGTAAGGCAACAGATGTCTTGGGAGATTTTGTGTACCCCCATAAGGACCAGCACCCTACAGCAGAGAGAGTCCCAGGGAAGATCTAAATCTTTCCTGCTAATGCACACCTGGGAACAGATGATTTCCCTATGCTTCCCTCAGCCTGGGAGGTAGGAAGGAATGATGGCTTTCTCTAGCCTGTGCCAAGTCAGATCAACTGATAATGCCTACCTCTCAGAGAGGAAAAGAGCGATTGATTAGTCCCATTGACTAGAGAATATTTTGAGCTGGCTTCATGTTTGTCTTGTAGAGTATTTCCAATCGTCTGGGAGCTGTCCCCGCTACATTCGGGAGAGCTCAGTATTCCTCATAACCCCACAGGGAATTATGGCACGTGAACCACAAACCTATCAAGTTAGAATTGGGTTGAAATCAATCAATTTAATTACATACTAACCATAATGGATTACTTTTTGAAAAATGGGAAAAGACAAACCTCACAGTTTTCGTCTTATGCTTGGGAGATAACGTGTGATAATTTATTTTCAAGTTTCACTTCATGTGTACAGGAAGCTTCCAGAGAACTCAATAAAACACAGTAGAGAAAAGAATACCAAATAGTAAGAGCTTTCCTCGAGCAAAGGAATACCTTTGTAAAGGTATTTCGAATGCTGTTTAAATTTAAGGACTTATTATTGTGCTTTCCTAGAGGAAACCAGCCCGACAATAGGGTCACAACCACAGAACACTCTGGCCTCTTGCGTTTCCTGGCAATTAAGCCGGAGCATGATGGGAAGCTCTGATATAACTTTGTTTGGTCCAGATGAGTCCTTGTGGGAGGGGCTGGCTGAAGGCAGGAGATGTGGCCTGCAGTGTGGAACAGGACTCCAGCCTCCAAGAGGTGGGATGCTGCCTCCTGTACAGACCTAACATATGATAATTCACTTTACATGGGGAGGCCAGACTCATAGTAAGGGGAAATGATTGCCTGCCAGGCACTTGCTGTTCATGGACACACATTCCTCCCATTATGGAGGCCTCCTGGGGCCGTATCAAGATCAGAAAGGCATCAGAGCAAGCACCTCTTTTAGTGATTGTCTGTCCATCTCCTGGATGCTCAGGACCAGCAAGGTAGGTGGGGAGGATACAATGTATACTTTCCATATTGGTATTTTATAGAAGCAGACCATAAAATACTCATTGTTAGTTAATGTTAAAGGATTTAAGAGTTTTCAAAGGGAACATAGTGGTTCCTGTACTCCTAGTACAGCAGGCTTAAGCTGTAGGATGGTAGTTTGAGATTGGCCTGGACTACATGTTAATTCCTATGCCAGCATGGGCTATAGAGTAAGGCTCTATCTCACAAATACAAATAAAAAATAGTAAGTGAAAAACCAACTTAGCCTTTTCCAGAGGAGGGTTTGAGACTCTATTCTTGGTTTCTGGGCCAACTGTCACAAACCACACCATCACTGAGACTCCCTTCCTTATACAAGGCTCTGCCGTCCCTGGTCACATTGATGTCTACAGAGAGATTGCATATGGATAGTAGAGACATTGGTCAGATTGAAGAAAATGCTTTACAGTCAACCCAGCGTTGAGGGGTCCCAAAGTTCCTAGGGTTAGAAAGAGCCAGGCCCTGTTTGGAAGGTGATGAACATCAGGATTCCACACGGCAGAAAAGTTTGCTAGATTAGTTAGTTCGTTTGTGGCCACTGGACAAATAGGAAGCAAATTCCAGAGTCTGTGTAAGGTGTACCTATGGAACTTGTGTTGGAGTATGGGTATGCTGGGGAGGAGGTGCCTGGTGCAGGGAACAGGAACACCTGAGCATCAGTTGTGGTGGCAAGTGCTTTATCCATTGTGATACCTCTGTCCCAGGGTTCCTTAGTCCAGAAACTTGGGTTGAAGGACCCCTTCAGCAGTGCACACAGGCTTCAGTCTGAGAGGAGCTTCTTTGCAGAATTGTCACACTGGATGGCACCGTAGTCATCACAGCCCAGCTCAAACTTACTTTGTTCTTTGTTTCTTTAACCTCCAAGGATCTATCCAACCTTTTAACCGTGAACCTTCTTCCCAACCACTTCAAGTGTCACTTCCTTCTGTGGGTTTGGCTGTCCTATGCTGTCCTTCCCTATGTCATGGTGTATGTGAATGCTTATTCCCTGTCTCTCATCTCTCACCCTCGACATCACTCAGGGCTTATCAAAATTTGACTGGGCATGAGACCTCAAGCCCAGAGCTACAGGCATGTTGGTCTGCACCCTGTCTTGCTGCTGGGGTTCCTGGTGTGTGGCTGGCATGCTGCTCAGGGGAGGCAGAACACAGTCTGAACTGGGGGTCCTCAGTCCTTGTTTTTCCAGAGTGGGAAAGAGTGGGGTCTTGGATGGTTGCTATGGTTTTCAGTCTCCTGTGTACCCAGGCACTGCTGAAATGCTGGTGGGAGTTAGGAATGAAGGTCCCTGATCTGTGCTTCCCTTTAGGGTGTTCACAGGTCAGGCAGGAAGAGGGGAGGCAGAACCCTGGATGGAGGTGAGGGGTGAGGGATGGGGAGGGTGGACCGCAATTTGGTTCCAAGTGAACGCTGAGAATATGGAGGGGCTGAGAGAGAGAAGGCTGTTAGATTTATGCATAGTTTTCTATGATGAAGGCCTCCCACTCAGCAATCCTTGGTAAAGAGACAGTTTGTGCTTGTTCAAACTACTTTATTTAATGGTAGATGTGAATGCATACACCTTACTCAGGGTGAACTAGGGATTAAATACCTACTGTGGGAAGGAATGTCCAGGAAGGGAGAAAGCTCATTTGCTGAACACCCAAGGCCTATCTAGATACCTCATTAGCATGGAGAACTTCAGGGTTTTATTCTACATGACCAATTGTCATGGTCCTCTTAGTGAGATGTCATGGTTATGTGTTCTAGAGCAGCTGGCCCCACTCCTATCACTCTCAATTCTGAGTTTCCCAAGGTTTGGGCACACTCAGCCTTACCAGATCTTTTGTCTGGTGGCATGGTCCATTTGCCCCACGGAGGCTGGGCTGGGCTACAAAGGGAGTTCCAGCAAAGCCCAAGCTGCTTAGTAAGTTCTAGATGAAGCTGGGCTTGATAGCGAAACTCTACCCCGAAAGTACAACAAAACAAAATCAACAACAAAACAAACAAACAAAAACCCAAACAAGCAAAAGCAAACAAAATCTCCCAATATGTTGGTTCCGTGAGCATTGTTCAGGATCTGAGTGTAATTCCTGCCACCTGCAAAAATCATCTCTGGTTTTTATTAAAGTTGACTGTTTAAAATATTTATTTACTTAAGTACATGTGTGCATATGCATACACATACCTCCTCCACAAATATTTTTTGAAGTCAAAACAACTTTGTAAAGTTGGTTTCAACTTCACACAGGTTCTGTGGATTGGACCCAGGTTGCCAGAATTGGGTGACAACTGCCTTTTCTCACTGAGCCATCTTTCTGGCTCTGGACCACATTTTAAAGTAATATTAATTCACTAGACTGTATGTGTAGAAAGCCCTGAAGGAAAAGGTTGAGCAGAGGCAGCGTCTGAGTCATAAGTGAGCAGAGTATAGGCCACCGGTGTTGACCACTGTGTTCAGTGGCATGGCAAGATGTTCTGAAGTCTTCCATGGCTACCTGCAGCCCAGCTCCCTGTCTCCACACATCTGGCTTTCCAAGGTATCCCGGAGGCCTGTTCTCATGGTTTCTGGTGCTGAGAGATTCAAACCTGGCTCCCGATTCTCACTGTAGTTGCCTGGTGGAAACAGCTCTGAGCTTGGGGGTCATCACCTTGAGGTTTCAGACCTGTCAATCAAGTCTGAGTTAGGGGGAATTCCTCATTGGTAAGAGCCCAGAAACTCGTTGGAGGAGACATAACCCACCTACCCAGTTTTAGGGTTACAGGAACTTGGATGCATTTCTGGCAGACTGGTTACTGGATCATGGTGGCTCTAGGTGGTTGGAATGGAGGACCGAATGGCTGCACAGCTTACACCCAGTGGAGCAGGGCCTTATCTGAGCATGTAAGAGATGACATGAGAGCCCATCTGTGAGGGGCCAGGCTTCTCTCTGGGAGAACAGCTTGAGTGTTGTGGCAACCTTATGGGACACAGGGAATATCCAGCTGACCACATACATCTGGAGCTGTGGTGCCTGCTTGGTCAGAGCATTTTTCTTCAACATCTGGGAATGATTATTCTCTGCCTAAAACCCGGTGGCAGGGCAGCTGCTAGAAACTCACTTGGGTGAAGGAGGGAAACAAACAGGCAGCTGGCTTGAGCATGGTCCTCCCTGGAGATGGCTGGTCTGAAGTACTTTCTGGAACCAACTTCTTTGTTCTGAATCAGAAAGTCCTGTCTTGTCACAAATACTCCACCGACTGTAACTAAAGCCATTTGAACGGCTTCTGGGAAGGACCAGAGGAAAAGTCTGATTTCGGCTTTGAAAAACTTATGTAGATGAAGTTGTGATAGTTAATATTGTCAACTTGACAAGATCTAGGATCAGCTAGAAAACAAACCTCTGTGCCTGGAGGCAGCATCTTGTTCGGATTAACTGAGGTGAATGTGGGCAGCCCCGTCCCGTGGGCTGTGATTTCCCACCGAGTAAGAATGGGACAGAGCTGAGCACCACCACCCATCCTCTCTGCTTCCCAGTGCAGGTGCAGCGTGACAAGCTGCCTCGAGCCAGTGCCTTTTAGCCTGTGAGCCAAAATGAACCCTTCCTTTCTCAAGTTGTCTTTGTAGGTATTTTGCTGCAGCAACCGGATAAGTAATTTATATAAAACCTCACTGTATAGTCCAAGCTGGCCTCAAACTCCCAATCCTCCTGCCTCAGGCTCTGGAATGCTGAGGATGCAGGTACGAGCTACCACCCTTGCAAAGACCAAAGGATTTCCATACTGAAAACTCTTTTCTTGGCCTTTTACTATTATCACAAAAAGAAAATGTGTAACACTTCTGGGGATCCAACCATGAGCCCTACTTGTGATAGGCAAGGACTGGTCTACATAGCTAGCTCTACACAGCTAGGACTACATAGAGAGAACGTGTTTCAAACCAAAACCAAAACTAAAACCAAAACCAAAACCAAAACCATAAACTAAACCAACCCAATTAACCAACTGGCTAGCCAGTTTCAAGTGTTTCTGGAGAGCAGTATGATGACTGAGGGCAAGCCTAAATCTCATAGAGGATAATCTTCAAATTCAAATTTCACAGTAAAACATATTGTACTTAAAACTTTGATTTTGGGTGGGTGAGATGGCTCAGCGGGTAAAGGAAATGCCATATAAGCCTGTCCACCTGAGTTTGATTTCTGGAACACACGCAAAGGTGGGAAGAGAGCAAAGACTCCACATAGCTATCCTCTAACCTCCACAGGCTTGCTGATCACTCATTCATATGTATGTGTATATGTGTATGTGTATATATATGTATGTATATATATATATGCAATAATATAAAAACCCAAGTTACAGAATCTCATTAATTATTAAAACTTAATAATCAGCAATCTTAGGTTCAATTATTTTATTATCTGTCAGTGGTTAGACTCCTCAGACACTCCAACATTCCTAGAGTTACAGACCAGTAGCTTTCCCCTTAGCTACAGAGGTGTGCACGGTGGTTACAGAGTGTGGCCTGTGAATACCTCAGAGCTGGCTGTGGCCATAACCATGCTTGCAGCTGCCACCCAACACAAATCATCCCCACAAGAAGAGCTCACATTTTCTCCCCAGATGTGTCTGAGACACGAATTAGAGATGACAATGTGTTTGGGCTTCACTTTTTCTTTTTTTTTTAAGGCTACCATTAACTTGGGGGCGTTATTGCATTGTGAGGAGAGGGGGGTTCACTTTAGCGTTGCCTCTTTGGATGGGCTGCATGAGTCCCCTGAAGTTGGAGGAGAGTTCTTTCTCAAAGATGGACATTCCACTCTTGAGCAGGCAGTGTCTGCCATCCCCCATCCCCTCTCCCCTCTCTCCCCTCCTTTCCTCTCCCCTTCTCTCGGCTTCCCTCTCCTTCTCTTCCCACCTCTCCCTTCCTCTTTTCATTATCTTCCCTTCTCTCCCCTCCCCTCCTATGCCCTCCCCTCCTTTCCCTTTGCTGTCTCCCGGTTAAACATGTACAATTTGCCATTTATAGGTACATGATGCCTGTAAGTGTTTAATCGTGTTGGAAAAGTTATGGCAGAGATTACAGGGGAAAGTGATGAAAATGCTTCCCAGTCCTTTACTTCATGATACAGGCTGGGGAAGGCTGTGTGAAGCAGGGTCCTATAAACAGAGTGGCCAGCAAGTTACCACAAAGCTGCTTGCTGTGGAGGTGTAAATGAGAGAGGCAGGTGGGCTTGCTGACCTAAGCGCTCAGGATCCCGTGACAGCACACATTATAGGAACCTGGGCAGAACTCTGCAGAGGTGTTTTGAGGGGGGATTTTCACTCATCACTGAGCCAGGGCTGTCTGGTCATGTGGTTAATGAGTTACTAAGGGAATAGAATAAGGACATGGTTGATTTCATGCTGCTGATGTGGAACTTGCTTGGTTATTGAGAAGGGCTGACTGTACACAGCATATAGTGTTACAGGCAGCTGGAAAGAAACAAAGGGACTACATCCAGTCATAGTGTCTTCATAAAGAGAAATTGCATCTCCTGAGCCATGGTCCCGAATTACCGCATATATGAGCCAGGTGGGCAGGTGGCCTGGAGACTTGGATAGTGTATATACCAAAGGAAGTGTGGTGGAGCTTAGCCTGAGGAGAGGAAACTACAAGGGCTCTACATTGCTCTGTTCTTCCCGAGAACACAGAACCTGGACTTTAATGTATATTGCCTTTATTCTAAACTATTGGCAACTAACCAAAGCTATTGTAAACGGTCAAGCTGGCCACAGCAAGCAAGGCAGAGCTGTTCACTGGTATTGTGACATATTCCAGTCTCTGTTGCTTTACAGCTGTGATAATGGCCAATGAGACTGGTTTTCTTTTCTTCTGGGGATGCTCTGATCCTGTAGAATTATTGAAAGCATTTCCTCGAAGTTTGCAGTGGCAGCCAGCTGGACTTTCTGTGAGGTGTGGCTTCTGTTCTTTGGCCCAGTCATGGCTACCAGGTGGAGCCAGAGTGTTGGTCCATTTGTGCTGTTTCCAAAGATGTCAGTGCATCTCTGCTGGGGTGTTATCCCGATACCCACAGTTGGCCCCAGGGATATACTTGCTCATTAGGAGGAACCTACTAGGCTACAAGGTGGTATTGAAAGAAGAGCCAAGGGTTGGAAGAAGAGGAACAAGATCTGAAGCAATTAGGAATTCAGAGTTTGCTCTTGGCTTACTTCTTCCCTCAAGGAGTCTAACAGTATTATCTCTGTCTTCTGTCTCAGAGTGAAGCCTGAGGTCCTACTCACAGTGCATCTATTCACTGGGTAATGCTAGGAATTATACAGACTCTTGGGATCCAGATGCCTAGACACATAGAATTTGGATCTTTGGCTATGACCCAATGTTCCAGGAGGCTATTGTATGCACTAGCATCTGAGAACCATTGAAGATAGATGGTAGAGACCCTGGGTTTAAGGGTCTTGGGGTTCTCAGTCATATTCTACAGGCCTTATCATGAGGGATGTAAGTAGCTCCCTGTCGACCATCTATCCCTGGCTCACAGCCACAGGCTGTGTTGTAAGTGCTGGTCCATGATGGTTCAAATCCTTTGCCCACTTTTAAATGGGGTTATTTGCCTGTTGCTGTTCAGTTGCAACAGTGTCTTATGCGCTGTAATACAAGTTCTTTACAGATGTACACATGTCTTTCATAGTTTTCCTCCCTTTCGTTTCATTTTCTCAATAGGATCTTTATTGTATAGCTCAGGCAGAGAGTACAGAGGACAGTTCTTGGTGACAACCCTTCCTAGTCCTGTACTTCATGATGTCTGCTGGAAAAGGTATCACTGTGAAGCAGGGTCCTATGAACAGGGTGGTCAGCAGGTCACTGTGAAGCTGCTTCTGTGGAGATGTAAATGAAAAAGGAAAGTCGGGGCATGCTGACCTGAGCATTGCCGTGAGGCTTGTAGCCATGGGAAACTCCAGGGGTTCCCATGTCCTCATCTGGACTCCGTGGCTCTGCAGATATGTGGTATACATAAACACATTGTAGGCAAACACCCATACACATAAAATTAAAAAAAAAAATATATATATATCTTAAAGAGACTCAAACAAAACAACTTCCCTAGACACCACATGCACACACACACACACACACACACACACATCACACACACACATCACAACACACATATACACATACCACACACACAAACCAAATATACAAACATCATACACACTACACACACACTACACCACACACACACACACCATAGTACACACATATACCACACATATACACCACAGTACACACAAATACTACATACACACCACACTAACCACATACACACACACACAAACCATACCACACACCACAACATATACACCATACCACACACAACACTACACCATGCACACACACACGCCACACACACACCACACTATACCACACACAAAACACACACATACCACATAAACACACCATACACCACACTACACTACATATACACAACACACTACACAAAAAACCCCAAACACATTCACAGAGTGAGAAAGAAACAGAGAAAAAGAATAGAATTAAAATTAAAATTTAGTTCTTTGAAAATAAGAATAAAATTTGTGTATGATTTTCCTTAAATAACCCAAATGCCTCCCTTATTTGTTGAGACTCAATAAACAGAGCAGGTGAGAAAGAGAAATCCCAACTTTATCCCTGACCCACATACTTTTCACCCGGTCTTTCCCATGTTGATGAGTGAAATGATGAGTGGCACTTCTATTTACTAATTGGCCCAATCCAGAAGTTCAGGATTTTGCTTGTGTTGGACATGTCCATATTGTATTGGTCACCCAGGCTTTCTCAAGCTCCCTACTTTCACCCTCATATCCTTCCCTTCTGTCCCCATCTTTCCAGAAACAGTGATGGAATTATTTTTCAACTTAAGTAAAATGATGTGGGACGCAGGACATGGTACACAAATAAGGCAATTCATTCTAGCCTTTTGTATTAAAAAGCCCAATATACCTTTAGCTATTTAATGATGACGAGTGATTTATTTGCCTGTATACCTGTTACCATTTCCCAAAGCTCTTGCCTTTGTCTTCTTGTGGATTTTGATAGAGATCCCCACTGCTGGTGGGTAGGCTGTGTGTGCTTCTCAGTTTAAATGGAAATCTAGAACTTGATTTGAAAACTCTCCACGTCAGCTCAGAACAAGGCCACTTGGGCTTGGGTTGCTGACCACCAACAGCTCACCTACGCGTCAGAGAAGCAAAATCAAGCCACTTTCAAAACAAGGACACTCATAATATTTCCTGATTGCTTCAGAACTTGTTCCTCTTCTCCCAACCCTTGGCCCTTCTTTCAATTCCACCTTGTAGCCTAGTAGGTTCCTCCTAATGAGCAAGTATATCCCTGGGGCCAACTGTGGGTATCGGGATAACACTCCAGCAGAGATGCACTGACATCTTTGGAAACAGCACAAATGGACCAACACTCTGGCTCCACCTGGTAGCCATGACTGGGCCAAAGAACAGAAGCCACACCTCACAGAAAGTCCAGCTGGCTGCCACTGCAAACTTCGAGGAAATGCTTTCAATAATTCTACAGGATGTGCTGCCTGCTAGCCAGGAAGCCTGAACACACGAGCCAATCAGAGCATCCCCAGAAGAATAGAAAACCAGTCTCATTGGTCATTATCACAGCTGTAAAGCAACAGAGACTGGCAGATGTCACAATACCAGTGAACAGCTCTGTTTTGCTTGCTGTGGCCAGTTTCAGAGGTATCCTTACATTTTCTCCTAAATCATTTATTAAACTGGCCGTGTTATAGCTCTGCTGAAGAGACTCATGGTCCCTAGGACTGCACTTGGTAAGGGCTGGTCAGAGCACTGATTTCCATTCTCTGTTGTGTAATCCAGTTTCTTGGTTTCTTAAGAAAACCAACTCGCTGTTTCCTGTATTTACATTTTTAGTTTTATCCTTACAGATATGATGTTTTGTTATGAAATGTATGCATCGTCGTTAGGGTACAAGGGGGCACCAGTAATGGTATCTGTGTGAATACCCACATCTGTGGCTGTTCAAATACTTTAGGTAAAATGCATAGTCTGCTTATAACCTATGCTCTTCTCTGTGTGTAATAATGTCATCTCTAACTTACTAACAATATGCAATATGATGTCAACAATTACTGCACTGTATTGTTTAGGCAACAAGAATGAAAGACTGGCTGTCCTATGTAGAGTACTACTTCCTGATTTAACTTGTATATGGCAAGACTATATATATATATATATATATATATATATATATATATATATATATATATATATATAAAATCAGGTACAGAAGGCCAACCATAGCTTGGCTCTGCCCCTTAGGAAGTGTTGAGCATTGGGCAAGCCCATAGCTGCCCCCTCCCTTCATTTCACTGCAATGGTTCTTATGGAGGAACATAAGCCCTGGAAGCCCGAGGAGCAGAGCCAGCATTTTGGGTTGGATTTTTCAGGAAGCGTGAGAGGAACACACAGCAGCTTGTTGGGAAGCTGTCTTTTCTAACTGTCTTGCGTGTTATCTAAGTCCAGCTTCTTGTCTCTGCTGCCTTTGGGTGCAGCTCTTCATTAACTGGCCAGCTGAAATGCACTGACTGCTTTTATGCCCCTCTTAGAGCAGTGGTCGGCTTGAGGTGTACACTAAAGAGGCTCATGGTGAGCTCAGCCTTTGAGAGGACCAGGGCTCACGTAGTGCTTAATTTCTGAGCCATGAGAAGCCTGGGATCGCACAGCTCAGAAGGCCTGCCCTTGCAATAGCTAGACTCTATCATAATTTGCTTTATATTTGTTACTTTCTTATCACTGTGATAAAATGTTTAGCTAAAGCAACTTGAGGGAGGGAAGATTCATTCTATGGGTATAGTCTATCATGGTGGGAGTAGCAAGGCAGTGGAGACAGCTCCTGGCTGCAGTAGTGGGAGCTTCCACACATCCGGGCAGATCAGGAGGCAGAGAGGGTGGAGACAGGATCCTGTACACAGTGACTCGCTTCCTCTAGCTATATCCCGCCCCCTTTCCTCCTGTTCCTTTCCCCCTTCCATGCCCTTCCATATAAGCCCCCCTGTTCCCCTTCAAACTCATGACCTCTTTTCCATCAATTGTGCATATAATGTTACTTGTATGTATGTTTTCAGAGCTGTGTACTTGGTATTGGATAACAGTTGGTGTGCTCTTCCCCGAGGAAGACTATTTCCTCCACGCTCAGCATCCCTCTGCTTTTAGTTCTTTGTGTAGGGGTGAGGCTGCACAGCTTTTCCCTCACCCACTTTGTCATGTCCACTGTTTTCCCTGTTTAGCTCATGCTTAGGCAGCCACGTTGGTGGGACTTTGCCGGTATAGGTTCTGACATTACTAGGAGACACAGTCTCACAGAAAATTCCGTGATTCTCTGGCTCTTATAATCCTCCCACTCCCTCTTCTGCACCATTTCCTTAGGTGCCACATGCTTTTCTAGATGTATCCCTTGGCACTGGGATCCACAACTCTCCATTCCGACTGGTTGTGGTTTTCTGTGATGGTCTTTCTATGCTGCAAAGAGACGCTTCCTTGGTGTGGGGTGAGAACTACACTTATCTGTGGGTGTAAGGACAAATATTTAGAATGTACTTAGGCATTATGCTGGTTTAGTGAAGTGGTGGCTATAGGTTCTCCTCCAAGACCCATGACCTTACCAGACCTAGTAGTTGGCTAGATTCCCTGTACTAGGCATGATTTCCCTTATGTCCAGTTAGAGAGTTGTTGGTTACCACCAAGGTATGCATACCACTATTGCATCCTCTGAGCTATTATGCCATATTGATCACTACTGTGGTTCATGGGCTTCATAACTGGGTAGGACTATTATTTATTCCCCTCCTTTGGTAACTTCTGGTACCATGAAAACTGGTGCTCAGGGAGGAGGTATTAAGGTCAGTTCTGGCTTAGGCATCTCTGGGCCTTGTGTCTGAAGCACGTGGTATCTTTAGCAATAGGGACTTAACTTCTACCTCTGGGGGTGGGTAGAAACCAAGGGTAATAGCAATAGCCCGTATGTTTTAAGATCATGGAAAGCGATGATCAATAACTCAAACAAGGGTTCTTATACCTGGTACCTCTTAAGGGATACACAGCCTCCCCAAAACAGTGCCACCAGTTGGGGACCAAGTGTTCAAGCACAAAAGCCTGCTAAAGTTTCACATTCAGACCACAGTCCTGCCCACTTTTACTTTGAAGTTTGCAAGAGGGCTGAGGTGGAGCACTAGAACTCTGGGGACTAGGGGCTTTACATGCCTCTTCTTCTGGCTTCTCTGGGAGGCCTTTGAAATCGTCATACCCTAATTCCTTGGTGCTTTAGACTCCTTGTACTCAGCACCTGGTGCTGTCCTTTGTCCCCAGCAGGAGTTTCAGCTCAGGGAGGGTCAAGGTTAGATATGCACTTTGTGTTCCATCTCAGCGCTGGAGAAGTGGTGTGCTTCCCCGCATGAACTTGTCATTAGCGGGAAACTTGTGATAACCTCTCACCCTCCATCCATCCCGCCTCTGGGAACTCGGCTGTTCAGATTTGCCTCACCTGTCAGCTGTGGGTGGTCTGTGGTGACAGATCATGGAGAAAGGAGACTGACTTAAATGGATAACCGTGGAATCTCTGGGAAGCTCGAGGGTCTCCTGGGAAGTGCTGGCTTGGGTTTGTCTCCCTGGTTTCTCTTGGGCCATCTCATGTGTCAGTCATCAGCCATTGGATCATCCGCAGCTTGGCAGTCTAGGTTGGACTCACTCAGTGGCAGAATTCCAGTAACTGGAAGGGAGGACAGCTCCTGGGAGCCAGTGCCTGTAAGTTGTCAGCTAGGCAGCATCAGGTATCACCCATGAGGAGCAAGACGAAAGCCAGCATGGGTTCCAGGCTGTTATACAGAATCACATGGGGAGGCTGTGGATGTGAACCTGGGAGGGTCCCATCAAATGACACCAGTGAGTGATGTTTGTTTGAGATTTTCTTTAAACTTTGAAGTCTATTGTTAAATCTTGTATTTTCTCACTTCTACACAACTACCAAAATTAGTTTAAAGGGTAGCCTCATGTGTATTTATAGAAGGGTTCTGTTCAAATCTATTTCAGGGTTGCACAGAAACTTTATTGCCTAGACTAGGCTTTCTCTAGACTTGCTGCCAGAACCCAGATAATCATTAAACCACCCCAGCAACACACCACTTCACTGGCTTAGGGAAAGGAAAGAATATATAAATCGAGACGTGACATCAGCCTTACTTCAGATGTTTGAGGTTTTTTTCCGGAATGGTGAGCCTGCCCTTTTGGAGTGCATTCTCTTTGTAGGAACAGTCAAAAGAACCCCAGAATCACTTTGTGCGGCATCTGTCTAAGGAGCAGAGGATTTTTTTTCTCTGTCTTTGGGCTGCTTGTTTAAATGGCATGTTTTGACTGGGGCGGGAGCAGGGAGTGGCACAGTTAGGAGACGTAGAAGGACCTTTATTGTGGGTCTGGGATTGACTCCCTCTGGAGCAGCTTGATCCCTGCCAGAGTCCTGGCCACAGGTTGACAGGCTGCAACCTGATCTGAAGTCTCTCAGCCATGCCACTGTCACTGGCCCTAAATTTCCTAATCGCCACCCTTCTATAATAACCCTGTAATGCTCTCTTCCCACATGGCTCTCTGCTTTGTCTTATGTCCCGAAGTGCCCGACAGTGTCCTGGCCACCAAACTTTCAGCCAAGAAAGGAGTGCAGGGGACAAGCTGCCAGGGGATCAGGGTTGACATGAAAATTGTCCGAGTCAGGAAATTCCAGGACCCTTAAGTCATCGGGGAGGACATTTGACATGAGAGGCCAAGGCAGGGGATCAGGTTGCCTCCCCCAAGCAGGAATGGAGACCAGGGACTCAGTCTGGCAGAGATGAGGCTGAGTCCTTTAGTAGGGAAAGCTTGGATATTTCTGTCTGAATTTTTATAACAACCAGTTTGAAATTAGCCTTTCCTCATTGCCTTTACACCTTGGCTTTGGACATTTGTTTTGGAAGTTACTTAGTAATTATTGCTGAGGTTGAAATGGTTAATCTTTGTTGTCAACTGCATGACTTAGAATCACCATGGAGACATAGCACTGAGTTTGTTTACAAGGATGTGTCCAGGAAGGTTTAACTGAGGAAGGGAGAACCATCTTGAATGTGTGTGGCATCATCCCCTAGGCTTGGCTTTTAGACCAAATAAAAAGGAGGCAGTGAGCTGAGCTCCAGCGTTCAAACTTCTCTGCTTCTTGACTGTGAACAGTGATTGACTGCTTCTTGATGCTGATTCAATAACTTCCTAGGCATAATAGACCATATCCCCTCTTAAACCACAAGACAAAACAAACCCTTCCTTCCTCAGGTTAAGTGTTTTTTTTTTTTTTTAAGATTTATTTATTATATGTAAGTACACTGTAGCTGTCTTCAGACACTCCAGAAGAGGGCACCAGATCTTGTTACGGATGGTTGTGAGCCACCATGTGGATGCTGGGATTTGAACTTATCACCTTCGGAAGAGCAGTCGGGTGCTCTTACCCGCTGAGCCATCTCACCAGCCCCCAAGGTTAAGTGTTTTTTATAACATCAGGGACCAAAGTAACAATATAGGCTTCTACCAGTTTGCAAAAGTGAGACCAAGAGCTGACAACTAAACTCTGAACTATCTAGGTGAGTTCACTATGTCGCTGTCATCACAGCCCCTGACAACTAAACTCTGAACTATCTAGGTGAGTTCACTATGTCGCTGTCATCACAGCCCCAGCACATTTTATCCATGTGCCTTGGCTCACACAATGGTAGTTTAAATACTAATCTTGAGTTTTGGGTGTAATGGTGAGGCTGAGTATGCATCATGGGAAGGCTCTGGCAGTGTGATGATTCCATCGGGATCTTAGCCTCTATGCACCAGCTCCATTCAGTCTGTCCCAGGGCAGTCAATATCCCAATTTGATCCTCATCCCTGGTTGTTCTGGGCACACCTACATATTCCTCTTAAGGGGCCAAGAGGCCCATGTTCACCTTTTCTTTTTCAGTTGAGAGACTTACTAGCACCATTGAACAGGGGCTTTCTCACCCTTTAATTAGGGGATCAAGGTGGTGACATTTGGCTAGGGAACAATGATACCCTTCTTCTGGGTGGGGACTTGAACAATATTATGGAGGGTTTTGGCATCTCTTCTGAAGACAGTCACTGAAGCATAAATGGAGGAAGAGCATCCACTAACTGACAGTTGCTCTTACTTGTGTCTTACTCTAATCTACAGTCTATTTGTCTGGTCCATTCAGTGAAACCATATCTTTGAGGGAAGGAAGCCCTTTTGTATTTTTTGGTGCCCTGCCTGGATCAGATATATAATTTTGTTAAGATGCTGATCGGGAAATGGTGGTAGTTAGTGATGCCTGGAATGTGAGGGTGGGGATGGAGATGGGAGTAGGGGGTGAGGGTGGGATAAGGCAGATAGTATGAGACTTGAGGATCTTGTTGTCATAGACCAGGAAGATTGTGGGGTTTTCATTTGTTATTTGGGGCTTGTCACAGAACATGTTGAGGCAGATCCTTGGCAGGCCTTGGGGACCACAAAGGAAGAGTCAGTATTGAGGCTGCTGGGAATTAAGCTGGAAATTCAAAATAGAGCTGACTGCCATTAGGCCAGGACTGCAGCTGTGATCACCACGACACTTCTGTCTTTCCTCGTGCCTTTGCCTCTAATGTGCTGGGATTTCAGTCATGAGCTACCATGGTCGTCTGCACTTTGGAACTAGAGTCTTGACTCACCAGCTAGAACAATAAGCCATCTTGACAACTCAGAAGTCAAACATGACATTATATACTTGGTTTTCTCATAATATTAATCACAGTGTTTGGCAAAATAATTTACCTGTGTTTCTAAGTGTAAGTAACCATTCTAAATATAACAAAATATAACAACTTCAGAATCTTTACAACTTGGGCCAATGCCAGCCCTCTGACAGATGCCTCTGTTCACTTGTACCAAGGGGGCTCCAGGATGCTTTTACTGGTATAGTCCCCCCTCCAGCTAGGTACCACAGTTCAGAGTAAAACTTGGTTTTTAAAAAACCCTTGAGGACAACTTAAGTACATCATGGTACTTGGTCCCTATCAGAAGAGATGGCTAGAACTAACTCCTTCTTTCTCTCCCAGCTCGATGACTGTACCCTGCAGCTGTCCCACAATGGTGCCTATCTGGATCTGGAGGCCACGCTGGCAGAACAGCGGGATGAGCTAGAAGGCTTCCAGGATGACACAGGGTAAGTGCAGCCATTGTCTCTGCCCCTGGTCTGACTTGCCTCCATGCTGGTGTGCTGAAGTCTTAGAGTGCTTTGGAGAAACCTCCTCACCTTGACATTCACTTAGAATCAGGCAAGGACTTGTTGGTGACTGTAGATCTTTTTCTATCATGAAAGACTTTGCTCCTTGTGGGTAGCCTGGCTTAAAAGAAGTTTTTGAGATGGGTTAATTGAACATATCATATTCTCTTTTAAGGGATTTTTAACCTGGGCAAACCAAATAAACATTTTCTAGATTTTTGTAGCTAGACAACTATTTTAATCATTGTTTCCAGTAATTTAGTTGATATTTCACTTTCTTGGCATATCCTGGTAGTTTTATGGTATGTATCTTTTTAACTCAGTATAGTGGGTAAAATAATTATTAATTATGTCAATTAATATGTTATTTCTTAGCCTATATCTGGATTGCATGATACTTAGAATTGTTATACTAAGAGATAGGGCAGTACTCAGGATAAGTCAGAGATGTATACAGAAAGTGAAACCTCTGTTGGACTATACACACAGATAACCAGCCTTCCTGTGTTAGCTGGGATGCTGACAGAGCCATAAAATGGGGCTGTCTCTCTTCCTGTCCCTAATCTACCTTGAACCAGGCATAGCTCTGATTGTATCAACTTCTTCCTCCTAGACCTTCACAGTGTTATTGAGTCTTCACAGATTATTCTTAGATGTTGTTATGTGGTGTTCAGAGACCCCCAAAGTTATCTGACAGTCCCTTGGCCAAACTAAGAACATATCCAGGTGGATACTAGCTGGGAGTATTGATTTTTCATGCAGAGTACAAAGAATGGCACTTTACAGCCATAGAATGAGTTTTCTGGCCATGGTCATCAAAAAGGTCAAGGTGCCTTGTAGGATCAAACAAAATTCTTAGAAGATATCCAGTGGAGCAAGTAAACTCTCTGGATACTTCATAGGGTGCACATGCAAGAGGAGTTTCTCCAGCAACATAACCACCTATCAGCATGATCATCACCTGAATTTCAGATGGGCTCTCATGGAGTCCAGGCTGGGCCCCAAACCTGCAATATCACAGAGGATGACCTTGATCTTCTGTTCTCCTGTCTTCATCTCCCAGGCACTGGAGATTGAGCCCAGGGCTTTGTGCATGGTAGACAATCACTCTACCCACTGAACTACATCACCAGCCCTCACCAGCGTCTTAAAATTGGACATTAAAGGATTACAGGACCAGTATTTTCAGGGGAAATTCCATTGCAATAGTTTTTGCCTGTGTCTGACAATGGCATCCCTTTGTAGATGTTAGAATACTGGCTAGAATGACAGTCTCATTGGATACCTTCATGGCTCACTGATCAAACAGACCCCATGAGTGTTAGGAGTAGATCATTGTCAACTTGAGAAATGTGTGACGCAATGCTTAAAGAGCAAGTCCTGCCTGAGCTTACTTTTTTTTTTTTTTTCAAAAACTTGAATGATTTGGAGATGGAAGTGCAAGAAAAGAAAGTGCTAATGTATAAGTCAGCAATATTAGAGTAAAGCGAAGGGAAGCGACCACACTGAGGCTCCTGTTTTGAATAGTTAGTTGGAAGATTTAGTAATGATTGGATTTTGTTGGTTTCGCTATCATCAAAGACAACTGAAGGTAAGATTTCACACCCTAGGTAATAGAGCCAGGAGCAGATGGTGAGCCAGGTGTATATACAGTAGGACCAATTCCAGAGTCGGCACCTCTTTCAGGTCCTACACAGCATGCACTGTGGTGACATGAGGTTGGTTTGTGCAACAACACTAGTCTTGGTCTACACTATTTCTTTCAATGGAAACAGCCAAGCCATACTGCATCTGGGGATCAGAGAAGAGACGATACCATTGCTGCCATCAACCATCAAGATGCAACATCTCATGGGTGGCACCAGCATTCAGATGCTATAGACATCTCCACAGATGGTACTACATGGCTGAGGAGTGTAAGTGCTCCTCAGGGTGGGTCCTGGTGCTTGGCTTCTCCTTTGTCCCCACCTGAGTATTTACCTAACCACAAGCCCATGCTATAGGCAGAGACTTGTGGTAGTTCATCTTGAATGGCAAGCTACCTGGACTGAGGACTGCCTAAGAGACTATTAAGGCACACCTCTTGCTGTGTCTTTGAGTGCATTTACAGAGAGAATCAACTAAAAGGGGAAGGCCCTCATAAGTGCAGACTGGGAGTCTGGATGAAATAAAAGGGGAAGGAAGAGAAATGCTGCTAGCACAGGCATTCTGTTTGTCTGCTTCTTGTCCTCCACGATAGGAGCTGCTTTGCTCGGCCATGTTCTCCAGACCATGTTAGGACAGAACTCCTGAAACCATGGGACAGAACAAACCTTTCATTCCCTAAGTAGATTTTCTTGGGTATTTGGCACAGTGATGAAGTCTGACTAAGCTAAGCTGGGTTCCCATTTATGTCCCCCCTCTGCCCCCCAATAAGTGATAATATAAGAAAGGGACTCAAGGCATGGAAACTTCAGTCTGGAGCTCATAGCCCATAACATGATGGGTAGGAACACATTGACAGATGTGTTCCAAATTCACCTCAGAGGTTTATGTGTCTTTGAAATGGTCTTTCTTCATAGTGACTGTCCCTTGAATTTTGTAACGTACCTAAGATAGAGTATGACAACATACACATCTTCTTGTCTGTCCTGGGTCTGGGGAGGAGAAGGCCCATGAGAATAGTGGCCGGGAACAGCTGGGTCACGTTGTTCCCTTGGCAGGAGAGTTGCTATCACTGAGCCTTGAGGTGCAGGCAAATCCCTGGTTGCTGACTAACAAGTAGCTTCAGGCAGAGACTGTGTCCATTCAGGTGGCAGGTGACTGCATCCAACTGTCTGGTCACTTGTACTTAGAGTCTCTCCTGGGTTCTCTCTTAGGTGTGTGACATTTGACAAAGTTTATGTGACTGAAATTCATGTCTCCCATGATCAAGGGTTAAAATATGTTTCCTAATTAGGATCTGCCCTTTTTAGGTATAAACACAGCTAAAGTATTATTTTTGAATAAATTATAGGAAAATGGTGTAAAAATTCAGGTTGTGAGGCTGGCATTTTTCTGTGGTGATTTTTGGAGTGGGCTCCCTTGCTGGAGGAGTCATTTCTTTGTTCCTGTCCTTTGCTTTGCTCCTTTATGCCAAGACTAAAAATTAACTCACTTGTTTGGAATTACCACTTGGGCCCTAGCTAACCAGAGAATAGGAGAGAGACCTTCAACAGAGGAAGGACAAAGCAATTATTATACAAACAAAGCCAAGCAGGGTCTGTTGCCTCCCAAAGCCAGGGGAGTCAGCAAGCGTGGCACAGTGCATCGGAAACAGGCCTGGAGCCAGGTTATCTCCAAATTTGTCAGTTGAAACAACATATTCTTTCTTTCTTTCTTTCTTTCTTTCTTTCTTTCTTTCTTTCTTTCTTTCTTTCTTTCTTTCTTTCTTTCTTTCTTTCTCTTTCTCTTCTTCTTCTTCTTCTTCTTCTTCTTCTTCTTCTTCTTCTTCTTCTTCTTCTTCTTCTTCTTCTTCTTCTTCTTCTTGTTTGTTTGTATAAGAGTCTGATGCTTGGGCTGGAGAGATGGCTCAGTGTTTAAGAGCACTGCCTGCTCTTCTAGAGGTCCTGAGTTCAATTCCCAGCAACTACACGGTGGCTTACAACCATCTGTCGTGGGATCCGATGCTTCTTCTGGTGTGTCTGAAGACAGCTACAGTGTACTCATAGACATAAAATAAATAATTCATTTTTTTAAAAACGAGAGTCTGATGCCCTTGGGGAGTGAGTGGTAAGACAGCAGTAGCATCCTACAGCTGAGGCTCCCATTGCTGGGTCCAGAGTGGCTGCTCTAGTTAATTATCTCATCAGCATCTGAGACACCAGATTGAGTGAAAGGGACAAGGGGTGTGCAATTGTCTTCTGGGGACACAAGCTCACAGTGGCTAAGACTCAGGCTCAGGTCACATCATACCTCATGGGCTCACTTGCTTGCCCTCCCTTTATCTCTGCAAATACTGGTGATAGCCCGAGGTTCCTGTTTCAGATGAGTTAGATGAAGAGAAATCTTGGTGCTGGCTAAATTTTTTTCCATTTAAAGATCTTCCCAGAAACTCCATGGGCAACTTGCACTTCTTGCTTGGGGATGAGAGCTGTGCCACGGAGGAAAAGCTGCCCACCTTTACCTTAGGTCAGGCTCTTTGTGTAAGGCAGGAAGGAAGTGTGGGCATCAGGTATGTAGACAGCAGTCTCTGTCTCAGGAAGTGGGATACGAGTCTTAAGACTAGATGGGTAAGGACACTAGTCATGACAACAGGAGGGGGCGCTGGCAAGAGGGGGAGTATCCTGGGACAGAGTAAGCAGAAGGGGGAGGAGTGTCTGTCTGACCAGGGGCAGCAGAATTTCCCGAGAGATGGGTCAAGTAGACTTCTGACCCTTGAGGAGACCCGAGTGTAGATTGTGAAGTGTGAGGGCCCTTTGCCACACATAGAAACCAAGCTGAAATATATCATGATCTGAACTATGACAGCTCAAGCTATGAAAGCGAAAAAAGGATCAAGTCTCTGTGACCCCCTGTGAGGTAACAGTCTATACAGATAGCAGGCAATAAAACAAATTTAAAAGTTTTTCTTAAAAATACACTTGATAGGCATTGTGGAATAGGAAAATTTGTAAATCATATCGGATAACAGATCTCCAGAACATATCCAGAATATGTAAAGAGCTCTTGCTGAATATGATAAATATATCCAGACTATATAAAGAGTTCTTGAAACTCAATAACAAAGAAATAATTTCAAAAGGGGGAAAAAGTTTGAATAGGTATGCATCCCCAAAAGATATGTAAATGACAAATAGATACCCGACCAAGAAGCATGTGAAAATCTGCTCAACATTGTAAGTCTCTGGGGAAATTCAAGTCAAAACCACAATGATGTCCTACTGTACACCTACTGGCGAGGCTAGAATCACAGTGACAGATGGTGGCATGTGTTGAGGGGGAAGTTGTGAAACTGGACACCCGATGCACTGCTGGCAGGAATGTAAAGTGGTTCAGCCTCTTTGAAAAACAGCCTGATGGTTTCTTAAAATGTTAAACATTAAATTAAACCACACAGCCCAGCAATTCTACTTCTGGATATATCTGCTGGAGAGGAAGCATTTGTCTGTGTAAAATCCACACGCAGATGCTCCCTGAGCTATTATTTATAATAGCCCCAAAGTAGAAGAATCCCAAATGCCCATTAGCTGAGGAATGCTCAGAGCAAGTGGTGTGTGCATGCCATGGGACAGCACCAGGAAAAGAAGAGAGAAGTGTGATATTGTAGTGTGAGTGTGCAATGTCTGCCATAGGCTCCTGTGTATGAACACTTGGTCCCCAGTTGGTGGCTCTGTTTTTGGCGGCCATGGAACTTTTGGGGAGTGAGGAGCGGCTAGCTGGGGAACTGGATTGCTGTGGGGTGGGTTTTATACCCCAGCCTTAAGTTCTAGCCCAATCTTTGTTTCCCGGTCTGCAAAGCTGTGAGCAGGCAACCTCGTGCTCCTGCTGCCACCACCTTCAGCTGCTCCCACAGCCATGCCTGTGTCTCGTCAGATAAAATTCCCCTACTGTAAATTGCCAGGGATGGTCCTTGTTCTAAGTCTTGTCAGGTATTGGGTAACAGATCACATACGGATACATATCCCATTCTAGATGAGCCTCAAGAACGTGTGACTAAGTTAACAAAATCAGACACACAGGTGACAATGCTTAGTTCCACCTACAGAAAGCGTCAGGAATGCAAGTCTATAGAGAGGGTCTTAGGGTTTTTATTGCTGTGATGAAACAATGTGATGCAGAGGCAGTGGAAGAGTGCTGCTTACTGGCTTGCTCCCCATGGCTTGCCCAACCTGCTTTCTTTAAGAAGCGAGGACCACTAGCCTAGGGATGGCACCACCCACAATGGGCCGGGCTGATCTATCAGTTACTAATTAAGAAAATGCCCTACAGCTGGATCTTTTCTTTTCACTTGAGATGTTATCCTTTTAGAAAACTCTAACTTGTGCCGAATTAACATGAAAATATTCAACACAGAGAGGGTACATTTGCAGTCCTGGGATTGGATGTGAGAATGAGGAATGACCATAATAGTCATGGGGTTTCTTTTGGGATATTTTGGGGGGCAATGACAAAATTAAAAAGTTAGACAGTGGAGATGAGTTATCCTTTCTATAATCAGACCCCCAAATTATTGAATCATATACTTGCAACAGGTATACTTCATTAAAGCTTAAAGATAAATACACTAGTGCATGACCATAGAAAATCCATTGGCACTGGCCACTGCATTCATGGAGAAGGAGCAGCGTTTTAAATGAGGGAATAGTGAGGAGGGATGCAGGGCTTCTCTAGCAGCGTCCAGGATTGCAAAGGTGGTGGGTCTCTTCTGCTCAAGCACACAGACTTGATGCTTTGGCCACAGGGCATGTACCACGAAGCACCTAACACACAAGTCTGTATCTCAGGGCACTTCTCACGCCTCATAGTAAAGTGGATGCAGGATCCATCCTCAGAGCCCAGGGCCACACCCACGGCCACACCCAGGAGGGGTACACATCAGTGCCCATATTAAAACCTTTGAGCTTTCATTGAACCAGAGAATCAATGACACTGTCATGGTAGATTCTTTCTTTTTTAGATTTATTTATTTATTATATGTAAGTACACTGTAGCTGTCTTCAGACACTCCAGAAGAGGGCATCAGATTTCGTTTCGGATGGTTGTGAGCCACCATGTGGTTCCTGGGATTTGAACTCAGGACCTGTGCTCTTAACCACTGAGCCATCTCGCCAGCCCCCATGGTAGATTCTTGAGGGGGCCATAATGTGGGAGATAGAAAGGAGGAAGAGGAAGAGGAAGGACACGATGTGGGAGGAAGGAGAAGAGGCAGATGAGAGTGGGCCGGAGTGCTGGCAGGCATTAAAGTGGAAGTGGAGTTCTTGTCATACAAATCTTTCACTTCCTTCGTAAGAGTCACACCAAGATATTTTATACTGTTAGTGACTATTGTGAAGGGTGATGTTTCCCTGATCTCTTTCTCAGCCAGTTCATCCTTTGTATAGAGAAAGGCCATTGATTTGTTTGAGTTGATTCTATATCCAGCTACTGCACTAAAGCTGTTTATCAGGTTNTTTAAGATTTATTTATTTATTATATGTAAGTACACTGTAGCTGTCTTCAGACACTCCAGAAGAGGGCATCAGATTTCGTTTCGGATGGTTGTGAGCCACCATGTGGTTGCTGGGATTTGAACTCGGGACCTGCGCTCTTAATCACTGAGCCATCTCGCCAGCCCCCATGGTAGATTCTTGAGGGGGCCATAATGTGGGAGATAGAAAGGAGGAAGAGGAAGAGGAAGGACACGATGTGGGAGGAAGGAGAAGAGGCAGATGAGAGTGGGCCGGAGTGCTGGCAGGCATTAAAGTGGAAGTGGAAAGAGGAGGAAAGACCAGGGATGAGGGATCGCAAGCATGCCACTTCACACCAGCAAGCCTTGGCCATGTGCCAGTCAGTGCCTGGAGGGACCTCTGCACACGACTGGACTTACCTGAATTCACACCCTCACCAGCAGGCCAACATCATTAGTGTCTCACTTTACACAGGAAGAAACTGGGCTCAGGAGGTTAAGGAATTTGTGGGGATCACCCAGAAGGTTTTAGCATCTGTTTTTGGCTTCCCAAACTCTACTAGAAGAGACGTCTGTGTGCCTGGAGATGAGTGCAGTGGCGGCTTGGTCTCTAGCTTGAACTCTGAGTGTATGAGCGACTTAGACTTAGTCAGCTTTATATCCTCTGACCATCAGACGACTCATTTGAGTCTCCCTGCCTCTGCCTGAGTCAGGGTACCCAGTGAGTCTCACAGAACTGGAAGCTTGCAAGGGCTGTTCTCCTTGGAGACCAGCTGAGGGCCTGTTCCTGCTTCTGCAGAATGTTTAAATACCTCCTCCTACCCTTGACTGAAATAGGAGTTTAAATTCGCTGATGTGTCTGGAGGACAGTGTGGGGTGTCATTTCCACTGTTGGCCACAAAAATGTGACAAAGCCTCTGGCTCCCAGTTTGGCAAAGATCGTCCCTGCTCTTACCATGACAAGGCCTTCCTGTGTTCTTCTTGTGAAGACGTTCTCTTGAGGGCCAGGAATGTAAACATGGGTTTTTGAGAGCCTCAATGAATCCAGATGAAGAGTTCTTTCCCCAAGGCCATAAGCATTACAAGGGAAACTTGTGCTTTTTGAGAGGCCAGAGACTTGCTGGCAGCTTAGGGTTCTGAGCCTCACATCCCTGGCACTTGGGCATTAATTGGATATTTCTTTTTGATTCTTGTGTCTGTTCTGGATGGTTCCCTGCTACTAGGGGAGGGATGGCTTTGGGTGTGTCATGTGGATGGAAGTGCTGTGGGATTCGGAAGCTGGCGATGGTTCCCTGGCATCGGCTACACGGAAGCCCATTGTCCCCAGAGCCTCAGGCTCCACGCGCTGCCTTTGCCCCTGGGTTCCAGTGCTGTGCATTCCCATCTGACTCAGCAGCTGGAAAGTCACTCACAGGTGTGGCATCTGGGCAGTGTTTCAACATGCAGGTGGTAGAGAGCAAGGACCCCTCACAGGCTCCTTGGGGGCCATGACAACCTTCCATCAATTTCAGTGTTGGAATATGGAAGCCCTGTAAAGTTACGTGCTGAAGTCTGTGCTAGGGTGTTCTAGAGAAGCACAGCTATTGGGTCTTAACTTTCTTCAGTCTATTTCTTAATCTATCAACCATCTGCTGCTGTTATGCTAGTGTTATTAGCTGGCCTGATTGTATAGAGTAAAGGACTTCCTAATGATGTTTATACACACTCAGTCACTGCACTTTGATATAGCCACCCCTTCCGTTACTCTCCTGTATTCCTCCTTTGATCCCATCCTGCATTCCCCTAGTTCTACCCCCACCCCATGACTAGCCTGCTTTGGTGTCTTGAACAGTGTAGCTATAAGTATGGGTGTGCAGGCCTCTCTCTCATACCTTGACTTGGATTCTTTGGGGCACATTCCTGGAAGTGCTACTGCTGGATATATGGACATTCTATTTGTGGCTTTTTGAGCTTTCACACTAGCTGCGCTCACATTTCCACCAGTACCCAGTGAGGCCTCCATTACTTGTATTCTTATCAGAAGAGAGGGTCATTTTTACTACACTGGCTTGTGTAGCCGTGGGGAGTGGCGAGTCTCAGATTGGTAGTGGGCAGTGGGCTGGTCATTTAGGTAAGGATGCATGTTGGAGACGTGACTGTAAAGACTGCAGGCCAGGCCGGCTGTTTGTGGCTGCCTATGGGAATTCCATGTTACTCCCTACCGCAACAGGCAAGTGGTCCATACCCTAGAGCTTGCTCAATGCTAGAAACCGTGCAATAAGGGAATGAAAGAGGGAATACCTGCCTGCCAGGCAGATAGAGGGAGGAAGCAGCGCGCAGGGCCTGAGGTCACATTGGTTAGGCTGAGTCTAAGCTCAGTAACTTCGTCCCTGTGAGACTTCAGTGATGTATCTTAACTTTCCCCAGCCTCTCTTATCTAGCACAGGGCTAGTGCTGTCAATCTTGGGAATTTTGTGAAGATAAAACTTGTGTAAAGTGCTCAGAGCTTCATCTGGAACATTCTATGTGTCCCTCACACATTAAGAACTAATGGAACAGACTGGAGAGATGGCTCAGTGGTTAAGAGCACTGACTGCTCTTCTAGAGGTCCTGAGTTCAATGCCCAGCAACCACATGGCGGCTCGCAGCCATCTGTAATGGAATTCAATGCCCTCTTCTGGTGTGTCTGAATATAGCCACAGTGTACTCATATAAATAATAAATAAACAAATCTTTAAAAAATACTAATGGAGCTTTTTTTTAGCATTTAAGAAATTACATTTATTGTGTACTCACATGGCATAGCATGGATATACACGTGCCACAGCATGGATGTGGAGGTCAAGGACAATTTGTGAGAATTGGTTCCCTCCTTCTACAATGTAGGGTGGACCTGGGTATCAAACTCGGGCCTTCAGACTTGGTATCAAGTACCTTTATCTTCTGTACCATCTTGCCGGCCTGTAACAGCTGCCTTTTTAAACCTAGGCTCACACACTATCCCATTTCTTGGGAAAAGACAGCAGGGACCCAGTTTCTTCTGAAAGCTGTAGTTATGACATTAAAGAAAAGAATGTCTGGACAGATGGATCGGCAGTTAAGAGATCTTACTGCTCTCACAGAGGACCAGGGCTTGGTTCTCAGAGCTCACGTAGCAGCTCTCAACCCCCTATAGCTCCATTTCCAGAGGGTCTGATGCCCTCTTCTGGCTTTGGAAGAATTTTAAACTCATGTAGGTGTTTAATTTACATATACATGTAAATGAAAAATTAAAAGGCTGTATTTATTAGGAAACTAAGAAAGTTTTTTTGTTTGTTTGTTTTTGTTTTGTGTAGCCCTGACTAGCCTAGAACTCAGAGATCAAATTCTGCCCCCCACCCCCCCAGTGTTGGGACTAAAGGTATGCAGCTCCCATGCCCAGCAGCAGTTTTTGTTTTTTTGTTTTTGTTTTGTAAGTGCTGGAGATCAAACCCAGAGCCTCTCACATGCTAGGCAAATGCTCTACCACTGAGCTAAAGATTCTTTTAAGCAAATGACATGATATTTCTTAATAAAAAGTCAAAAGAATCAACAAAAAAACACTTCTAGAATTAATAATTGCACCAACATAAACATAAAGAAATACATTAAAAAGCAAAACAAAACAAAAAGCAAAAAAACAAGCTTTGGCTCCGTATTAGAGTATGAATGTTGGAGGGGGGAGGGGCGGGATGGTCAAAGGGGCTCACAGTAGATGTTCCTGTGATTGTGCGTCTTTGAACTTGAGGATCACACATGTGTTGTGGTATTGAACTGCCTAAACTGGTTCTTAGCATGTGTTAGTTAGGGTTTCTATTGCTACAAAGAGACACTATGGCCATGGAAACTCTTATAAAGGAAAGCATTTAATTGGGGGTGGCTTACAGTTCATCATTGTCCATTATTGTCATGGTGGGAAACATGGTGGTATGTAGGCAGACATGGTACTAGAGAAGGAGCTGAGAATTCTACATCTGGATCCACAGGCAGCAGGAAGAGTAACATAGGGTCTGGCTTGAGCATTTTGTAAAGTCCAGTGGCCATGCATTTAAATCTATGAGCCTATGGGCCCATTTCTAATCAAACCACCACAAAAGATAAACTTACCTGATCTGATATTATTTTGCCTTTTATATAACTTAGTGTATCTTATCTTTTTTTTTAAAGATTAACTTATTTATTTTTATGTGCATGGGCATTTTGCCTCACGAATGTCTGTGCACTGTGTGTGTGCAGTACCCACAGAGACCAGAACATGGCATCAAGTTCCCTGGAACTGGAATTACATTTGTGAGCCACCATATGAGTGACAAGAGCAGAACCTGGATCTTCTGCAAGAGTAACAGTGCTCTTACCTGCTGAACCATCTCTCCAGCTCCCATCTTATCTTTTAATGTGCCCTTTTAGGATGTTAGGTTTTAATATTGAGGTTATAACTCTCATCTCCTGGCACCCTCTTTTTTTCCTTCCAAGATCTAGGCTGCTTCCATCTTTGCCTAAACCCCATGTAATATAAAATTTTTAGGGCCTTATGTACTTGGACAGGTAAAAACCCAGACAGGATAGTAAAACAAAGGAATTGCAGGTGATGACATTACCTTTTTTTTTTCTTTTCCCAAGACAGGGTTTCTCTGTATAGCCATGGCTGTCCTGGAGCTCACTTTGTAGACCAGGCTGGCCTCGAACTCAGAAATCCACCTGCCTCTGCCTCCCGAGTGCTGGGATTAAAGGTAATGTCACCACCATGCCCGGTGACATTACCTTTTTTTTTTTTTTTTTCAGTCATTAAAAAAATATATTTAGAAAGAGGCAAGCCTCTAAGGTTTTTTTTATTTTATTTATTTTATTTTTTTTTTTCCCTCTTTATTAGATATTTTCTTCATTTACATTTCACATGTTGTCTCTTGATTCTGAGTGTTTGGTGGAGACACTTGTACATCTGTCTTTATTGCTGCATAATTCATGGTATGTGAGGAACAGAGCCAGTCTAGGTATCTTTAAACAGATAACTAGATAAAATCTATGCTATTGTGAAGAAAAATTATATTACAACATCCATAGGCAACTGCAGGCTGGCAGCCACCAACATAATTTCTTAGGACTATGCAATTGGTTTTCCCTTTTCTTTTCTAATAATAAATTTAAAGTCATGCAGGCCCTTCTTATCTGGTGTCAAAATAAAAAAAACACATAATTGATATAGCCACTACTTGGGTTCTGTGTCTCCTTCCCACATAACCCTAAGACTGGGATGCTGGAGGACACTGGCAGAAATGATGGGGATGGGAAAGGGAAAGGGATTCAGGAAGACCTGCCTTTTTCCCTGTTGCTGGGTTGTTTGCACTCTCCATTTGCCTCCAACTGCAGCTTCCTGGCACCCCCAGTCTCAAGGCCCTCGTTACCCACGCTGACTCAGGATCCATGCTATCTGCCATTGCTCACTTTCTGCCAAGTCTACCTTTGCATCCTAGGTCCTACCTAGGACAGGCCTAGTAAGAGTAGAGCCGGGGATGCCCAGGTCCTTCCTCCTGGAAACTTGAGACAAGGAAGATTTGAGGTGAGGTGGGGAGTGTACCTGCTACCAGAGTCAATAACCCCCCTTGGTGGGTTTCATCTTCCTGTAAGAATTCAAGGGAGAAGCCATGACAGCCTTGAATTGATACCAAAAGTGCAGTTTTTCCAGATTACCAGATGAGTCCCCCTTTCTATATGTGTAAAAAAAGAATTTAAAATAGCCATGGGAATGAGCAAGCAGATATCACTTCAAAGTCTCAGATTTAAAAATCTTCCCGAACGGTCAAGCAAGATCCATAGATTCTGGGAAGGCTCAGAGTTGGTGGGCTTGGGGATAAACCATATGCTAATGCAGAAAAGGCAAAGGTGGGCTTGGGGATAAACCATGCTAATCCAGAAAAGGCAAAGGTGGGCTTGGGGATGAAACATGCTAATCCAGAAAAGGCAAAGGTTTCCATTTTTGTTTCCTTAAAGCCTTGTGATATGTTCTTTCAGGATATATTGTTTAGATTAGGTCCTGACTCACTGGGCATCTCTTTTAGGTGGGTGTGTTGACAGAGAGTTCATTGGGTGTCTACTAACACCTATGCTTTGTTTCCTGTCTCTCTCAGGCGGGGCAAGAAGAACAGCATTATTCTGAGGACACAGCTGTCTGTGAGGGTCCATGCCTGCATTGGTGAGTGGCGTCGGAAGTAGGCATGCTTGCTGTCTGCCCTCAGCGAGCATGCATAATGGGAAATGACACAGTTAGAAACTGAAAGTTTCTTTATAGGCTATGTGCTTGGGCTAGCCCTCACGGGTTTCTGGAATTTGGAGGGGAGCCACTTGTAGCCATCAGTTTTGAAGCACTGTTACTTTCTGGCTTTCTTTGATTGTGACTAAATCTTGAGATAAGACAGCTTGAGGTCACTGATGGATATCTTTCTACTCATGAGGCTCTTCCTGGATTGTCACCAGTGAGGGCCTCTATTCAGTAGAAGCAACTCTTCATATGGCTCTTTGAGCTTGTCTTTAAGGGGAAGTGGAGCCTGAGACCCCAGGTGTGGTCAGGTGACTGGAAGGGAATCATGGGTCAGTGGAGAGTGGAGATGGCATCGTGCAGCCTTTTATGCTGCTATAAATGAAATACTTGACAAGCAATTTTAGGGTACAAAGATTATGTTGGCTTACAGTTTGAGGGACTACAGTTCTTATTGGAAAGGAAGACATACCAGCATGAGTGTGAGGCAGCGGTCATCCTGCACCTGTTGTCAGGAAGCAGAGGGCAATGTGCTGATGCTCAGCTTCCATCCTCCTTTGTATTGACTCCTGGCCCCCAGGCTGTGGGATTATGTCACCCACATTCAGGGCAGGTCTTCCCTCTTGGCTCAGCTTCCATCCTCCTTTGTATTGACTCCTGGCCCCCAGGCTGTGGGATTATGTCACCCACATTCAGGGCAGGTCTTCCCTCTTGGTTACTGCTCTCTGGAAACAGCTTCACAGACACATATACCCAGATTTACATTTCATAAGAGGTTCCAAGGCAAGTCAATATGAGAATTAAAATTAACTGTCACAGGCTAAGTAAGCAAAGGTACTTGTGCTTTTCAAATGGATTTTCCCATGGTCATTGAGGGGCACTGGGACATTTATGCAGTCATGGGATTATTGGGAATAGGTTATATATGCCAAGTGGATAGCCTCACATGAATGGTAGATTCTTTCTAGTGCTGAGCCAAGGGGAAGCAAGAATTTAACAGCATAAAAAAAGAAAGAACACAAAATTCACTCTATGCATGAACATGCACTTAATTATTATTATTATTTTTTTAATTTGTGGTTTGCTGTGGTCTTCAGGCCTCCCTATGATAAGGGGAAGGTTAGTCATGCTATTGATACTGGTTTGTTCCAGGATCAGAGGATTCATGGATGGAAGGAAAGAAAAGCCTTCTGGTCCCTTCACATCCCTGATGGATCCACATCCATCAGGGTGGATGAGTAACTGGTGACCAAGAAGGATCCATGTCATTTTACTTTGGTGTGAAATGCTGGCAAGTGCCAGCTTTTGTATTGCTCTAAAGCAGAAATGATTGTGTAGATGACTCAAAATCCTCAGGGACTTAAGGATGTTGTAGGGTGGGTTGTAAGATGTTTGGGAACCTGCAAAGGTCTCTGGGACCTGTAGTAACATTGCTTGTCTAATCTGTAGCTATAGTCACTGAGTGTTTGCATACATGGATACCATGTTACATCAAATCATTTGTTCCACATGTATGAAGTGTGCCCACTGGGGGGAAAAATTCTGTGACAAATCACTTTGTGTAAACGTCTTCCATCTCTCATCTCAAACCAAGAAGCAGCTCAGGCACACAGCAGGTGCAAAGTATCACTGCATCCAACACTGGAGTGCAGCTGACTCCCACAGGAGGCCTGGGACAGAAGTGTGAACTGACTTTTCCTGGGGACTGGAAGACAATGGAAAGTTGACTTATATTTCTGTGATCTGGCTTCAAATCTGAAAGTACTACATCCTTTTAGAAAATGTGTGGGCAAGGATTCAGCTCAATTGGTAATGTGCCTGTCTAGCACTAAAAATACCCTGGGGTAGATGTCCACCACCAAAAAACTAAGTAGGGCTATGCAGCGCTTGGGAGGTGGAGGCAAGGAATCAGAAAGTCATTGTCATTTTGAAAGTCTAAGGCCAGCACGAGATAAGCAAGATCTTGCATATAAATAATTACATTATAGATAACATATTATATGTATTATAGTATTTTAACTACTAAACTTTTCTAAATAGCTTTTGTGTTATTGGCTTCTCACTGTTCAGTCTTCTACAACTGATGTAGAACACATGCTTTGTTCTACAATGTGCTGATCTCAGTAGCCAGCTTAACCTATCTGGTGTGACTAGTACATCTCCACTAACATCTGGAGGGTTTAACCTCTGTGTGTGTGTGTGTGTGTGTGTGTGTGTGTGTGTTTTGTCAACCTTCCTTATATCAATTTGCCTTGGTTACTGGAAGCATGTAATTTGATTAAATAGTACCTAAATAGTTGATCAACTGATTGTGGGTATAAAAAGTCATGGTTTTGAAAATCCACTGTTTTGGAAAAGAATCAAAATTAGTCATTACAAAAACATTTAAGTCAAGTGTGCCCTGACAGCTATGAAAAGTGAAGGATGTTAGAAACACTTAGGTGGATTCCAGAGTTCATAGATGGCCTTAGTTTTTGCTTGACTTCAAGGGAACTAAACTGGGAAGCTATAAGAAGCTGTTAAAGTATCTCATGCCAGAAGACCCATGGGAAGTTCTAGTTGTGACCCATCTCTCTGGTGTCTGCGACTCCTCTCTATATGGATAAGAAACGGTATTCACCCCGCAGAGTGTAAGTGAAAACAGGGTCTCACGTGTGCATCTCCGGCTGTGAAAGGATTTTCTGCTTTCTTCGGTCTGTGTCATCAGCTGCCACAGGCCTCAGAGGGTTTGGATGTATAAACGAGACAGTAGGTTTCTTTTGCATTGAAAACCATTCTGCTGGGTCCATTTGTTTTTTCTTTTGCTGAGATATACAGTAGCTTCCTTCAGATACCACTTGTGTTTGATTATGTATGGAAAATGGGATGCAGCCTTGCGCTTTTAAAGTGTCACTTCCCATTGCGACACATCCTTTCCCTTACCAAGGGCAGCA
The DNA here is from genome assembly GCA_902729485.2 of Mus minutoides. Classification (NCBI taxonomy): domain Eukaryota; kingdom Metazoa; phylum Chordata; class Mammalia; order Rodentia; family Muridae; genus Mus; species Mus minutoides. The sequence continues at coordinate 93,258 of LR749595.1, read as the reverse complement.
TCAAGTGGCATTCTTTGTTGTAATAACAAACAGCACCACACCAAACAACAAACACAATGACAAAGGAAACCAAGATGAGGGGGCAGACCCTTTCCCAGCAGGGGCGTCCCGGATTTTTTTTTTTCTGTCGAGATCATTTCTACTCATGGCCACAAAAGGAACAGATTCATCCCTGGAAGGAGTGGGATGCAGCAACTGCCAGAGGTTCAGCATGATAGGCCACACCTGGGAAACCTTGTTTTGTACCCATGGTGGTACTGAAAGGATCCACAACCAGCTTTTCTCCGCAGGGTCTGTCATACTGGCAAGTCCATGCTTTCTTTACCACACCTCTCTTCCCCATCACCCCTGCTTTTATAGAGTGTAAGAATGTTTATGGTCCAGAGGCAAGTGCTGGTGAATTGGAGGTGACGTGTGTTTGGGATTGCCCATCGCTGACCTTGGAAGCCTGTCCCCAAGGGGATAAGTATGGAGGGACAGCCTTTAAGGTTAACAACTCAGCAGCCCTCACAAAAACTAAAGGCCACTGGGGCTCTGCTTCATTGGTCCCAGCTAACCTCTGAGACAGGCCTGTGTGGTAGGGAGGCAGTTCTGATGTGTTTGGGAGGAGGCTGGATTGAGTTTGGTATGGAGAAGCCTGAGGCTTTTGTGCCTTTATGCTTCCATGACTTTTCTTTTGTGTATTTTCACCATGAAGGCCTGATGTATTACAGCGGACAGTGCCTGGCTTGCCTTCTTAACTCAGCTTCCATCTCTAAAGAGAGAAAGTCATTGATGTTTCCACCTTAGGTATGATCCTACAGATAAAAGTCTTAAAAAGAGATCTCTGATCAACAGGAGAAGTTTGCACATTATGGGGTCAATAGGAAAGAAAGTTCCTTTGAATCCTGGTAGGGATCTTATTTCAACCCAGAAGAGCGTTCTGAGGAACTGACTCTGATAAAAGAGTTGCATGAGCAACAGAAAGAGGCTAAAGGGTCAGGATGGAGCCTGCGATGTGGCTAGTCATTGTAGTACACGCCTTTAATTCCAGCACTTGGGAGGCAGATGCAGGTAGGTCTCTGTGAGTTCGAGGACAGCCTCGTTGGCATAGTCAGGGCTGCATAGTAAGACACTGTCTCAAAAACAAACAAACAAACAAGCAAACAAAAATAACAAAAAATGTGGAACTTGTGAGATCTCATGATGGTTGAACTTAATCACCAACCTGGCAGAAAAATCACCTGGAAGATGTAACCAGAGAGTCTGTGAGGATGCTTCCAGAAAGCGTTAACTAGAAAAGAAAGATTGTCTCTCTAAACATGCGTGCTACCATCCCAAGGACATTTGGAGGGGCAGAATAAAAGTGGAGAGAGTGGTTGGGTGACTGCCAGAATTTCTGTCCCTGCTTCCTGGCCCAATGACATATGAACAAGCATCCCACCATCTACAGAGCCACCTGCAGCCGTGCCTTTCCCGCCCTGATGGACTGTATCCCAGCAAATCTTGAGCCTCTTTTAAGTTGCTTCTTATTTGGTCACAGCACTGACATCAACACCTGGTACAGATTCTTACTTTGACACAGGTGGGTTCTATTGGTGAACACTTTTGTTTGGCTTTGAAACTTTGTTTCTCACTCTTCTGATACTGACCTTCTCTTTCCTTAAGAGAAGTCCATCCTGGCCCAGAAGGCCAAGCTTACAAATGTGCAGCACTGAATTTAAAGAGCAACATTCAGCTGAAGATACAGAAAGACTGTTTGGGCTTGTAGCAGCAAAAGAACAGATGGGCACATGATTGTCCAGTGCCATTTCCCTATAGTCTGTGTGACAGTTAGGTTGGGGTGTGGAGATGGGGACGTGGGAAGAGACTGGCAGGCTGACTGAAAGAATCAGTATCTGTATGAGGCCTGTCACGCTGCTCAAAAACGTCAAGTCATAGGCACAAAGAACACATTTAAAGAGGAAAATGTGAGAGAAGGGTGTTTCACCCACAGACGGAGAGCTGTTGGTTGCCTGCTGTGGAGGCACCAACATAATGAGGTGTCCATGTATAGAGTGCAAAGAATTTGCTTCTTTAGGCAAAGCTGTGTAGCTATTTGCATCATGTATTAGGACTGTAACAGCAGCGAGCTGATGGTACCTCTGCGTGTATGTGTGTGCGTGTGTACAGACATACACTCATGCTTGTCTGTCTGTGAGTAGGCCAGGGAACGACCTTATTTGTTCCTTAGGCGTAACCTTACCATATTTTGTTTTAATTTGAGAAGTGTGTTCTCACTGGCCTGGAACTCACCAACTAGACCAGGCTGGCTGGCAGTGAGCACCAGGAGCATACATGGAACAATTTTAGTGTGTGTGTGTGTATGTGTGTGTGTGTGTGTGTAGTTTGGTTCCCAATACCCACATGGAACAAGCATCTATGACTCCAGTTCCAGGGGATTGGTAACTCTCTTCTGGGCTCTGTGGGTACCGGGGATGCCCATGTATGTAGATGAAACACATGTATACATAAAATAGGTAAATAATAAAAAGTGAGTTTTGATGATTTAACACATGCCGAATGCTTGCAGGGCTATCTCCCCAGCCCCTGCATGCAGTCTTAATGTAACGAGAAAGGAGCCTGGACCAGCAATAGCTCTCACTGCTGAAGAGAGGATGGAGGGTGCATTACAGAGTGGGAGCTGGCACAGGTTTTGTCCAGTATCCAAACCCTCTGTAACAGCTGCAGTGTCCAGAACCATGGGTTTCTGGATTCAAAGGATGGGACAGAGCTGTAATACATGGCTGTCAGCCCAGCCCCTCTCTCCCCCAGCCTTAGTTCAGAATCCTGTTTATCCTCCTTAAGTCCTTTGCCCACCCTGTGCTTTTAACTAGGTTGGCATCACTCTCCACCTCCCCATCTTTCCCTCTGCCGTTCAACTAGCCCTCCGGGGAAAGTTTCCTTTCCAGCTTCCTTTCTCAGCACTGCCTTTGGTGGAAGACAGGGATGGGCCAGGCGCTAGGCTTTGGAGCATTAGTTGAAATAAATGACCTGCACTCCTTGGCTGGGTGTGTGGTTTGAAATTTCCCTTCAATTAGGAGTTTCAAGAAACAGTAATCAAACAAATAAATAAAACAAAAAGCCCCTCTTGGGTCTGACAGTCCTTGGTGATATTTCTGTGTTAAAGAGGATGTGTTAATGTTGTGAGTGCTAAGGTATTAGGTCTGGCTTGGCCATCTGGCCCCTTGGGTGGTAGCTGAACTATGCAAACGTTGCTCATTCCTGACATGAACACCATGTGATGGAGAAACCAAGTCAAGCATGTGGTCCCCAGGCCAGTAAGGCCCCCATTCCCTGAGCCATTTGGTCATGTGGCTCACTGACCACCATTGCTGGTTCTGTCTCCAGGCCTTAGCTGTCTAGCTGACCACACGCTACCTCCGCACAGAGGTACTTGCACGTACCGTTCTCCCAGGGGCTGACTTCCAAATTGAATTCTTGGGTACCTCTATGCTCCATTCCTAGGCTCCACTATGAGCAACCATGGGGTAAGGAAGAGAGGCTGCACTCCTGTTTCTGTCTGGCTGCCAGGCTCTCAGGCTTCCCCAGAAGCTTGGATCCTTTGAGCTTTGATTTCCTAATAGGTGTTTACTGTCCTGCTAGCCACAGCTTCAGCATAGACTGGGGTTGTGTTTGGAATCCAGAGTCACCATAGCCGAGAGAGACTTCTGGGACTCTGGGACTTTTATTTTAAACCTCTTCTACCCCATCAAGCCTGTGACCCAGTTTCGCCTGCAGTTCTGTTTTCTATATTAAAAACAAGCTCTGTGGGTTAATCAGATAAGTACCTCACACCATCTGTTTTCCATCACTGTCACAGGTCTGAGGTGGCAGACCCCACAAAATGTCCATGTCTAGTGGCTCCCTGGGGGGGGGGGCGGAGATTCTTAGATGGATCACTCCCCCCACTCTGCAGTGTTGCTACCTCTCTAAGGTGCCTTATTGTCAGACCGGGTTGTCACATGTGCCCGATTACCCATAAGTCCACCTTCTACCGAATGGAAGCATGAAAAGGACCAGACTGTCACACACACACCTGCCATGAGGCTCAGACCCTGTACGAGCTTCTGATCTTGAGATGCTGGGAGCCATGGAGGAAGTGGCCCACCTTTCCACAGATGAGGAGATCTTGCGATGCCTCAGTCGTAAGTTTGCAGCTAGAATAAAAAGAGCAGCTCAAGAATCCACTTGGAGCTTTGCCCTCACCCCTGTAGAGGCACCCTTGTACAGGGCACGGTAAAGACAGGAGGTACCATGAGAGACAGAGCTGGAGAACCTTCCAGTATAGCTGGGTCAGCTGTGGGACTTGGAGGCCCCGGGAAGGGAAACACAGATGTGAGGACACATGGATGAGGAACGCTTGGGCAACTTTGTTTCAAGTTGTGCTCAACCCTCCCCTACGATTTTCACGCATCTCCTTACTATGTCTCTAGGACTAGGTTTTATTTTTATCAGTACAGATCTTAAGATTTTGGATACTAGAATATGAGCTTGGCCTTGGAGCTATTACCAGTTGGCTCGCGCACTCTGCACTGGCTCCCTAAAGAAGGACACAGACTTGAGTACTTTGGTAGGGATACCTGCGGCTAGGACCACAAGGGATGTGCCGGTAGTGCATCTCACGGCCTGGCAGTTCGACTGCAACATGCCGTCAGCCAGCAAAACCTTCAGTGAGGTCCAGAAAGCAAACCCTGGTCAGATGATCACTGTTCTGTGAGATGATTTATATTGCCTTGTAAGTCTTCCCATTGTCACATGTCTGTCTGCCATGCAGCACAGTGCACGCTCTGGTCACCAGCTCTCTGTGCCCATGGCTGATTCCACAGAGGGACAGATTAGTTTCTGTCGTGGTACAGTCAGAGTTAGTGTTTGGAAATCTAGAGTACTGTGTCTCTTGCCTAGGTATTTTGATACCTAGAGGACTCGGGAGTTCAGAAAGAGGGTGGGTGTTCATCCACACCTTACTTTTCAAAGGTGGCTTTCTCAGGATTAGGTAGGTACACATGCATGTGTTATTCATGCCATGGTGACAGACTTGGGAAAGGGGGTTGCTCTTAGAAGATCATGGGAGCATTTTGCCCGTTTTTATTGTATAGGAAATACCTAACAGGAAGTATTTAAATTGTTCACCTCCCAAGCCAAAACCAGATAAGACTAGGTATGACAGGGGACTGATTCAGGATTTAAAGGTGCAAAAAGAAAACCAGCATCAGAACATTCATTATTTATCATTTCAAGTTCAAGTTCCAGAGCGATAGAGACAGGAGGGCAGAGGAGAAAGTTGGGAAGGGCTTATCGATTGTCATATTACTGAAGAAAGGCCTATAAAGAAATTGTCATTTGTTTTTATAAATGAAGAGGCAGGGTGATGCTTCCTTAAGGCTGGTATACAGATTTCTCAATTCTCTCTAACTGTGTGGTAGAGATATTGCAATGGAATGCTGGTCCCGGGCCTTGTGGGCAAACTGCAGGGGATGGGTGTGTGTGCTGGAATGGGTGTCTTTGGCTGCTCTCCTCTCCTCTCCCTGTGGGTTCCTTGACAAGCTTCCACCTGCCTTAATATGCTGCATGGCCTGAGATGTCACATAGGGATGAGTGGATGAGGGTACAAAGTGCAAACTTCCTCCTGAGTGGACATATATGCCCTGTGATATTTCATGGGCAGGGAACTGAAATAAACTTGGAGGTGTAGGTCTGAGGTTTTTGTCTAGAAGCCGAGTTAGCATCATGGTGAATCCAGAAAGCGTCTCTGCTGTGGAGGTCACAGCCAGGGCATTTCTCAGTATCCAAATCAGGCAGGGCTGCTATCATTGGGCAACTTCTATGTAGACGATTAACACATGTTATTCTATTCATCCTCGAGACATGATATCCTTGCCTTACAGAAGGAGAGAGAGGCAAAGAGCTTTGGCTGCTCTCTTAGGGACCTAGAGTGAAACTGAAGATGCTGTTCAAATCCACATCTGTCTAGCTGATAACTGTAAAAGCCTGCCTTTGATACAGGCAGTTTGCTTTTTAACAGATTCTTTTTTACAGAAGCAGAGAGATAACTAAACACTTCATGCTTCTGCTTCCTGATGGGCACCGACTGAGCACAAGGCCTTCAGCAGCTGTCACCTCCTTTTATACAAATAGGAATTTCAGCTCCTGGTTAGTGCATGAGGAAGTTAGCCACTCACTGGTTCTGGTATGCAGCCAAGGTCTCCTGGGCAGAGCTGGGATTCGGACCCAGTTCTCCCGGACTTCACTGGGCTGTGTCAGCATCTGTGCTTCCTCATATCCTTGACCAAGAACTACCTGTGTTTCCGGCCTCTGGCTGAGCCCCTGACTAGCCCAGCACTGAGCGGATGGGAATGTACAGGCGCTGACATCAAACTTGCCCCTGAGAAACTATGTGACCTTACTTAACAAAGGAATGGTATTTTATTTCAGAATTGTGAGGACTAGATAAATATTTAATTGAAACCAGAACCATGAAAGCACTCATCTTGAGTATGGATTTATGGGCTCAAAGAATAGGCTGAAGAGAAGAGACCAGAGTTTAGGTCCTAGGCCTCTGTGTGTATAGGAGCACGACACCCCTATTCCTGTCTGATTTGTCCATTTAACTGTAGCAGTAAAGATAAGGGACCTGGTGCTTCCTGCTACTGCTGGTAAACACTTTAAAACAGTGTGTGTGTGTGTGTGTGTGTGTGTGTGTGTGTGTGTGTGTGTATGTGTGTGTGTGTGTGTGTGTGTGTGCGCGCGTGCGTGTGCATGCGCATGCACATGTGTGTCCGTGGGTTAAGATATGCACTCTCAGCACTGTTGTCTGCCATACAAGCAGTGCCACATGTGGCAGGTGTCATCAGCATCACAAAGCAATTTTGTTTTCTGTGGCTTTACCAACTGTGAGGAAAAAATGAGTGATCCATGCTTGTAATCCCAATACTTGGGAGAGGATAACAGAAGGATTTCCATGAGTTTGAGGACATGGTATATATAGTCTAGTGTACATAGCAAGTTAAAGGGCAGCTTGAGCTACACAGTCTTAAAACACCACAACCCAATACTTAGGGCAAAGTTGAATTGCATGGGTTCAGCACTTATCATATCAGAGGATCTGGTCTCTTCCTCGAGGCAGAACTGACTTCCCTGAGCCACCTTTTCTTGATTGGCTTATTTTTACTATAGGTGATAAAGGCCCANAGTGTACATAGCAAGTTAAAGGGCAGCTTGAGCTACACAGTCTTAAAACACCACAACCCAATACTTAGGGCAAAGTTGAATTGCATGGGTTCAGCACTTATCATATCAGAGGATCTGGTCTCTTCCTCGAGGCAGAACTGACTTCCCTGAGCCACCTTTTCTTGATTGGCTTATTTTTACTATAGGTGATAAAGGCCCAATTGAAAACTTATGTGTGCACAAAATGGAGTTGCCAGATACCCTGAGCATGGTGTGGGTTGAGGAGGATGAGCTGATCAGGCACTTCTCTTGCCTTGGCTGCCTGGGAGCAGTGCAGAGGGCCATGGAGCGCTTTGTACTTCATTAGGAAGTTGTAAAGCCTTTGCAGGACTTGGACAAGAAGCTCCATAGAGGTGTACTGTCAGGAATTCCTCATGTGTCCCCCTCCCTTGTGTGTGTGTGTGTGTGTGTGTGTGTGTGTGTGTGTGTGTGTGTATGTATGTGTGTGTGTGTGTGTATGTATGTATGTATGTATGTATATATGTATGTGTGATTGTGCTTATATCAGAGGAATTTTGAAGACAGGTAATCAAGGTAGGCTTGTCAGAAGAGATGGCCTGAGCATGCCCACAGATGTTCACAACCAGGTTCTGCAGAGGGTGTACCAGCCTGAAATTGGTACTGAGTGCAGCCTGGCCTGGGGTGGTAGGTGTGTCCCTTCTTCTCCTTGGCTCTTCTCCAAGATTTGGAAGTCAGTCTTTTCAAGGGTCTGACTTGAGGCCTGGCCCTTGTCAGGACTCGTAGGGGCTCCAGGCTGTGGAGTCTGGCATAGGATGGGTTGGGAACAGAGGGTTCCCAGATCAGCACGTTAGGGAGCCATTCAAGAGACGCTGATATGGCTTTGTGGGGAAGTGTGTTTGCCGTCACCTCCTGGTGAAGTGTGCCAGAATCCACGATTAAACATTTAAAACAGTCTTGAGGAGGGCTAGAGGGAAAGAGGAGGGCACAGAGAAGGTAACTGGGCATAGAAGCCAGGGCGGTGGTGGTTAGGAAGGGGGGATCTGCAAAAAAGAAGGTGAATGGGGGCAGGGGTGGACAAATATGAACAGAATTAATGACACAGGGGCTGAAGAGATGGCGTAGGGGTTAAAAGGGTCCTCTGTTCTGGCAGACGACCCTAGCACCCACTTGGCTCACAGCACCTGTAATTTTAGACCTGACGCCCCTAGCCTCTGAGGGCACCTTATGGGCATAAACCCACACACATATACATAGATAAAAATTAATAATGAAAATACATTTTAAAAATATGTACTGCTATATGTGGAATGTCCCCGTGATACCCATTGTTTATGTGGCAACTAAAAGTTAACATAACGGACACAAATAAAACATGCTAGTCTTTTGAAATCCTCCTTGGCATGAGGAGGATTTTCTTTCCTTTTCTCTGTCCTCCCTGACTCTTCCTTTCTCCCTCTTTCTAGCCTTTCTTTCCTTTTATTTGTTGTGCTGAGGATGGAACCCAGGGCCTCACACATGGTAGACAGGTGCTCAACCACTGAGCTATATCCTCAGTCGCCTTTATTGTGATAGGCCCCACTAATTCGTCCAGGCTAGCTTTAAACTTAGAATTCTCCTGCCTTAGTTTCATGAATAACTGAGGTGACAGGTATGTGCAACTGTATTTTTCTCCTTTTAAAAATCTGTGCATGTGTGCATGTTTGTGTGTGTGTGTGTGTGTGCGTGTTTATATGGTGCATGTATGTGTGTGTGTGGTAGATATATGTATGTGTGTATTTGTGTCTGTGTGTGTATGATGGATCTGTGTGTATAGTGTATATGTATCTGTGTGTATGGTGTGTCTGTGTGTATGATTGATGTATGTGTGGGTATATATATATATATATATATATATATATATATACACACATACATATATGTCTCTGTGTATGGTGTATATGTATATATATATATATATATATATATATATATATATATATATATATATATATGTGTGTGTGTGTGTGTATGGTGTATGTATGTATGTATGGTGTATGTGTATGTCTGTGTATATGGTAGATATATGTGTATATGATGGATGGATGTGTATATATATGTCTGTGTGTGGTGACTGTATATGTGTGTATGTGTGTGGTGAATGTGTATGTGTATGTGTATGTGTGTGGCAGATGTATGTCACTTGTGTATGAATGTGGGTACAGGCTTGCTATGGCTCCTGTGTAGATGTTAGGGAATAGCCTTGGGGCTGGTCCTCACTTTCCACTCAGTTTGAGAGAGCATCATCTTTGTCGTTCTGCCACTGTGCATGGCCATGCTGCCTGGCAAGCTTTGTTGTCTCTCCTGTGAGAGAGCTGGGATTACAGGCACGCTATGCATCCCACTTTAGGTGGGTTATGGAGTTAACTGAGGTTCTTGTGCTCAAGTGGTACACACTTACTGACTGCACCATCATCATGACACATTTTTATTTTAAGGGAAATGGTATAGAGTCCAGAACCACCCAAGGATGACAACAGAAGGGCTGCTTGTTTCCTGGGGCAGTAGTGGAGGGTGTCTTGTAGGAATGGAGATGGGCGCTGAGAGAACAACAGCATTCTGATTGTCAAACCGGCATCATCTGGTGGTCAGATGTGGGGTTTAACAGTTTCTTCAGAAACAGGGATGGGGTGGGGCTGAAGAGTCCAGAGGGGGTGCTGTAAAGAACCAGGTGAATAGCCTGACTTCTCTGAGCCCCGCAGAAGGTTTGTTAATGTTAGTCAGGCTTCCATTCCTGTCAAGATCATGTGGGCCTGAAACCACCACTGTCAGTTGTGCTCCCGTATCACGAGACAATTCTGGATTTCTGACAGAATAATGATACGGTTATTGGTTATTAAATGCTTGCATGAGTATCACCATCCTGAGTGTTGGACATGTCCCCTCTCTCTGTATAGACGATGTGGCATGGCTTTTCATTTTCCTTGACTATGGGCACATCACATTGGAATCATAAGCTCTGCCCTTGTTTGAAGATAAGAGCTGGATTTCCCCCAGCTGATCAGGAGGATATAGGGAGCCCCTGTGTACCCATTCTTCTTCACTCCTTCCTAACAAAAGAAGGTGAACATGAGAGAAGGCAGTATGATACACACACACACACACACACACACACACACACACACACACACACACACATATATATATATATATATATATATATATATATATATATGATTTATTTATTATTATATGTAAGTACACTGTAACTGTCTTCAGATACACCAGAAGCGGGCATCAGATCCTGTTACAGATAGTTGTGAGCCACCATGTGGTTGCTGGGATTTGAACTCAGGACCTTCGGAAGAGCAGTCAGTGCTCTTAACTGCTGAGCCATCTCTCCGGCAGAGAGATGGTAGTATGGTTTCTTTATTGACATTCCTACTCCAAGGGCTTTCAGCGCCTGCTTTGCCCTGGGCTGCAGGTGTGCTGCTTGGAAGCCCTCTGAGTGAAGTTGAAGCTAAGCTCCATCTGCATCTCTGGTTTCTCATATGATTCATACCTCGTGAGGAAGAGGAGTAGAGTCAGTGTGTCCCCAGGCCTCCATCAGAGGTTCTCTGGCACAGGTAGACTGGTGCAGGACTTGGAAATGTGGTGCTTTAGCCGCAGTTGTGCTACCTGAGACTACCTGGTTACGGCAGACAGGATGAGCTGTGTCCATGAGCGTGTGTGAACAGCACAGGCAGCTGCTCTGGCTTTCCTCCTCTAAGAGTCTCTAAAGAGGAATTGCTTCACCAGCTGAGCCAAAACTGGAGGTGCTCTGAGTTTTGTTCTTTTGGAGGCCAGAATATTTAAGGTCAAGGAGAGGAAGTGAGTTTTAAATAAACTGTGATGTCGTCCATGTACACAGTCCGATAGCGGTGTGGCATTTGCTGTTCTGGAGAACACAGCATGCCCATCCTGGGCCACACACCCTCAGGAGGGCAACATGGTCTTACAAGCATATTCTTTACCTTGATGTTTTTTCCCCAGCAAATGCTTTTTGAATGATGTAAGAAAAGTCACTGTAGTATCAAGCTAAGAGGGAGAGATTGTTTTGAGGCGAGCCTGTTGCGGCCAGCCTTCTTTAGAAGAGCATCCTACCAGGAGGGCCACCGATGGATCTCCTGAGGCTTAAGCATACTGCTTCTTAGCTGAATGGCTGCCAGAAGCCTATGCTTATGATACTGTGTTAATTTTGTCACTGTGATAAAATACCTGAAGAAAGCTCATGATTTGAGAGGCGCAGTCTATCGTGGTGGTTCATGACTATTACAGCAGGAACATCAGGCTGCTTGCTTATATTTTGGAGGATCTGGAAATAGATGAGACGGGACCCTGGGCTGGTCTCCAACCCATGAGGCTTACCCCTGGTGTCCCGTTTCTCTTTTCAGACAGACCCAATGACCTACACAGTTTTATGACCTCCTAAAACAGTGCCACCAGCTGGGACCCAAGTGTTCAAACACATGAGCCTATTAGAGACAGTTTTACTCACAGCACATGATGGTATGGTGTAGCCCACAATATTTTGAGAGGGAGGTAGGAGTTATTTTACCCTAAAACTCTGGAACCTGGAGCACAAAGTGAGGGTTGTGGAAAAAAATGGATGAGAAACTTTAGGGGACAATAATAGAATCATGAATCAGTAACAGGTAACTTACAAGTGAAACCATCTTGGGAATAGAAGGAGTTTACTTATCTGGCCAGAAAACGACACTGCCTTGATGTCTATATCTGTAACCCAGACATAGACCATGAGTGCTCACCAGGAGGTATGTAATGGGAAGCTAGGAGTCCCCAGAGAGTCTAGAGAATCAATCTATAGTTAGGATCATTTTGTTTGTGTTTTCTTCTTTGAGAATAAGAACAACTTTCCTAGCATGCTGCCAGCACCGTCAGGTATGTTTGTGTACATCATGTGCAGACCTACTGTATCTTGAGGCTGAGAGACATCATAGGGAATGACAGTAGGACACCCAAGGCTTGAGTATAAAATGTTCCCATTTTTGGTGACAGTCACAGACTAGGTACAGCTGGCCCATTTCTAGACAAATTCCAGGATCCCTGTATCTTCAGGGATGCCTATGGGTACCTAAAATTCATGTGTGATTCCCAACTAGGTCAGGTAATCCTGGTCCATAGAAATTTCCTTCACAGTGGCAGGATTGTCCTATAGGGGAAGCTGTGGACAATAGCAGACAGGCTCAGCTATGGGAGCTTAGGCAGGTTGAAGGTTCTCTACTATAGTGGGTGACATCTCAGAAAAGGTCTGGAAGCCAGAGCTTTGCAACCAGACACACCCACATTAGATCTACTCAGCAGGTCAGTAGACCTCCCTGGGCAGCTCTTTTGCAGAGCTGGTACTGAGTGGTTCTGTGTTCTTCACAGGATGGGTTTACATCCTAGAATACATGAGGAGGGCACACGCTCATGCCCTCATATCCTGTTGTGCTCTTAGGCCACATGGATCTGTGGATTTGTATATGTGTTATCTTCTTGATTGACTCTTAGGGTTTCAGCCTTTGCTTGTCGTCTCGTCCACAACGAGGTGGAACATGTGCTATGTTTGTCATAGGTCCCCCTTTCTCTGTCTTCTCCCTCCTTCCCTCCCCTCCTCTCCCTCTCCTCTTCCTTTCCTCCCTATCTCCCCTTGTCTCTGTCTATCTCTTCTCTCTGTCTGTCTCTCCCTCTCTCTGTCTGTCTCTCCCCCTCTCTCCCTCCCTCTCTCTCCCTCCCTCTCCCTCCCTCGGTCTATTTCTCCCTCCTCCTCTCTTCCTCCTTCCCTCCCTACCTCCCTATCTTCCCTTCTGACTCTGTCTGTCTCTCTCTTTCAGTGTGTGTGTGTGTGTGTGTGTGTGTGTGTGTGTGTGTGTGTGTATAGAGTGGGCTCACTGCATAGGTGTTCTGGCTGTCTGGCCTTGTGGCACTGGTCTCCTCTAGAGAAAGGTAAATCCTGGAGGATTGGAGCTGGTCTGTCTGGTTTCTGTCCTGGGTCTGCCACTCAAGCTGTGTGACCTGGGACAAGTTACTTCTCTCTGACTCTACTTCCTTCCTATAAGATGAGACAATGAGGGTCTTTGGGGGATGTTTCAGCTATTTTTCTCACTGCTGTGATAAATATCTGATCAGAAGGTGCTGTCTATTATGGTGGAGAAGGCCTGGCAGCAGGAACATGAGGCATTGCATGGTCACATTGCATCCACATTCAAGAGGAAGAAAGGGATGAATGTTGACACTCAACTGTCTTTTTCCTCTTTATTCTATCTAATACTCCAGCTCATGGAAAGATGCCACTCATTTTTAGGGTGAGACGTCCCACCTAGGTTAACTCAAGTCATGAAACTCCTTGACTGACAGACACGTGCAGGGGTTTGTCTTCTAGGCGATTCTAGACCTTGCCAGGTTGATACTATTAAAAAGAATGAATCCCAGAATGGTGCCTAGTATTCAATAAACACCGGGTATGGAGTAGCTATTATTGGCTCCTTGGCATAACCAAGGCACATGGCAGGTCTTAATATATCTATATGAATAATATGAGCAGCAGAGTTTGGGATTAGCTGGAGAGCCAAGCTGAAACCTGAGAGCACACAGTCATCTTCTCTTTCTTGCCGAAATCCTCTCGGGTTTCTCCGAAGTGCTGATAAGATGACTGCCAAAGGTGAACATTGTCTACTAAAAACAGCCTCCCTGGGTAGACAACCCAAGTAGACAGAAAGGCGGGTTCTGCCCTCACGGCTCCGATCCTTATGTTATTGTTTTCTTTACCCATTAGTCCCACAGGGACCCAGCAAGGTGGTGTGAGGGCAGAGCTGTACTAGAGCAGGCAGGGCGCCTGCAACTCCTCTCACTGCTTTTTCTGGGCTTGTCTGGGTTTCTGCTCACAGCTGACTCATGCCTCACCGTTGAGCGCATCCTTTTTTCCTCTGGCTACCGTGATGGCAGATGAGAAGGGTGGTTTTAATGAATTACTGTTTTCCTTTGGAGATTAAGTTTTCTTTATAAATATAATTGCTGACACACAGCCTTCTGGTGCTTACATATCATTTGCCAATTAGGATAATGGACTCAGAACGCCTCCTGGAAAGTTACATGGACAATGTTAAGCCTGTAAGTCAGTGTAGATCACTGGTGGATGAATTATTTTGGCCAACTGGAAGCAACATGTCCCAAGTCTGCCCACAGTGTGCTTGGGCTAAGAGGTCTGAAAATATTCATGACCTTTGAGGAAGAGATTAAAATTAGTAGGCAGAGATGCTGTAGCCAAGCTTGAGATGTGTGTCATCCCACAGCGTCTGCCATGCCTGCTGCATGCTTCTGAGATGGCTGTGGGGTGGAAGGCCATGCTGCTTAATTTTAGAGTTAAATAATTGAGTGGAATATTGAAAACATATGGGATTGGTGTTGAATGTTTCCATCACCTTTTAAACTCCCCCTTCTCCTTGTCTTGTTCTCTGTGTTATATTCATACGTCCATGCTCATGTGTAAGTGTGGGTCCATGAATACCAGGATGTGAGTGTAGAGGTCAGAGGACATTATCTGTTGCCTTCCAAGGGTTTCTACTGTGTACCAATGAATATGCTAAATTGGCTAGCTTCTGAGCTTCCAGAATGTCCCTGTCTACCTTGCCACAGGAGGGCTGGGATCCAGCTTTATGTGGGGTATAGGGAAGGAGGGCTGGGATCCAGCTTTATGTGGGGTATAGGGAAGGAGGGCTGGGATCCAGCTTTATGTGGGGTATAGGGAAGGAGGGCTGGGATCCAGCTTTATGTGGGGTATAGGGAAGGAGGGCTGGGATCCAGCTTTATGTGGGGTATAGGGATACAAATTCAGATGCTTGTGCTTGCCTGACACGTGATTTATACCCACCGAGTATCTCACAGCCCCTCCATCACTTGCCTGAGGGGTATCATTTTGTTTTTTATACTCCCAGTATGTTAGTGTTTTTCTAGCTTGGTACTATGGCCCACTTCACAACAGGGCTAGCCTCTGTTGTAAAGCCTGTTCTGGGCACTGCAGGATGCTTTCAGCATCTGACCTCCACCCACGGATTTCCAGGAACAATGCCCCAGTTGTGAATACCTCCAGCTATTGCTGAATGCCCTTTGAGGTGAAACACGTCCCTGATAGTGAACCACTTCTCTAGCTGTCCCCATGAAAGCCCAGGGGCAGACTAAGAGGCAGTCTGTGCTCTTCACAGCAGCACTGTGAAGTCTAAGCATGGCTTAGACTCAGAGTCACCTCAGGGAGACCTTCACGCCTGGAGTTCCAGCTGTGAGATGAGTACCTTCCCTGTCTCAGAAATCAAATGGGAAGAAAGCCTGACTTTAAGTCAATTAAGAATATGAATGTGGGCCAGACAGTGGTGGTGCACTCCTTTAAACCCAGCACTTGGTAGGCAGAGGTAGGTGGATTTCTGAGTTTGAGGCCAGCCTGGTCTACAGAGTGAGTTCCAGGACAGCTAGAGCTATACAGAGAAACCCTGTCTCAGGAAAAAAACAAAAACAAAAACAAAACATGAACGTGTTGGCTGGAGTCAGAAGGCTTAACTTTCGATGGCATCAATGGAGCCTGCTCTAGAGTTGGTATTAAGCCCCAAACTTCAGAGAAATCTGGGTTTGGGTCACCTCCATGAGGGCAGGAATGACTCCACCTGCACCCAGAGCCTCCTAGGACTGTAGATAAGAATGTGCTGGGAGGGGACATGGATGTCAGAGGCTTTGAGGAAACAATGTATGAGCCTGCCACAGAGGGACTAGGGGGACCAACTAGAGAAAAGAGAAGGTGTGAGCTTGATCAGGTCAAGCCAACCACGTGAGTCTGGATCAGCACTGGAGGCATCACTGGGATGGGTGGGGGCTCATGACAGGAATCCAGCAGCATGCAGAAGACCTGCGATTTCCTAGCTGTCCAACTACAGAGGGTGCTTTCTGCTCCACAGACTTGCTATTAAGTACAAATAAGATATCAGTGTAAGCCACACATGGTGGTACACATTTGTGACCCCAGCATCTGGGACATGGAGATAGGAGGATTGTGGGCTCAAAGCTTATCTTGCACAGTAAGACCATCAAAAAAGTAAATAAATAACTAAAATATTGGGGTACTTAAATGAAGTCGTTGTGTGGAGTGTTTGTAATTGGACAATGACATTTTCATAGTGCCAAGAGGGAAATGAAAGATTGCTGAAATCAGACAGAGTCTGAGGAGGAGAGTGTATAATACGAATATTACTTAAGGAAGAATGTTTTGGGATGACTTGGCTGAAAAGGATCCAAGAGAAAGAAGTGCGAGGTCAGGGATGAAGCCTAGTTTTCCAGCCTTACTGGCAGAACATTGGAGGGGGTCCTTGTGGTAGTAGTGGGGGCTTTGATGGAAAGAAGCTGAAGTTGGCTCAGTTTCCATGATTATCTGACCACAGCCAGACTCCTTGCTCCTCAATATGATAGCAAGTGCTGCATAGTGTTAAAATGAACCCAGACAGTATATTAAACATATGAAGACCAACCACAAGACATTACTAAGAATAAGGAAATAGATGCGACCAGATGTTTGGGTAAGTCATCAGTTGCAGGACACTGATCATTAATTCCAAGCTTTCTGGTAGCTGAGTTTCCCAGGGAAACGACTGGCTTAAATCCCAAATGTTTCTGTGTGTGAGAGGGAATCTTTTGAGAATATGTAAGGGAAGAAACTAGATTTTATGGGGGTCTGAATTTTTAAGTCATTATATAAATGCAGAACATACCTTGACATATACATTTTTGTTTGTTTTTTGGATACAGGGCTTCTCTGTGTAGCCTTACCTATCCTGGAGCTTACTTGGTGGAGCAAGGTGGCCTCACACTCAGACATCTGCTTGCCTCTGCCTCCTGAGTGCTGGGGTTTAAGGCATGCATCCCCTGAAGTATAGATTTAAAAAAACCTACTCCAATCTTGTTAAAATAGGTCTGCCTTTTTGAATTTGTGGACCATATTTTTCTTACTTTTAGATGTTTAGGAATGTTATTTGGTCAGGACATAAATTAATGGAGTAGGAGCCCAAAGAAGCACAAAGAATCTATAAAATGAAGATTTGTTCCTTTGGAAAGATAAGCACAGTCAACAATCCCTTGACTAAATTAACCAAAAGAAAGAGAAGACCCACATCAATATGGTTAGAGATGACATGGAAAGATTATGAAGGCATCAGGAAGGTCCGCAAATCATAGATGCACATTAAAACTGCTATTTCACTAAATTGAAAAAAAAATCTAGAAGTGGATCAATTTCTAGATCTATGTGCCAGCCAAAATTAAATGGAGACAAGACAAATAATTTAAACATACCTACGACAAGCAATGAGCTTGACGTAGTGAAACATATTCTTCACAACAACAAATACAGAACCCAGGTCTGGATGGATTCAATTCAGAATTTTACAAATTGTAAAATTGGAAAGGATGCTTCCAGTCTTCTTTTACATAGCCCTACCCAATGCTAAAACCAGATAAAGATACAACAACATCAACCAAAAGAATATTGTAGACAAATATCTCATGAGCAATGATGCTAAAATTTTCAGTAAAACACATGCAAATCAAATTCAAGATCGCATAAAGACAGGCATTTCTTATATTAAACTTTGGAAAGATGGAGGCATCTTTTAAAAGATGCCTCCATCTCTGTGGTCTCAGTGTACCATTTCTGTGCATATCAGACTTCTTGAAGCTTTGTTAGATCCATGAAATATGGCAGTTCCGAGCCCAGGCTTCTGTGGGGTCCTCAATGTCAGGATAGAGATGAACTTCAGTGAAACACATGGAAACTGAGTTCTTCAGGCAGCCAAACTCATACTCCGAAGAAATCTGAGAGTGGCTCCTAAGAGCTTAGAAGAACAGATACACATGTCTAATAGTCCACCTCTATCTGCCATGAGCTAGGGATAGTATTCTTATACAAGCAGAACTTAATGGCCTTTCCTGGAGAGTGACCAGCTGAGCGAGAAGGGAAAGGCTATATTTCTGAAAAATTGGATAGGATTTCATATATCCCTGGATGGCCTGGAATTCATTTTATAGCAATGGATGACTTTGAACCTCTGCTCCTTCCACTTCCACATTCCAAGTCTAGAGAGTTTAGCTACACCAGTCTTAGGAGTAGCTAGGGAACAAACCTATGACTTGGTGCGTATCAGACAAACACTGTTCCAACTGACTTATGTTCCTAGCCCCTGACTTGGGTTTTGATTAAAAAAAAAGGGGGGGGGTCAATATATTTTTTACCCTTGTGACAATTAAAGCCAGTTCTGTATTTTAATGTTATTTGTTCATATAACTTGATATTTTCCAGAATAACTCACTCTGAGTATCTAGGGGAATTCACATTGAAAACTGATTTGAACTTGAAATTAAACTGTAATTATATTATTTTGAAACAATTCTTTTCAATATAATGGTCTGAAGACAAAATGGCTCAAAGGACCAAGTCAAGAGTGTGCCACCTGTCCCTGGCCTGGCCACCTGCTGACTGGTGTCACTGGATTCTGGAATCAGTCTGTGTGGGAGAGGCAGCTATGTGCACATGCACAGACAATCACAGGGTGTTCCCCGTGATGATACAGTGAATTCCTCAAGTCATTTCCTCTCAGATCCATCAAATGGCAGTGGATTGATGATTCAGAGGCTCCATAATCTTTGAGTGGATGCCTGAAGGCAGCCAACATAGTTTGCTGTAGAGTATTTATGCTGGCACAGGAAGAAAGCCAAGCAGAGGAAACCTCAGGGTTTCCCACCAGTATGGTAGGACTAACTATAAATCTTTGAGAAGCTGGGGGTCTGGTTAGGCAGTTAACATCAGGGAGCTGGCTGAGTTCAGTTTTGGGCATGTTGAATTTAGTATATGGATAAGGCATGTTGCTGGGTAAGATGAAATTGGAGGCTCGTGAGAGGAGAGAACGGGTGATGGGCGTGGGGATGCTAATGATGGGGGTGCATCGGGTAGATCCTGGCAGAGAAGGGACAGAACGTGCTAGAGGGGAACAGTTGGGAAGACCAAAATGTCAGCTAGGAATTCTGTACAAAGGATGTGCACTATTTCTAAAGGGAAAATTTCCTATCTATCTATCTATCTATCTATCTATCTATCTATCTATCTATCTATCTATCATCTATCTATCTATCTTTTTTCTGTACATGTACACACAAGTGTCTTGGTGTCTCTCTCTCTCTCTCTCTCTGTGTGTGTGTGTGTCCCAGTAGACAGCTTAATTCTCTTCTTCCATTGTGTGGAGCTCAGGCATGGCAGCAGCAGGTACCCTCACCCCACTGATCCATCTTGCTAGCCCGGAAATTAAAAATGAAACAAAACCTTTAAAAATAAGTCTCAGTTCATCAGGCCTCCTTCCTTAAATAAATACTAATAATAAACAACAATAAAACTCTTAGTGTGTCTTTTGAAGAATCTGAACGTTCCTCCTGCAGAAGGTTCAAGTACAGCTGGTTAGCCTCTAGTTTTGCAAACTGGACATTGGTTCTAGAGACTTGATGAGTCCCCAGTTCCCTTTGGGGCAGGCTTTAAAAGGTCTGTTTTTTGTTTGTTATTTAATTTTTAATTTTAATTTTAATTTTTGGTTTTTTGAGACAGGGTTTCTCTATGTAGCCCTGGCTGTCCTGGAATTCACTCTGTAGACCAGGTGGCCTCAAACTCAGAAATCCACCTGACTCTGCCTCCCAAGTGCTGGGATTAAAGGCGTGCACCACCACTGCCTGGCCTTATTTTATTTTTTTACTTGCTGGTATCTAATACTTTGTAGATTCTCCTGTCTTTATACAAATCTCGATGTAAGGAGAGCGGTGGATGCATTAGTGTTTGGAAAGCTGCAAGAATAATCTACCTTGTTTTAAACCAATAACTTTGAACAAGTTAATAAAGAGATGCTACCCAGGACCAGAGAGAGCTGTCAAAAATGTGCTCGTATGCAAGCATGAGGACCCAAGTTCAATCCTTAGAACCATCTCAAAGTGCCTGATGACTTGGCATCAGTTGTAATTCTGGCACCGGAGAGGTAGAGATGGGTGGATCCCTGGGCTCGCTGGCCAGCCAGCCTAGTCTAGTGAATTCCAGACTAATGGGAGACCCTGTTTCAAACAATAACAGCAAAAACAAGGTGGATGGCTCTAGAAGAGGTTGACTGCAGTGCCTCCTCACCCCTGCACACACTCACTCATGCACGAACACACACATGCTGTCAGGATTCTCAGATGTTTGCTTCTCAGTTCTTTTGTATTGTTCTTACCTTTCTCAACTCGCAGCAGTTTCTTCTGTCCCAAACACAAGCCACAGGGAGGTGAGACTGTCCGGAGCCTTTAGTCTGATCCCCAAGCCCAGGGATGGCTGGTTGGCGGTTGGTCAGTGTCCCTCTCAGTTTCAGCTGTGGTTCCCAAGCTGGCCTATTTTGGGTTCTACTGTTCTCAGGTTGACCAGCTGTCTCCTTGCTTCCCTTCAATTTCTCTGGGCAGATAATAATCCTGTGCATATCTTATGGCTATTGGTGTTTGTCCTCACCCACTTAAATGTTAGTGTTGTGGAATGGCTTCTCACCCACTGTATTTTCACGTTGGTTATTTTCTTTTAGATGTTCTTTACCGAGCATTTGTTTTTGCTATCTCATTGCTTTGTTGAAAGTGGATTTTGGCCATTTAAAAACTATTTTAGACTCACATGAGATGGTTGTAAGAAGCAGCCCAAAGGTCCAATAGCCTGCTACCTATCAGTTTGCTGATTTTTTTTTTAAAAAACAGGTTTTATTCATTTCAGGTGTGTGTGTGTGTGTGTGTGTGTGTGTGTGTGTGTGTGCACATGCGTGCATGCACGCACACGTGTATATATGTGTGTGTTTACATGTAGAGGTCAGAAAAAAGCTTTGTGGGTATTGACACTCATTTCCACCTTGTTTGAGGCATGGTTTCTGTTTTGATACTACTTATGCCAGGCTCTCTGGGCAGCAAGCTTCTGGATATTCTCCTTGTGGGTGGTGCCATCTCTGGGCTGGTAGTCTTGGTTCTATAAGAAAGCAAGCTGAGCAAACCAGGGGAAGCAAGCCAGTAAGAAACATCCCTCTATGGCCTCTGCATCAGCTCCTGCTTCCTGATCTGCTTGAGTTCCAGTCCTGACTTCCTTTGGTGATGAACAGCAATGTGGAAGTGTATGCTGAATAAAACCTTTCCTCCCCAACTTGCTTCTTGGTCATGATATTTGTGCAGGAATAGAAACCCTGACTAAGACACCAGGGCAGCATAAATCCTTGTCTTATAACATCTTTGGAAATAAGGAGGAGAATCTTTTGTTTCCTTTAAGAATGTCACTTTGGACTGGAGAGATGGTTCAGAGGATAAGAGCACTGGCTACTCTTCTAGAGCTCCTGAGTTCAATTTCCAGCAACCACATGGTGGCTCACAACCATCCTTAAAAGGATATGATGCCCTCTTCTGTTGTGTCTGAAGAGAGCTACAGTGTAGCCCTATAAGTAAAATAAATAAATTTTAAATAATGTCACCTCATGATTTGCTTTAAAATGATTCACTGTTTCCTGAAAGGCTAGAAATAAAAATACTAGACTAGAGAAAGATGCCAAGTTTTGAATGACCTCCTAAGTAGAGGTGTTGTATAAGCAATGTCTGGTGATCCCTTAGGGGGCTGTTTGCTTGGGTCTCCTGTGGAGGAGAGATGAAGCCCATTGGTCAGAAGCATGCAGAGACCTCAGGCAGAGATGGGCTGTGCCTTTTCAAGGAGCCAACCTACCTTTCAAGCAAATGCTCTTGCCCTTGGCGTCTCCTCTTTGGCCGTTTTCCCCTGCTCTCCAGCTTTCTTGTCTTGTGTCAGGATTCTGAGACACATCTGATGCAGTCTAGCTTGCTTCCAAGTTATTTGTCATTTCTCCCTCTATCCACCTTTAAAAATGTGGCAAAATGCATACAAAGTAAAATTTACCACCTTATTTTAGGACTCAGTTGAATGATGTTAAACACATTAATACTGTATCACCATCTGCCTCTCATGACCAGATCACATGCTGCAAAACCACACCTTCATGCCAATTAGGCAGCTCCTCCTCCGCCCTCATTCTAATTTTCATCTTTACACCTTGAGTAGTCTAGGTATTTTTCAGACATGTATCTAGCATTTTATAGTATTTGCCTTTTCATGGCTCCATTATTTCACTTGGCATAATGCCCTCAAGGTTACCCCCCATATAGCAGCAGTGTCAGAGTTCTCTACCTTTTGGGGGCCAACTAATACTATACTTTGCAGTTTTAGACATTTCTCTGTCCATAGGTCTTGTAAATTATGCACATGTGTGCTGGTGAATCTCAATTGCCAACTTGATGAGATTTAGTGTTACCTGAGAGATGGGCTTGCTTATGGGCATTATCTTGATTGGGTTAATTGAAGTGAGGAGATGTGCTCACCGTGAGTGGCACCATTCTCTAGGCTTGGGTCCCGGACTATGTTAATGGAGAAAGAGAGCTGAGCAGGAGCAATCATCACTTCCCGTTTCATGACTGTGGATGTGACAGAGACAGCTTCCTCATGTTCCTGCCGTGACTCCCCTGCTGTGATGGGCTGTAACCAAAATAAGCCATGTCTCCTGTAAGTTGCTTTCCCCCAGGTATTCCATCACAGCAACAGAGAAGTAACTATAATCATTTAATAAGCTACTCTTTGGTGGACAAATGCAGCCATGTAATGTGAGTTTTTATTTTAGTTTAATGGAAGCCTGTGGGAAGTGGAGTTAGTGTGTGGTCTTGTGGCTTTATGGTACAATGGTCAGGCATGCAGAAGCAACCTGATGCAAGGACACTCACAGCATGCAACTTGGTGCGTACTTGGGGTACTTGGGCAGCTCTTGAGGCTAGTGGCCCTGGGTTTCTCAGTTGGTGTATGCTGTGTGTTTTCTTTCACTTAGTGGTTTTCCACTATCCAGGGAATGATGTGGGCCTATGGTCTCTGTGCCCCATTTTAAAGGAATTGTTTGACTGTGTGGGAAGGAGCAGGCACAGGGCAGGGGTGGATGAAACCTGGAGGAAGTCTCTGTGGGCACATGGGAAGATCGGGCCTCTCCCTTTGGTCTGCCTGTGGTTGAGATGAGCTTTGAGCTTGCTGTTATAGTCGGCATGGGATTTTGTGGTCCACACTTATGTATTCAGAACTACCTGTCTCCTGGGGTGGGGGTGGTGCAGTGATGTCAGGTGTTTGAAACCAAGCAAGCAGAGGCCACATACCTCCAGGAAGAGGCCTCTGTTGCTATGAAAATAGGCCTTACCGTTCTTAGCTTCAGTGTCCGGACACATGGGTGGAGGCTGGAAAGTACAAGTCAGGGTGCTTCTTCCCAGGTCCCAGGTTCCCAGCCTGGCCCCACTTAAATGGCCCATTCACTATGTGAGGAGGGCAAACTTAGCAGTTTATCAGGCACCAACCATCTTAGGTGTGGTTCCATCTTGGTTCTTCACAGCTTGCCCTTCCTTGCGGATGTGGGAATCCCCCTTGGGTGTATCTGGACACTTGGGTTTTCTGATACAGATTAATGTCATGTCTCTACACACATGCTGTGTGTGCAACTTCTGTTGAAGTACCCAGGAGTTTCCTCTGGCTGCTTGTTCAATTAAAGAACCATAATCAAGTGTCTCAATGTCCCAGAAGAAACATGGACTCTTGTCATAGCCAGTCCCTAAGCTCTACCACACCCTCTTAGCTGCATGGCAGGAGACCGTATCTCTACCCTGCATGGCTTCCCTAGGGTCTCTGAGTGCCCCCTGCTAGCTGGGTCAGCCCTGTGCTCTGGGCACTTCTAGCCCCTTTGCTAATTTTATTCCTTTCCCTTTTTTTTAAAAAATTATTTTTTATATTATTGTTATTTATGTGTGCATGCATGAATACTGTATTAATTACTTTCCCATTGCTGTGATAAAGCACCATGACCAAGACAACATACAGAAGGAGGGATGTGTTTGGGTTTATGGTTCTAGAAAGTTTAGGTCTACAATGAGGGAACTACATGGCAGCTGTTGGCAGACTTGGTGGCTGGGCCTGGAAGTCAAGAACTGAAGGCTCATATCTCTAATTGCAAGCACAAAGCAGGGATAGCAAGCTGGGAATAATGTGTGGCCTTGAAACCTGAAAACCTTCCCCCAGTGTCAAACTTCGTACAGCAAGGCCACACCTCCTAAACCGCCCTAATAGTGCCACCAACTGCTGACCAAGTATTCAAGTGCCTGAGACTATGAGGTACACTTACTATTCTAATCACCCTAGCCATGATGTTCATATAGAGGAAGGAAGGCAACTCTGGGGACTTGGGTCTCTTTCTCCTTTTATGTGGGTTTCAGGGATGGAACCCGTGTCGTCAGGCTTGTGTGCCAAGTGTTTTTATCCATGGAATCATCTCTCTGGGCTTACTGTGTGTGTGTGTGTGTGTGTGTGTGTGTGTGTTTGTGTTGTGATGATTTCTCAGCCTTTGGAGGCATGTCTGGTCTAGAACTCTATAGAAATGGGAAACTCTATAGAAATGGGTAGCTCTGCTCAAGAACAAAGCAAGATGACGCACAGATGCCATTAGGGGGCCTGTTGGATTGGAGGCCTGAAGCAGCTGATAGCTCTGTAGACCTGTAGATCAGGCTCTTGCTTCAGAGTCCAAGCAGTATTTAGCTCTGCTCTTTCTGGACCATAAAGTCCTTTTAATCACCTGGAGGAAGTAACAGTGTAGGAATGTTCTCCAAGACTGGGAAGGAAGAGGGCTTCCCTTTCCCCACCTGCTAAGTGCTAGGAGTCAACAATGCCCGTCTGGCATTTATAGGTGTTAGGGCTCTGACCTCTGACCTCATGTTTGTATCAAACATTAAGTGCTTTACCAATGGGGCCATCTCACCCATTCTGTATGTGCCCTCTGTAAATTATTATTTTAAAACTTCCATTTCTCAGACAGGAATATATTTTAGAGATGGTACTCTTGAAATAGAGATTTCTTGGGTAGCCATGAAGAAAGAGAAAAGCCCGTAGGGCTGGTGGCCTTTGTGGCAGGCTGGGGAGAAGTGATGGGTTTTTATCTTTAACAGCAGAAGGGATGCTGAAGCTGCAGGGTCGAGAAGCCAGCCATCTCCTGCTTTGGCTTTCATCATGCCAGTCAACCAGCCATCACGATGGAGCCTTCTCATTGCAGGTGAGAAGCACCATTGACTGTCTGCAACCTTAGTGCTCACTGTGGCCTGTACTGTTTATGCGTACATGCCTCTCTGGGCTAGTCTCCATATATGAAAATGTATGAGAAACACAAGCTATTTAAAAATCATTACTAACATATTAATAAAACATGAGAGGTGTGATTATAAAAAGTTTTTGCACTAGTATATTAGCCATTTTACATGTGTGTGTGTGTGTGTGTGTGTGTGTGTGTGTGTGTGTGTGAACATGAAGATATCCCAGGCAAAACATGGGACCTGTGCAAGGCCACAAAGCTAGCAAGTATCAAAGTAGGAGTAGTAGATTTCCCCTTTCCTGTGCCCTCTGGCCTTCTTTCCTGACACCCACAGCCTCTCAGTGGATGTGACAGTATGCCATGCTATGTCATGTTCTTCTCTCCCTTTGTGTCTAACTAGGGAATAGCTTAGTGTGGAAGAGAATGTCGTATCTTTCTGGATTTTAAGACCTTAGTCAAAAATACATTCCAGGGTTCAGAGTTCTGCATTAGAGCCACAGCAAGTTTCCATTTGCTGCAGAAAACCAAACGCTTACACAGAACAGCATCTTTTGTTTCACATCTGCAGAAAGCAGGGTTTGCCTGCCCTGAGCTATGGCCAGCAGTGACTCACGCTTGGAACTCCAGCTGGCGAGGCCATAGGAATGCTCTCCTTGCTTAGGCTTTGCTAAGCTGTGACAATGGAGTGAAAAGCTGCCAGGGCACTGGTTGGGAAGGGGCTGTAGTGTTACAGGGTATAGAACCCCAGGCCCCTGAGAAACACTCAGTGGACACCTTCCAAGACCAGAACTGGAGCAAGCCAGCTCCAGAGCAGGCAAGGTAGCCCAGGGCAAGTGGAGGAGTTCTGGGCTGTCTCCTGGATTAACCCTTAGCTTTTCTCCCAGGATGCTACCATGAGGTATGCTCTGTCCTCAGGGGCCTTTCCCTAGATCCATCTAGAATGCCAGCAGAGAGGAGGGCATTGCTTAAGGTAACTTGACATAGTTATCAATGTTAAGTAGAGACTGGTGGCCCCTTCATGAAATCCCTCAGTCCCTTCCCACCTCTAAACTCATCTCTTGGACTGTAGGTGAGTAGCCTGTTCCTGCTGTCTATCAAGATGGAGACATTAGAACCCTGATTGAATACCTGGGATAATTAATGTATCACCAAATCAGAATTCTCAGCTGCTACAAATACCTAACTTTTGAATGCTGAAATATGCCACGGATGGAAAATTCCACCCCATGCAACATTCTTTCATGCATAAAATTATGAAATATACTCTTTAAGATTCTCCAGAAGGTACATTAGTGCATACATGAAGCATTATTGGATCTAGTAGTTAGTCTTGGGACCTAGCCCCAAGATATTTCATTATCTAAATGCAGATATTCTCAAATGTGAAAAACAGGCTCTGCTCTTTCAAATAAGAGATGCCGACCCATTCATGATCTTATAGAGGGGGAGATCATTCAGAGGTCTCCCTGTTGGTCTTTGCAGTCAAAGATGTACTACAGCATAGAGATATAGTGGTCATAAAACTCCACAAAATGAAAAGCTGTAAGAAAAGGTTAGCAGAAACATCACAGGGGTTATTATAATAATTCACTTTGTAAATGGTTCTAAAGCTTTGCCCTCAGCTCTCAGCAGTGCAGGACAGCCCAGAGCCTGAGCTTGGGTCCTAGTGCGCCTTCAGGCTTTCTAGGTGGGTTTCCTGGGATGACCAGTACCAAGAATTCTGCTGAGCTAGCACATTCCTCAGTGCTCACAGGGTCATTGGAACCAGTGTTCCTTGAAGTTGGAAGTGGTGATTGGGTAGTAGACTGTTCTTCGCCCAGCATCCAGGGAGGAACAACCTGAGGGACACACCCACTTGCTTCCTTCAGCTTGCCTAAGGCTCTGTGCCCTCTGCAGCGAGTACTTTATACCATTAGAAGGATGAGCTTTCTGCCCCCTCCACACATAGACAGCAGCCAGCTGAACACCCCAGAATTGAGATTGAGTATCTTAACAAGGATAGACATGGACCCATCCTTGTCCATCTGAAAGGTTGGGCAGGCATAGACCATGACCTGACTGCACTGAGTCCTCCTTTGGGGGACCATCTTTCTTTAGAACCTGCTGGACAGCCAGCCCCAAGTCAGCCATCCACTGAGGTATTATCTACTTGGGGTGTTGCTAGCCCCTGGGATGGGAGCAGCAGGGTCAGCTGCTGTGTGGCCTCAGGTCGTCTTTCCAGTCTGCTCTTCCTCTTCTGTCAGTTAGCAGGCCATGCTTGTGCTCCTCCTGCTCAGTGTTTGTCTTAAGGAACATGTGTCCGCTGTGTCACAAAGGTGTTTTCATTGTTCCTTTTATACAGAGATAGAAGCTGAGCAACCAGAGTTAAGTAACTGTGGTTCATCCATCCCTGTCATCTGCCCACTGCATCTATGTATGAAATTAAACAAGACAGGGAATGTGAGGCCATGATACATATTGACACATGTATCATGTGAAGAACGCATGTTCGTGCTGTGGTATAATAATGGGTGCCTACAGCCGACATACCAGCTTCTGGATTCCGACATGGCACCTTTCAGATGTCCCCATTCAACCTCACCACCCAAGGTTGCAGAGTTAGAGGTCCAGGGCGTGGCCTGAAATCCTGCCTTTCTTACATGCTCCTAGCTGATGCTAAAGCCTGAGTCCTTACCTACTAAGGTGCATGTGCATCCAGTGCAATAGCTACCAGGATGCCAAGGATAAAACTGCCAATGAGCTGGGGTTGTTGGGTGCTCAGAGGGCTGTTCCTCTCGTCCCCATATAACTAACTCTGCGCCTGCCATGCTTATGGTGTGGCTGTAAACGGTTGTATCTCTCACCCTGAAGCTTTATAGGCCTCCAGCCAGTATGGGTAGTAGTGTTAAGTTACTCATACATCTATACTTTAATTTAAAAGTAGATAAGTAATAGCAACAATCACATATCTGTTTCTCATTTTTCTTTTTGTTCTTTATATGAAATCATTACTGCTTACTTCATATTTATGAAACATCATCTCCCATTAAACAAAAAGAGAGAGCTTTAGGGGTTTAGAAGTTCAGATGTTTCTGGCTCTGTGGCTTAGAGGCTGTTTCCCTTGACTTCTCTCTTCCACCGTTTGTGCTTCTGTGAAATGGACCCAGTAGTGACCTCAGCAGAGGGCTGTGGAACAGAGGAAAAAAGAAACAGAATATGTTGCTTTGTTTAGATACATTCTAAGATTTTGGTTTTAATTTTCATAAGGGTTAGTTTTCGTAATTTTTACAAAGACATATTTATATATAAATATACAAATTTACATGCATGCTAGTACATCTTAAAGATCTATGTACACACACACATATTTGTATGGTTTTATGGTCTTCTTTTTGACGTTTCCTTTGAAACAGAGTGCTACTGCTCATCCTTGGCTGTACTGGAACTCAGCTATGTAGTACAGGCTTGCCTTGAACCTATAGAGATCCACTTGCCTAACCAGTGCTGGCATAAAAGATGTGTGCCACTGCCTGCCTGCCTGCCTGTCTGTCTGTCTCTCCTTTGAGACAAGTTCTCACCCTCTTAGGCTGGCCCAGTACTTGCTACATAGCCCAGGCCAAACTTGAATTCAAGTTCCTTCTAGAATTATAGCTGTGAGCTATACTGTCCCTTACTTCCCATTAACTTCAGGTCATTTGCTATGTAGCTTATGCTGGCCTTGAATTTGCAATCCTTCTGCAGTAGCGTGTGGGAAGTATGTCTGTGGGCTACATATCTGGTGAATAAGTGTCTAAAAGCTATGAAGATGTTCTTTCTCCTTGTCCCGTCTGCCTTCTTGGCTCCACGCTGGAAGGCAAACTGATGGTTGTGAAATGTTTGCAGGGTGTGATTACACACTGAAGGTTTGTGTACTTTGTCTATACTATGTGCATCGGTGGCCAATGATCTCAGTGTAGGAGTCTGCAAAGTGTGAAGCAGGAGAAAACGGGACCATCAAAACAGAAATGGCAAATTAAGTTAAGGACGAGTATTTGGAGACTTATGATGAACAGAGTCTATGGTTTTTAAGGTCTATGAGGAGCTAGCTGCGAGGACGTTTTTATGTGGCTGTGAACATGTCAAAATGTGGAACAGATGTGCCTCTTGTCCCTGAGTTTTGCTGGTGGCTGTAAGGCTCATGTCTGCTAGGAATGACACAATAATTATTTTCCTTCCCTCCACTCATTTTTGGTTAAATGAAGCAAGGTTCTTTTTCTATTGGAAACATGATTGTGTAGGTTGGCTGTGGGTTCCATGGGCTGAGTTGACGGCTCTGCAGTTTGCCCCTGTAGTGAGATGCACATAGTGGTAGGTTTTGGATAATGATCAGATGGCGCATTTATTTCAGGAGTGTAGACTTGGATAGGCTTGACTCTGCCCTGAGTTCATGCTGTAGCCTTATCTGATTAGAAAGCAAAAGGATGTTCTTTCAGACGTGATTGCAATTGTGTGTTGGTGCTGACTCCTGTTACCCGCGCCTAGGATTAAGTAGCCATTCAGGCTGCACACAGGCGCACCAGCTGAAGCATGGCGTGCCATAGATTGGACCTCACACACACCCCCTCCTCTAATTCTCATGTTTTAAAATTGTGTTTTATGTTTTTGTAAGACTTTCCCTTTCAGAACACTTTCTATCTGCCTAAAGCACAGCTTCTGTCCTGCATGTGCGGGAGGTAATGGGTTTGTGTGGGGACCCTCTGTGGCGGGATAGAGCTGGAACAAGCATGGAAAGGGTTCAACTCCCTCCTACAGGTGAGACGGACAGGGGCGCAATTGTTTTACCAGCCTTCCTCGTTTTGAAAAGTCTGTGCATTGTGGCCGGGAATGGGAGGAATGAATGGATTCACTTGATCAGCCGCACACGGGAACTGTCCACTTTTAGTGTTTCAGCGCTACTGGGGGATTTTGGAAAGAATGGGGCTGCATACTGTGGCTGGAAGTTCATTTTTAGGAAGGTCTATAAACTACCCAGGGGCTGGTGAGAAGAAAGGCTGTTGGCAAAAGACCCGTGTTAATGGCACACCACGCTGGAACAAGTGTGGCATAATCAGACCACAGGTGGGTTCTTATCTGGCTTGTCACATCACTCATCTGTCCACCCACTTTCCCACCTGTCACCTACCGGTAGACATTGGCTAGGTACACAGGCTTCTGTGCAGGGTGAGGTCATGTGTGAGTACAGTACTTCACAGAGAGCTTTGATATGTAGTGGGATTACAGCATCTGTCTGGCTTACTGGATCTATGGTAAAGCCATGCCTGTCAGCCTTGTTCCTTCTTATCTCTGTTCACCTCCCATCTGCCTTCTTCTGGAGCTACCTTTATTTTCCTTTGAAGTCATGGAAGCCTTAACAACTCATGGTCCCTCTGAGGGACAATAATTGTTCCATCATCTTGTCTATTGACATTGTCATTTTCCACAGCCATCCCCCACATATTTCTCATTTGCAGTTCATCAGCTCTGCCCTTCCATGTCAGAATCAGGAAGCCCCCACACTTTATAGAAATAATCCACTATTTCCCCTGAGCTCGGCTTCTGGGACTATGCATAACCCATACCATCCCTATGATAGACACTAGACACTGTCTAGCCCTGGCCAGATTG
Source organism: Mus minutoides (assembly GCA_902729485.2). Classification (NCBI taxonomy): domain Eukaryota; kingdom Metazoa; phylum Chordata; class Mammalia; order Rodentia; family Muridae; genus Mus; species Mus minutoides. The sequence continues at coordinate 62,176 of LR749595.1, read as the reverse complement.
CAACATGTCCAACCTTGGCTCTTTCCTTCGAACCTCTACACTGAACTAATGCCCAGTGAAGGCTTTTCCCCTCTGCCTCGACAAATAGTCAGAACTGTGTGATCCACCACACACTACACAGCACACTTGCTTGAAAGTGTTTCACGTGGCTGTTTTTAGTATGTCCACAGAACTGTGAAACTAACACTGCAATATTAGAACTGTTTTTCCTCTATTAATAGAAAACTCATTCATTACCAAGCCACTACATTTTCCCAGCCTCCCAACCCACTCACCTACTTTGGCTCTATAGATTCATGTCTTGTAGATACTTCCTTATAAATAGAACTATACAATGTCATGGGAAGCAGCATGGCATAGTTCATAAAACGGCTACTATGTAGCATAACAATGATGGGATGAGTGCACACACATATGAATATATATGATGTATTCATGCCAAGGAATAGTAGCCACAGAAAGGAAGCAAGTGCTGATAGATACTGCAGCATGGATGGTCCCTATAACACACTCAGTGAAAGGGATCTTGTTGCTATCTATTGTTGAGATGTAAGGGTGCTTCTTGTTCTAGTCGCATTCCTTACGAGTCACAAACAGTTCCTGCCATTCTGTGGGTTACCTGTTTGTGTTCTTGATGTCCTTTAGAGCAGAAAAAAAAAAACCAATTCTGATTATGTCTAATGTATTTACTTTCTTTGTAGCTCTGGTGTCATAGCTAAGAAGTCACCTAGTTTGTCACCATGAAACTCTACTCTTGCCATGTTCTTTGAAGATTTACCCTGTTAGCTTTTACTGCAACCCGCTTTTGAGTCTGCGTGTGCTGTTTTTGCAATGGCATGAGGCAAAGGTGCAATTTAATGTTTTTGCCTGTGTTTATATAGCCATTTAGCACCACAGGCTGAAAAGGCTGTCTTCATCATGTCCCATGAGTTAACAAACACATTAGAAGTTTCACATTTGAACTTATAAGTATTTTGGTAGATTTCTTTAGTATAACTATAATTCCCCAACGGATGTCATGTGACCCTGGAGGAGGAGGAATCAATGACCTTGTGGTTCTGTGTATATTTGAGACCCATATTCTCGAAGGATGTTTAATCAGGGAGTTCTTCATCCCCAAAGACCACAGAAGTCTGGTGTCTGGCCGCCTTTATTCCTGGCTTCCAGTGCTAGTGTCTTATTTTCTGTACTGCTGTGTTTATGGGCTTATTTGGCCTTGCCTTCTGTTAGTGTCAGGTAGCATGTCCTCATTTCAGACATTTGCAGCAGAGCGCAGAGTGCTTGCTCTCATTCCTTCTCTTGCCACGTAGCTCATGGGAACACTGTAGTTCTTGACCTCCACAGACTGAGGACACTGGATTCCAGTCCTGCCCCCCCAAGGCTTATTCCCATGGCACTTGGCACTCTCCTGCCTCTGATCTTTAAAGTAGGATCACCATTTGGCCATGGGGAGACCTGCCCTTTTCCCCTTTGTTCAGTCCCTGCTCCATTCAGGCAGTGGTTACCCCTGTGGCCTCTTGTCTCACATCTTACCCAGATGCTCCTAAAATAGACTTTTCTCTGTGGGCCATCTGCAGGGTAACAAATGGATGGCTGAAGTGGCGAGGAGAATCGAAGCTCTTTGTCTAAAGTGTTTGCTAATTATAACCTGGCCTGTTCTGTTTCTCCAGATTCCCTAGGCCTGTGTAGGCATCATGGTGTGTGTGTGTGTGTGTGTGTGTGTGTGTGTGTGTGTGTGTGTGTGTGTGTAGTACTCAAGACTAACTTTTAGGGACAAGCTGGGGAACAGAAGAGCTGTTCAAATCTAACTGTATTTAGCTCTTTCAAAAGGACATTGAGACACTTGTACAGAAGCCAGACCCTGCCAGCGGATATGTTCACGTGTGTGTTTGAGAAATTGTAGATAGAACCTCATTAAGAAAATAAATATTTCAAGTATTTTAATTCTGGTACTTAAAACTAAACGAAATGTCCTGGTTAACTTTTGTTAACTTCATACAAGCTTGAGTCATTTGGGAAGAGGAACTTCAGTTGAGACAATCTATCCAGATTGACCTGAAGGCAAGTCTGTGGTGGTATCATCTTGATCAATAGCTGATGGGGGACAGCCTATTGTGGATGCTGCCACCCCTGGGCTGGTTGTCCTCTGAGTTGTATTAGAAAGCAGCCTGAGCAAGCCATGCAGAGCAAACTGAAACCCTTTGCCCTTCAAGTTGCTTTTGGTCATATTCATCATAGCAATAGAAACCTAGCTAAGATGCTAAAATTTATAGAAATATGACTAATCACAGAGGAAAAGGAATACTGTTCTTAACCCAAATAAACCTGGAAAAACAAAAACAAAAAAAACAATAACAAAAATGTTTTTGGCCAGGCAGTGGTGGCATACACCTTTTTTTTCTTCTTGAGACAGGGTTTCTCTGTGTAGCCCTGGCTGTCCTGGAACTCACTTTGTAGACCAGGCTGGCCTCAAACTCAGAAATCCACCTGCCTCTGCCTCCCAAATGCTGGGATTAAAGTCACACACCTTTAATCTCAGCACTTGGGGGACAGAAGCAGGCTGATCATTGTGAGTACGAGGTCAGCCTGGTCTACAGACTGAGTTCCAGGGCATCTAGGGCTTTACAGAGAAACCCAATCTTGAAAAACAAAACAAAACAAACAAAAAACAAAACAAAACCCCAACCAAACACATTAGTTTGTGTGTTCAAGTGTGTGTATGCATAAATGTGTGTGTTTGTACATTAGTGCAATGGCCAGAGATCAGTAATGGGTGTCTTCTTCAGTTGTTCTCCATGTTATTTTTTAAGGCAGTATCTTGCATTGTCTTGACCCAGAATTCTGTCTTGGTCAGAAGAAACTTGCAGTTGAACAAGACCATTATTGAAAAGAACAAAAAGCCACCATGTGAAAATAAGTGGGCAAGAACTTCTTCACCTCTTTGGTAGTGTGGACTGGCTAAGGATCCTGCCAACCAGGGCTGCCTGTGGAACTTTGGTGAAGTGCTGGCAGCAGTCAAAAGACAGCACACCTTCATCGTTAGACACCTCACTTTACTAAAATATGTGCTAGAAGCTTGTCAAATGGGGAGAATGTCCCTTAAAGTTTTCAACACATGTTGAACATTGTTAGGTCATACACAGAAGAAGATAGCTTTGGTATTGAGATAACAGTGATGTCACATCAACCCTGTAGCTAGGAGCTTTATATTTAGCCCCACGTTCAGAGAGTGGACACAAGCCCTTTGTGGGACTGGGGTCTTTAATGCATCCTTAAATGAGATCATCTGGCCTTGGACGCTAGAAACGTTGAGTCAGTTGTGTGGCGATGCACAGAGGGCAGGCAGGTCCACTAGTGGGCACAGCCTTACTCATTACAATCAGGAGTAATCAGAGTGCCTGGCATGACCAGAGCTGCTTTCTTTGTTATTGGACATTCGGTTTTATAGTCAAGGTTGTCTGCTGCACACTAATCTCTGTTTATCAAGCACTCTGACACTCTAGTGACTCCACAGATGTGTGTCATTTGTCACTGAGCTAGGCTTGCGATTTCAGTTATCAAAATCCTTATGCTTGCCCTGATTCTATACAATGCATAATGCCTTTCATGGAACTGGGTGAAAATGTCTCTATGCTGTGGGTAAAATCAGAATGATATGAAGTTGGCCATTTTAATCATAGCTACACTCGAAACCCTGTGCAGCCATTGTAAAAGTTACTTCCAAACCCTTCACACCTTCCCAGGTACTCTGCAACCATTGAGTGGCAATGCAACAATGCAGACATTTCACCGTGCTCCCATCCTGTAGCCACCGTGGACACTAAGCCCCTCCCTCTGCATGTCTATGTCACTTTACAATGCTATTCTCCAAGTTATTTAAAGCCTTAGCAAAGAGTCTTCAAGGAATGTTTGAGGTTTTGTAGTTGCCCGGGTGAATGTTCTTCTCAGTTTGTACATTAGGGAGTTGTTTGGAGAGCCATACTGAGGATGGAAAGGAAGGCCTGGAGGACTTGTTGAGAGCTAAGCACAGGAGAAGCAGAATGGGTATCTGGCCACCTTGACTAGTCTGTAGGGCAGCCCCAGTAAGCAGACCATCCCTGTGTAAGGACAACAGTGAACACTGACACAGAAGTCCCTCTGTTGAAGAGTCCGTGAAATCAAACCTTGCAGACATGAAAGTGTGCATTTCTTCCTACTTAGTCCTAAGGTGCATACAGAATATGCAGAGGGCTAGGGTGGGGCACACTGTTCCTTCCTACCAAGCACAGTGTTTAGCAGAGTGGAGTCCAGAGCCAAAGATGGCAGTGGTATCAGAGTGGGCTACACCCACAGTGCCAGAGGAGCCACCGCCACATCTGAAGCCACTTGTCAGCTCATGTCAACACAACTGTATGTGCCAGTCTCATGCTAGACCGTGGAGGATGAGCTGATGGCTCTTACTCTCCTCGTCTGATGATAGAGATGGGGACAGGCACAGGTGCCCCTTCCCATACACACTGTCTATTGGGCTCATTGTTAGAGGCTTCTCTGCCTGATATGAACACTTCTGGATCTCTAACCATTGTGACATACCAGGTGGCTGTGGGTATATGTGAAGAAATGGTTCACAAAGGAATCAGGAGGACTCTTGGCCAGTGGCAGTAGTACAGGATCAGGGGATACCCATGGATCCTACCCAACTTCTAGACTATCCTTATGTCGGAGGTATGGAAAACATTTTTGTTTTTCTAGGCTATTTTTACAGAGAACTAGCCAAAGACCTGGCCAGCAGGAGAAAGTAGCAGGGACTCTGGGAGAAAGGTGAGGGCACCTCTGAGTGCTCTGACCAAGAGAAGCTGTAGTGTGGTGGGGGAGTGAGACCTGTGCAGGGAGTCTCTCTTCTCACATGAAGGGGAGAGTCTGAGGTGGGGGGCAAGGGGAGAAGAGAGGTGGAGTCTGGCAGAGTCCGCACTCCTATCCACATCCTCAGAAGGGCTCCTGGATGTGCACTTACTTCCCTGTGCAGTGGCTGGTCAGGGTTACTGACTCCTCTCCTAGTTCACAGGACAGTGGCAAAATCCAGTGAGGACTGCAGTGGCCACAGCAAGAAGTTGGGGTGGAGGCTGAGACTCCACTCTGCCACAAGAGAAGGCACAGAGCAGTTAACGGCGGCTTTGGGAAAGCTTGCCACTGTGCAGGGACGAATGTGGGCATCTGTCAAGTCCAAAGGGTATGATTTGGTTTGTCATGGTGGACGCACAGTCTCTTTGAGGCCTTGTATCATTTGGACTATTTTATTCCGGCAATCAATATTTCATTGGTTGATGGTTTTAAAGTTTACCAAGCTGCAATAAATCTATATTTAGTATAGACCCAAGTAATACTGTAAGCTGTCTCCAGCAGGAGTGAAATGGCTGAGATGTTTTCTTAAATCTTAAAAGAGAGGCCGAGCACCTGTGCATCTTCGGTTCTAAATTTAAAAATTCAACATGTGTGTGTGTGTGTGTGTGTGTGTGTGTGTGTGTGTGTGTGTGTGTGTGTTGCATGTGTGGAGCTCAGAGAACAACTTATTGGAGTCAGTTCTATACTTCCACTATGTGGATTCCAAAGATCAAATTCAAGTCATGAGACTTGGTGGCAAGCAGCTTTATCCACTGAGCCATCTTGCTGGCCCTAGATTTTATATTATTTTGTTTACATTAGGGAGGAGGGGTCTTATTATATAGTCCTTGATGGTCTGGACCAAACTGGCCTCGAACTCACATAGATCTGCCTGCTTCAACCTTTTTTAGTGCTGGCATTAAAGGCGTGCACCACCACACTTGGCCCAGATTTCTTAATGTCTTACACAGTTTTGTTTTGATGCCAAGTGACTGTCCTCCAGGGCTAGGTAACAAAGATGTCTCCACCCTGATCCTTCCTGTGCTCCCTTTCCTGCTAGGATTTAAGTGACAGCCTTTGCTCCATCAGTTTGCAGGATGGTCTTCCTCAAGTTCAGATAGGACAGGAACAGTCAGTTGTTAGCAATATTTTCATCTTCAGGAGGCTGAGGCAGAAGGATCACAAACCCAGTGCCTTCTTGGACTACAAGGTGAGAAGGCTGGAAATGCAGGTCATGGCTGCACTACAGGGTGAGAAGGCTGGGAGCACAGGTCATGGCTGCACTACAGGGTGAGAAGGCTGGGAGCACAGGTCATGGCTGCACTACAGGGTGAGAAGGCTGGGAGCACAGGTCATGGCTGCACTACAGGGTGAGAAGGCTGGGAGCACAGGTCATGGCTAGGGCTCTTGCTTTGCATACCCGAAGCCCTGGGTTCAATCCCCAGTCCTGAAGACTAAGCACCAAAAAGGTTGTTTCAGTTTTTCAGCTCATCTTCCAGCCTGCCCACTGCAGTTCAGACCTATGTGTGTTGTCTGGATGGTGGGTATGTCCCTCCTTCACCCTGAGCCAGCCCCTCACTTGGATGTCCTTCTCTTAGTCTGTAGAGCAGTGGTTCTCAACCTTCCTACTGGTGTGACCTTTAATACGGTTCTTCATGGTTATGGTGACCCCATCTATAAAATTATTTCGTTGCTACATCCTAACTGTAATTTTACTACGGTTATGAATCATAATATAAATATCCGATAAGCAGGATATCTCTGATATGTGCGCCCTAAAGAGGTTGGGACCGCAGGTTGAGAACCGCTGATGCTGAAGAGGCTTCACGTTCTTGGTGCCTCTTCAGGCTTGTCTTATACTTCTTCCAGCTACAGAGTCTGAGAAAGGCAGCAACTAAGAAGCTTCTTTATAATTTCCTCTCTGTCTCTGTCTCTGTCTCTGTCTCTCACTCTGTGTGTATGTGTGTGTCCTGCCTGTGATGACCAGAAGAGGCACTGGAATCCCTTGTAGTAGTAGCTGGAGTTATAGACACTGGTAAGCTGCCCAGTGTGGGTGCTAGGCACACCTGAGCCTTCTACAAGAGCAGGAAGTGCTCTTAACCACTGAGCTGCCTCTCCAGCCCCCGGATATGGAGGTTTGAGTTGGGACACCTTCCCCAGGTATCTGGGAAGCAGCGAATCACTCAGCATAGAAGCTGCCTTGGAGAACACTGCAACGTTGGTCTTCATTTCTTCATTTCTTCTTGGAGAACAGCCTTTTAACCATTTATTTCCTAAGAAGAAAAGTCACTCACTACTATTAACTGTCTTTAATTATTTTTTTATGTAAGCCATTTTTTTTTCCTTAGAAAAATAGTCATCACTAGTTCAAGAAACTTAGGTTAAAAAACATCACTTCCAAGGAAAAAGTGGCAGGGCTGAGAGAGTAGTTATGCAGATTATAGTGTGCAGCCATTTAAATGGTTAGTTAGTGCCCGAGCTCATTCATATGCAAATATAGACCAGAGGTCAACAGTTTCCTCAGTTGCTCTTTACCTTGTTTTTTGGAACAAGGCATCTCATCCCAATTCTGCTGCACTGTCTGGCCAGCGTGCTCCTGGGATCTTCTTGTGTCTTTTCCCAGCACTAAGATTACAGATACATGTGGTTAGCCATGCCTATTTTTAAATGTAGGTTCTGGGGATCCAAACTCAGGTCTTCAACTTATAGGCCAAGCACTTGCCTAAGTCATTTTCCTAGCCCCAATATTTAATGTTTTATCCTTGAGAGTTGGTCAGAATTTTAAAAAAATGCACACGGTGGGGGAGGTGGTAGTGGTGGTCTGTTCCCATGTCTCTCTATGTACCATGTGACATGCCTGGTGCCTTTAGAAGCCAGAAGAGCATGTCAGATCCCAGGAACTAGAACTACAGATGTTTGTGAGCCACCATGTGGTATTGGAAATCAAATCCAGATCTTCTGCAAAAGCAGCCAGTGGTCTTAATTACTGAGCCAACTCTGCAGCTCTTGATCGACTTTCTTGTTTGACATTTGGAGATGATGTAACTTTAATTGACCTAGACCAACACACCTATGTCTGACTAGGCCCAGGCACCGATAGTCATGGAGTATAAGTGGGCCTCACCACCTCCTGTGGTCTAGGAATTCCATAGAGACTGGAGTTAGGTTGCTCATCTCACTCCTGAGAAATATTCCGGCAGTGGAAAGTTTGAACAAAATGGTTCCTGTGCCTCAGCTGTGTGGGAAGCACACATGTTGGTTAGTGACAGTGGTTTGTCACCTGTCAAGAATTGGGCTGCTGAAAGCCAAGAAGTAGCTCTGTGAAATGGAGGTGGCAGGGAGGTGACATTTGTTGCAGTCACCATGTGTGTAGAAGGGATGTGGCCTGGGGGTTATTTTTGCTGCTTGTATTGTTTTTAACTGCTGGGCACAGACAGACCCTTTATCAGAGCCTGGGTTCTCTGGCCAGGGGGGATTCCATGTTAGTGAACAGGACTCAAATGGTGGTCAAGGGAGTTCTCTGTGGGTTAGCATGGGGGTGAGGTGGGGGAGGGTGAGGATCGTGGTGGCAACAAGGTGCTCAGTAGGTGAAAGCACTTACTGCCTGGTTTGATGACCTGAGGCCCAAGAACCCCATGGTGTAGAGAGCCGCGGCCCGAGCTAGTTCTGCCGCCATTCCAAGTTGGCGCCGACATCCTGTCACCACCCCCAACCTGGGACAAACAAACAAGTTCAGTGAGCATACGCTTGTGACAAAGCCACGTAAGTCACCGCCCATCCAGGGGCATAACGAGGTAATGGGCTGTCAGCCAATCCTGACGACACACATCACACTGAGGTGTATTTAAGCGGGACCCATTTTGGGCTCACTCTCTTTCTCCACATGATGTAATAAAGGTATGCTTACAGAAGGATTCTGGTGTCCACTTCCGTTCTTACTGGCGAGGTGGTAATGTGGCCACTTACACCATGGTAGAAGGAAAAATCCTATACCTGCAAGTTGTCCTCTGAACATCATATATGAGCTATGACACACATGCTTGAATGCATGCGTTATATGTGTACATACACATTTTTGAAAATGCAAAAAGCATGGATGCCTGAGAATCTATCTTACTGTGCTGAAACTCAGGCTGATTTATTTTACGAGCCTGGCTATAAACATGTTAAATTCTTACCCAGCATCAGATTCAAGGGAAAAGTTGTGAAATAACATTGGATGCAGTAAAGGAATTAAAACATAATTACAACTTGCTGTCTTCTCCATTGTCAGTGGGTGCTTGGGAGTCTGTCTGTCTTTCCAGCTGTGCAGCCCTAAGGAACTTGGAATCTTCCTTAACTCCTTGGCCCTGATGTGTGGCTGACTGCCCCCTTTGGGTTCATGTGGAGGCCTCCTGGACAGCTGACAGTCAGGGCAGATGAGTGACCCACCTCTAGGGTGCCCCGCCCAGAGAAGGAACTCCCAATTTAGCTGTTAGGTTCAAGCACAAAATGCCACAGCTCAGTCACCCGAGCTTTGGTGTTCTGTCTGAATAAAAGGGCAGATGCTGCACACATGTGTCCATGGATCAACAGAAACCATGGAAGGAAAGAATGCTGACACATAATCAGAGCCCTGTAGACTTGTTAACTTACAGTTCTTAAGCTTTCAGTAAGAGCAGATGCAGAAAGCAAGCCTGCATCCCTGCCGATGCAGCACCAGAAGCTGTGCAGGCTCCCTGAACTCTACACATCCTAAGTTGTGCCTCTGATGACCCCAGAGTGCGTTTCCCTGCACCAGTGTTGTCTCCTGTGAAAGACACAGTTAGAGAGTGAAAGACAGGGTGTGCTCCTCTGTCATTCTTTTCCCTGAAGATGACAGGGCCTGAAGAGATGGCTCAGCCATTAAGAGCACTTGGTGCCCTTCCAGAGGACCAAGTTCAGCTCTCACATGGTTGCTCTCAACTTTCTTTAACTCTTGTTCCAGGGGACCCATTGCTTTCTTCTGACTTCTGTGGGTACTTCACAGAAGGAGTATACATACATACATGTACACAAAACACTCATACTCAAAATAAATCTTTATACATCCAAACCAAAGAGCAGCTATTTGAGCCATGGGAATGAGTCTGCTGAATGGAGGACCTAAAAAATAGCCCACGAAAAGGCTTGTCCTGTTTTGGAGGCCCCAGGGGACCCCAGTGCTGAGTTCCTTATGCTGAACTCTTCTGTCTCTTCCCACCTCAAATGTCTTGGGAAGTTGAATTTCTTTCTGACTGTGGGGTCCTGAAGGACATACTTTACATTATAGTGACTTTCTGTGATGTATTCATACTCTTAGCCCTCCAGGACAGTGCCAGGCACAGGCCAGTGTCAAATTAGCCAACGGTGTGCACTTGTATGTAAATGAGTCACAATAGGAGAAGGTGGTCTGGGACTATCATTAGATATAGCTGGTATCAGGTAGCCTGAAGTACACAGCCTCAGAATCACAAAGGAGCCATGAGCAATTAGGAAATGAACCCTAGGATGAGAGCCAATCATGAATGGCACTTCTCGATTTCCACTGACAGTACTCCCTGCTTGTGTTAAGGATTTTCTATGTGAAGCTAGAGTCTGTGCATGCACAGTGAGGTGTGTGTGTGTGTGTGTGTGTGCTGCCTCAGGAGAATGGCCATGTCGGATCCTAGGGTACCCTGGGAGCCTGTCTGTCACCTCAGCTCGAGGTCAGCACTTGTCAGCTCAGGACAGCTGCTATTATAATAAGCCCTTAGAGAGCACCAGCTGCAAATTAGGTATTAAATATGCCTTACTCCCATGCCATAGAGTTTTTATAAAACCACGCTGACTCTGAACAGCAGCAACCTTATGGAAAGGGGTAAGACAGCAGCTTCCTGACTCTCTACCGTTGGCTTAGCTGCTTCATAACTCTGCTCATCTGTTCCTTGTGAGCACTGGGGTGTGCCCATCTGGGGACAGTGCACAGCATTAAGTGGAGGTCAAAGATCTGAGGAGTGAAAATAGCAATAGGAGACTGTTCGCTGGTCCTCCATTCCAGCTGTCCACGTCAGTGGGACTGGGACCTCCGTGTTTATCCTGGTCTCTTTCACCACCACCTTTTTTTTTTTTCCTGCCCAGGAGACAAATGGTGAGGTTAAAAATGGCTGTGACTCAGCCAGATGCTCAGTCAACATGGAAGAGTAGCCACCAGGACACACAGTGTCAGAAGTCTTGCTAAATTGGCCCTCTGGCCCTTCAGCTATTCCCAGTGACTGTGGTTGAAGCTATTCTAAGTTACTTTAATTTGGAAATAAGCTAACAAAGACTCCTGGCTATTTGTCCAAAACTAAAAGTTTTATATTAATGAATGAATGAATTAATTAATTGTTGAATTAATTAGCATTCTATACCCCCTGTGTGTTAGCTTAGGCTCAGTTGTTGTTCTTCAGAGATACCCAGTTTGAGAGGTCTGGAACTTTCTCATCACCCCAGGGCTGGCCAGGAGGAAAGTAGATCCCCCTGCGTCCACTTCTCTGCTGCTGGGTTACAAGCATGTGTCATCACATGGGTCCTTATGCTTATGTGGGAAGTGCTTTGCAGGCTGAACTACTCCTTCTCATTGGTTTCCCCTTAAAGATAAAACTAGGTACAATTAACAGCAATGGTCACAAACATGACAGCTCCTTGGGAAGTCTGGGAGAGTAGGGAAAAAAATCAACAGAAGATAAAATAGAAAGGGCGCTGGCTCAGTGTGCTAAAGTGCCTTATTGAGGAATATCTACCTGATTTGTTATCTTTTCTTGGCATGGCAAACAAAACTGCAGTGAGGTTGTTTTGTGTATATTGACCCTCCCAGCCCACTGATTCCACATCCCTGGACCCAGTCATCTATAGGTAGAAAATAAGTATCTCTTGGACAAATGTGGACTTTTCTCTTGCCGTCATTCCTTAATACAGTATAATAATTACTTACATAATATATAGGTATTAAGAGCCATCTAGAAGGTCCAGGACAGATGGGTCAGCAGTTATGAGCACTGACTGTTCTTCCCGAGGACCTGGGTTTGATTCTCAGCATCTACACAGTATCTCACAAGTGTCTGTAATTCCATTTACAGGGGATCTGATGTTTTCTTCAGGCCTTTGAAGATACCAAACATGCACATAGTGCGCAGACATACATGTAGACAAAACCTATAAGATACACATAAAATAATAATAATAAAAAACCTTTAAAAGGTCAATGGGAGATGATTTAAAGTACATGAAAGGGTGTGTAGGCTTTATGCATATAAACCGTCACTTTACCACAAGGAACACAAGCATTTATCTTGTGTTTACAAGCATATACTATACCATCATGTGTGCTTTTTTTTTTTTTTAACAATGTTTCCAGGCTTAAAACCAGATCCTCATGCTTGCTTACCAATTAAGCTGTCTCCCTAGTGTCCATCTAAGCATTCTGATATTCACCATGAGTGGGAATCCTAAAACCAATCCCCTGTTAACCTAACGGTACACATGCAACACCATCTTTCCCATGTGCACGTTTATCTATAGAGTAGATTCTAGGGGATGGGATTGGCATGCCCAATGGGCGGCACACAGAATTTTGGTAGCTTCTGCTGAAGTCCCCTCCCAAGTGCTGCTCATTCATAGCTGGGGTACGAGGTGGATCTTCGGGAACCTCTTGGAGTGCCAAATAGTGATATAGGTAGCATGTTCGATGTGCCCATTTGATAGGCACCATCCAGACCACGCTAGCAATGTTTCCTTGAAGTCTGAGGGATCTGCGGGTCCCGATAGCACACAAGGTAGACTCGCCCTGTGCAGCAGCCTGTATGCAGTCTAGGGTTGAGCAAGCAGGCCTCTGGATGAGTTGTCTGGCTTCTAGAAAGGGGACTTCCGTCAAATGCCTCAGCAGCCTCCTTGAGAAACAAAGATTGCCAGGTTGCAAGGCACAAGTCAGGGCTGGCAAGATGGCTCAGTAGATAAAGGAGCTTGCTGCACAAGCCTGATGATGTGAGTATAATCCCCAGAACCCATGGTGGTAGGACAACTCTAATTCCCAAAAGTTGTCTTCTAACTGCACGGCACATATGCACACACACATATGTACATCAGACACACAATATGTTTTTAAAAAGGAAAATATGTGCTATTGTCTATGAGTCTTTGACAAATCTAATGAAATTAATTCCTAATGGTGCTAACAGCTGAGTTGTAGGCTACATATCATATACATGAAGAATCAGTTTAAGTATTTTTAAAATTGATCAGAATATAACATTTTCAGTGTTTTAACGAGAAGCAAAACCAAGAAAACAGAAGTAGTAGACAAGAAATACACTCCTTAAAGCTTTCTGTTGTCCCTTGCCTGGTTGCTAATGCTTTGGCCATTGATTATTTTTGGGGGGAGGTGTCACATATTACCCTCACTAATTAGTCTTCCTGTTTCTCTGGCTCATGAAGCCCTATGACCAAATTATCACTCTTCTGTGGAATTTCTATTTTAATTAATGACATTGTCCCTTCATAATAATTGCTGCCTAGTTGATGACAAGAACAATTGTTGTGTTTGTGTTTTAAAGCCGTGATTATAATTTTGGGGATCTCATTGGTGTTCAGATTGGGTTGAGTAGGCATGGAAAAAAGAGGTTAGAGAAGGCTACCCTGAAGTTTGAGTAAAGCTTGTGAACACAGAAAACATCCTCAGCACAGCTTTGACCACCGAGAGAAAGAGAGGAGAAGGGCATCATCAGAAGGCATCCAGGAGGAATTGACAGAGGCTTCCTGAACACACTATAGGGCTGGTGTGAAGGTGGATAGAAGGAACATGCTCAGAGCTGCTTATCACATAGTGGGGGCTGTGTTGGAAGAAACTCCATGTAGGCATTTCAATATTCTAAATTCTACAGATTTAATATAGGGAGGAATCATAGCAGCATTGCATGCTATGAGCACAGGGTTCAATTCAGGTCATGTGACAGCCCCCAAAACTCCTGAGGGTAGAAGAACCAAACCTAGTAAGATGCTTTCAGACTCATACAAAGTCACCTGATAGGTGTGTTCCAAGGACAGTGCTGTAGAATGAATAGTTTTAAAAGAAGAGCAACAAAATCTCCATTTACAGTGCCCTCTGCTGTGTACTTTTACATAGGGATCAGCGCCTCCTACCACACATTCTCACCGGGTAACACTGGATGCTAAAAAGCTTGCGTGTCCCAAGTGATTGATACATTTGAGGACAGTTGGAGTACATTGCAGCTTGTGTATCTGTGACACTGTTTTGCTTGTGGAAGATTAGGGGGGTGGGGATTACAGATCCCTAAAGAATGGGACTGTCGCACAATACACAATGCATGTGTGTGTCCCTTGACCTTCTTCAGCTCACGGCACGTTTTGTGGGCCACACCCACCATTTCACTGACTGACTCTGAAGCGCTGTGGTACCTAGAGGCCACGGAGATGGCCGTGAATCTTTTCTCTGTTATTCCTTACATTATATCATCTTACAGTAACTCACAAGCAGCTGTTCTCCTGAGCTCATGTCCACAGACATCTTCAGGGTATTTTCTGATTAATAATCATCTTTAAGCATGTCTATGTTTCTTAAAGATTCATCCCATGTGTGCACATGTGCTGTCATTTTATTAGGGTGCTCTGTTTTCCCCAGGTGCCCTCTGACTTTATGGGGAGATTTTTGCATAGCATAATGATTTTTAGGAATGTGTTACAAGTTAGTAGAACTCATCAGTTGGATGTGATTGACTACTTTTGTTTATTGTTCCTTGTCTCCCCCAACCCTGCATGTTTGTACATGAAGAGTCCCTGAATCATCACCTAATTGTGATGCCCCCAGAGCCCAAGTCATGTCTGCTACATAACAGAGGATCAAACATTATCTGATGAATGAGAATCACTTGGTGTTTTTTTTCTTTTTCCTTTTTTTTCTCCAAACAGAACTCTAGCAATATTCTGTTATAAATCTGTTTTTACAAATGAATGGCTACAGTTAGGAGATATGGTTGAGTTTGCCAGCTGTATCTGGCCCCATGGCTAACACAGCTCACAAGGGGAGGCAGGAAATGGGTGGGGGTTGGGGTTTTCATAGATTTCTAGAATCTGAATGTAAGGAGGACTTCATGTTCTGATGTAGTTTAAGAACAGGGCTGTAGAGTGCTCGCCTAGCATGCACAAGGCCCTAGTTTAAATCCCCAACATTATATAAACTGGGTTGAGATGGGACACACACGTAGTCTCAGCACTTGGAAGGTAGAGGCATAAGAATCAGAAATTCAGGGTTGTTTTTGTCTCTTTAGAGAGTTTGAGGCTAGCCTGAGCTACTATAGACTATTTATAGTCTTTTTAAAAATAATTTATAACTAAATGGGTTTATTTCTTACAGTGCTAGAGTCTGGGAAGTCAGCCTGAGAGGCTTGTATCTGGTAAGGGCCCACATGCCACATCACACTATAGGGGAAAACAGAACAGGAGGAGAAGGGGGGGCAAAGTTGCTTCTATAGCAAGCCTTTTCTCTGCATAAGGAACCCACTCCCAAGGTAAGAATTATGAGGGCAGCACCTTTATCCCCCAAGCACCTTATAAGCCCCAATTCTGTTGTGTGTTGACTTTTTTCCAATACACAATTTTGGGGAGCATGTCTAAAGCATACAGGCACATTCATATAGCAGATGCGTGCTAAGCATATATCCTTTTGGTCCATTTTTATGGAAGCCTTCTCTGCATAGGAGCTTCTGTTTTTCCTCCTCTTTCAAATGAAGAAATGGAAGCGGGGAAGGGGAGAGGCTTACTGCCTCAGGGTCAGTGAAGCCATCGGCGGGTAGGAGTTCTGAAACTCTGAATGCAGAGCCAGTGTCTCCATGCGTTGTGCACATGAGGCCAGATCCTGATACCAGAACAAAAATCATCATTTGCCGCCAGGAAGAAGAGGTGGTGATGTAAATGAAGAACCATATGAAAGCCACCAGAACATGAGGGCTCAAGAGCAGTGGGTACCTGACTACTCTGTTGTGTATGGCTTCCTCTCCATTGACCAGATCAGAAGGGAGAGACTTTTACAAAGAAGGTGAGAGTGCGGGCTTAGGAAGGAAAGCACCAGGGCCTTTGAATTCCTGCCCTGCACTAAGCACAGAGCTATTTGTATATACTGTAGACTCTATTGATGATTTCAGTCCTCAACTTGGTGAAGGGTATTTTTATTCTGGTTTTTAATAGTAACAACATTCCCAGTTATTGTTGTTATTGTTATTATTATTACTATTATTTAATTATTATCTTCATTTTCCATAAAACTCAAAGATTGTGCCCAGAACCACACAGTTAATAAGTGTCAATAATTGGTCCCTGCTCACCAGCCAATGAGGTGCAACTGGTTGTAGAAAGGAGGAACCTTGGTGAAGAAATGGCATAGCTAGGATCTGAGTTCAGGCCCGCCTTCCCATTTTAATGTATGTATTGAGTTGAGGTATGTTTCTAGAGAAAAATGAGAGTGATAATAAGTTCCTACAAGTCTTCATGAAAGTAAATGTGTAATTTAGAATAACAGAAGTGACCTGTGTTTAGAGAAGAAACAACCAGCAAGTTGTCCAGCAGCCAGCCACAGAATGTGGGACCCGTGCTTTAAATATGAAGATGAGGAGAGAGGGAGGACCAGTTGCCCATGTCTGTATTTTGTACAAACCCCAGATAGTTCCTGCCTCTCTGATGATAAAAAGCTGCGTCTGTTGCCACGCTATGCATTGCCATGTGAGTCATAAGCTGTCCTTGCTGCAGTCAGTTTGTCACTTCAGAGGACACTGCTGAGGTCTCTTCCTTTTGCCCTGCTTCTCTACGTTGTTATAGTGGCATCCTCCACATCACCGGAGCACCGGTCTGCCTTTTCTGCAAACTTCACTTCGCTCTGACACTCTGAGGGAGTTCTTAGCTGAATCTCTTGTCTTAAACCGAAGAGTCCTTTGTACTGAGTTGTAACTACCCACTTGCTCACTTTGTATGGCTGACTTTTTAAGTGGCCCAAGAGGTTTCTGGAGTATGGTGGTTTTTGTGTTTTCTATCCATGCTCCTTTGCCTGTCTCACACTCTGCCAAATGTAGCCAGTGTTTGTGAAGTGATTCAGTGGATTGACACGGCATCTTAGAATGGTCTCATGAATCTGTGGTGCATGCGTAGGAACCCACTCAATAGGAACCAGACACTGCATGAATTGTTTATCTATTATTAATATAATCACCAGCTTATCATTTATCAAAATAATTCTTAGGAGATAGAATATACAATAGATTTCAAACAAGGCAGGTTGATGCTGTTGTTGTTGTTGTTGTTGTTGTGCCTACCTGGATCACAACTGAAAATGCTAGAATTGTCAGCATTTGTTTCTCCTGGCTTTCCAGATGCTAGGTGACCTTTTGACCCGGGTGAAGGATTCCCAGCTCATCTGCTCTGTTCTTCCACATTGGCCAGTGCCCTCCTCCTCTAGCTATGGATCCGTCATTCTGGAGGCACTGTATTAGTTTGTCTTCTGTTGCTGTGATGAACATCATGACCAAAAGCTACCTGGGAACAAAATATGTTTATTTGGTTTACACTTCCACATCACAGAGTAGAAATTCAAGCAGGGACCAGGAGGTAGGAGCTGAAACGTAAGTCACGGAGGAGGGCTGCTTATGCCCTATGGCTTGCTCAATTTGCTCTTTATATAAGGCAGGACCACTTGCCTAGGGTGGCACCTCTCCCATTAGGCTGAGCCTTTCTGCATTAAACATTAATCGAAAGTGTGCCCTACAGACTTGCCTGAAGACAATTTGATGGAAGTATTTTATTCGTTGAGGCTCAATTAACTCTTCCAAATAACTCTAGCTTGTGTCAAGTTGACAAAGAAACAAAACCATGCTTCGTAGTGTCAGTAAATTTAATCTCAGTTTACTCTCTACTCTCCTAGCAGATGGTTCTTAGAAGGCAGGGAACATGCTTTTCTAAACTTTTCCTAACACTATCTTCCAGCTTGTCCCAAGTAAGCTTATCTATCTACTAGTCATAATGAAGACTGATGGGGCCTTCACATTCATCCTTTGTCTAGAAAAATTGCATGATGGCTCCTGCCTCAATTCTTGGCTCCAAACTTCCTGTGAGAATGTAGTCATAGATATATCTGTCCATCTGTCTGTCTTGTCACTGTCCTCATCTGGAGTGTACTCAGGCAATACCAATGAACAAAGCCAACAGAATACCTTCTATGTTGTAGAGCAAAGTGGAGACTCCAAGAGATTGACCAGAAAGGTGAGACAATGCAAAACATGCCCTGCCTCTCTGGTTGGAGTTATTAAGAGAGGAGTATAAAAACATGACCCAGAAACACAGCATTTCTGTAAAAATTCCTCTGTCTTAGCTGGCCACATAAGGCTTTTCAGAGTGAGGTGGTCTGGCCAGCTTCGCACCTTGTTAACACTGAGTGCCCATGGCTATGCTACTCAGACAGAGGACCTGGACACCAGGAGGATGGTGATCAGGTGCAGGAGAGTCTGGAATGGCTATAGGGTCCCTGAGCACCAGAAAGATGTCCTGATAGGATGCAGGAGAATAGGGAGTGGCCATAGGGCCCCAGGAGGGTCTGTGACATTGTCCCTAGTAGCTATGCTTGTCCTGAGGAAGCGTTAGGGACACTGTGGGCCACTCTGTGAGTGAAGGCTGCTGGCAGTCAGCTTAGATTGATGTTTGAGCAAGCTTGGGATGTGTCTTCAATGGCTGAATAGCCAAATTCAGTGGCCTCTAAAATTCCTTCCCAATCTCAAATTCTGCAGGAGCGGACAATCCATGCTTTGTTGTAATTTTAGAGCTACTAACATATGGTTTGGAGATGGGCTCATCATTATAATTGGGGTTATGTAATACTATAAAAGGAAACGGTCCTTTAAGTGGGAAAGCTCAGGGAAGTTTACAGAGAGGCAAGAAAAACCACGATGGTTTTGCAGAGAGGGAGTTCTGTTGCATGTAATTGTTATGAGAAACACACACACACACACACACACACACACACACGCAAACCCTCATTCCTGGAAATATTCTGTAACAAAAGAGATGTAAAGGAAATTTGCTGTGCTTAGGATATTATGCTCAAGAACGTATCTTGTGCTTAACTGCAAATTAAGCGTTTTGTATGTAGCCATCATTGTCCAGAGGAGAAACAAGAATTAAAAACAAAAACTTCCTTTCTTCCCTTTGGTGATTCTTTTTGAGTGTTTCCGCTTTCCAGTAATCACAGCTTTGTCTGATTCCACAAGCTCTGCCTCTCTGGGGCCTGTGTTTTACAGAGCAGTTATTACAGCTGGAACAGGAGCGGCAGAGGCCAAGGACCCATCAGGACCTTCTGAAAAAGGCCCTGATTGCTTTTTAATTTTGCCCCATGTTTTATTGAAATCTGTAATTTAAAATCCATTAGACATCTATAGTGCCCAATGGAACCTTAGGTTTAAGGCTTTATTTCTCTCTCTCTCTCTCTGTCTCTCTCTCTGTGTCTCTCTGTCTCTGTCTCTGTGTGTGTGTGTTGAGAGAGACAGAGAGAGAGACAGAGAGAGAGAGACAGAGAGAGAGACAGAGAGAGAGACAGAGAGAGACAGAGAGAGAGACAGAGAGAGAGAGACAGAAAGAGACACACAGAGAGAGACAGAGAGAGACAGAGAGAGACACACAGAGAGAGACAGAGAGAGACACAGAGAGAGAACACTTATGGTTTTTCCCCAGGTATCCTCTACTTTGTTCTAGGAGACAAGATCTCTCCTTAACTTATTGTTTATCATGTAGACGTGGTTGGCTCACTTGTAAACTCCTGGGTCTGTCGCCCCTTCCCAGTGTGCACTGAGATGACAAGTGGCTGCCACCACAGCTAGAACTGCTTTTAAATCATGAGTTCTATGAGTTACATGGCATCATATTCTGGACCCACCCTTGCAGGGCAGGCACATGACAGTTGAGCTATCTGCCTGAGTTAGAACATTGACACTTGTCTTGTTAGAAGTTGTTGAGATGTCTCTGTTTCTGAAACTATAGGTTGAAAGCAGAATCATCAATGTGAAAATTATGTTAATGACTTTTCCCTTAAACCTTCAAGTGAGACAGGGAACTTTTAGGCATCTGCATCTTACATAGAGGGAGGGAGAGAGCCAACACTTTTCTAGAATGATCTTCCAAAGGCAGCCCAGGAGGTTGTGACCTCAGAAAAACCCTGCATGTCTATCTTGTTCTGTACCATTTCGGGGTCAGGCTGCAGAAGGGGAGAAGGTGGAAGGGCAGGTTATGAGTGTGTTTGAGTTCACAGGTCACTGGCAATTGCAAATGACAGTAAGTGGCACCTGCTTGTGACTCATACATAATAAGGGCTGTCTCTTATTCAGTGATCTTTGTCATATGTGTGGACAGTATTTTACAGGTAGAGTAGTGGCTGTTCTTTGGATTTTAAGAGTCTGTGCCATTTAAGTTTACAGACTTACCTTTTTCTTTCTCACTCCTTTCTATCGTTAGAATGCTTTTTATCAACTGTTAGATTGTCTTAATGGTTCTTTCTGAGGGTCAGCACACGTGGTGGGCAACAGTGGGGTTAGTAGATAACACTGCTGGACAGAGAAGAGAAGTGAAATCTATGATTAAGACGACCATAGCCCAAAGAAGGGACGTAAAATACAGAAATACAAAGAAAACACCATAAAAACAAAAGGCAAATGTGTGTGGGGGGGAATCAAAGAGCTGAATTAGAGCTGTAAAAGACCCAGAAGAAAGGCTAAACACAAGACCAACAAAGATGAAGGGAGAACTCTGTGTTGGAAGATGGATGAGAGGAAGGAGCTGAAACAGATCAAGGTTGAGTACCTTTACAGAGTATTTCATGAGAATTTTACAAGAACAGAGATACCCTGGCAATTAGGAAGCTTGTTTTCTAGTAACACATACCTTTCATATGTAGGATTATGCCCCCCTGATGTGCTGTAAATGTGGTAACAGTGGTAGTGATTTTTCTTCTTCTGAGTCCTTGTCCTGTATAAGGTCCATCTTGAAGCTTTCCCATGTATGAGGAGAGGGTAGCTGCCTGCAGGTTTTATCTTCACACACTCCTTCCCTAGGAGTGATGTCTTGGGGACGTTGTAATGTGTGCTTGTCTGTCAGGTTGTGCTGAGCCTGCCTGCTCAGGGTCCTACTAGGACAGTTATTCTTAGACTTCTGATGTCAAGGGGTTAAGGACAAAGCCAATTCAGTTCAGCAATAGAGGTCCCTGCGACAGTCTTTTATAGTAGGTGGTCTCCAAGTACCCAGGGATACTCTGCTTACAGCAGTTTCCAAAGCCTGGGGAGCCTCTGCTTGTGAATGGGTGAGGCACAGTGGGATTTCCACCCTTTCCTCCTGTGGCTTGTTTCAGTCAGTTCCTGTTGCGCTTGCCAATTAACGTCTACTCAAATCAATCAGGCTGCAGTGGTGGGCATTCCTCGTTACCTGCCCCAGTGTTCTGGGTTCCTGAATGAAACACAAACACACACACACACACACACACACACACACACACACACACACACACACACACATTTTAATATGCCTTAAACAGCTTAATGGCTGGCCCAGTTCCAATCCTCCACGTGGCTAACACCTGCCTCCGATATTCCTGAGTTATTACTTACTAAAATCTATATTCCATCATTGTTGCCCTAGACCCAATTGGGGGAGGGGGTGGGGTTGCTGGGGCTGCTCTTCTCTGGCTTTACATGATTGCTGTGTTCTCTCTCCTGTAGCTCTCAGGCCTGGCAGCTCCTCCTCCTCCTCCTCCTCTTCCTCCTCTTCCTCCTCTTCCTCCTCTTCCTCCTCTTCCTCCTCTTCCTCCTCCTTCCTCCTCCTCTTCTTCCTCCTTCCTCCTCCTTCCTCCTCCTTTCTCCTCCTTCCTCCTTCCCACCCCCCCTCTTTTTTCTGGTCCCTTGCTGTGAATCCTAAATTCCTGCCTCTGTCCCCCTGCCCAGCCATTGACCACCGGCAACTTTATTTACCAATCAAAGTCAACTGGGGCAGAGACCTTTAGTGTCTACATGCAGATTCTCATGCAATTGGGAAATCCATTAACATAATATAAGCATTAGACCAACTCCACAGCAAGTTACTTTCATGCTAGCCTTCCCAGAAACTTAGTGGAGTCTGTACTTTCTCTGTTTTCCAGAAATGGAAACTGCAATGTAGAAAAATGAGGTTATTTCTGTCAGGTAAAGGTGAAATTAGGTCTGCACTTTCCCTAAAGTTAACTACAGCACCCCTCACTCTAACAACCTGTGCCCAGCCTCGGACCTGGCTGCCTTCCATGCTCATCCCTGTGTACTTGCAGAGTTTTAGGATAAACTTGTTAAAAGTTATTTGTAAATAAAAGTAGCTTGTATGTAGGTCACTGTAAAAGTTATTTTTATTGTTTTTAAGTATGTGTGTATGTGTATGTGTGTGTATGCATGCATGCATGCATGCAGTACAGGTGACTGCAAAGGATGGAGGTATTATCATAGGTGGTTGTGAGCCTCCTGATATGGGTGATGGAACTGAACTCAGGTCCTCTGGAAGAGCAATATGTGTTCTTAACTGCTGAGGCATACCTTAAGCCTCCATGGTACCTTTTATTTGTTTCCAGTTATTGTCTAGCAAAGGAAGGACCACAGGGAGTGGCTTAAGATGTGCGTGCATCCTTGCATCTGTTTCTCTGCAGTCTACCAAGGTAGGCAGTCCTGTTACTGTGTAGCTGGTCTTCTGCTCAGGTCATCACCAGCCTGAAAGAAAAGACTTCATTGGCTTGTGTTGTCATCTGAGACTCAGGTTTCTCCTCCAGATTCTTTGATTGGCCAGAATTCAGTTCCTTGAAGTTATTAGACCAGGACTCTCAGCTTTTCCAGGCCATATGGCCCTCTGTTTAATATGTCAGGTACTCCTTCGGAGTCACCTCTGTGCTGCTACTGGCTGTTACTTCCACTCCTACTAAGGCTCTTGTTAGGATAGCCCCACCTAGTTTAATCTCTCTTGATTATTAAGTCCACCGATTTAGAGCCTTAATTACATCTGCACATTTACCTATGACAGTCACAGGCCTTGGCGCTCAGGGGAGGGGATTGGGCCATGTGTAGCAGGAAAGAAACCTGGGGGGGGCCCTTGAGGACTCCACCTTTTATACTCCCCTAAACATTGATTTATTTAAGCCTCACAGAAGGAAGCAGGATTACAAAATAATTGTCTTTTGTGGTGCCTAAATGCCTTTTTTTTTTAAATCTCAGGTTAGTACTTTAGTATGAATGTCCTTGAGCGTAGGATGGGGGCTAGCTTAGTACTCCTCAAAAGGTTAGCAGACGGGCTCAATGTTTCAATGCATTGGGCCTTTATTAGATCAGCTATTCAAAGAGTAAATTATATATTTGAATTACCGACAGAAAGCTATGTATTGAGTTAACAATTCCGAACGTGATGTACAGATCAGTGCTGAGACGAGGACTAGCCAACCACTTGCTTGTGAGATAAATGCAGAAAGTGAGGGTGAGGGTAAGCCCAGGGAAACATCTGTGATCATTCCACACTGAGAGAGTATCCATGTATAACGGTAGGCTAGGCATGTGTTGAGATTTAAGCCCATTGTCGGGTTGATTTTTGACAATTCTGTATGCTCCTCCACACAATGAAGGAGCGCAATATAAGCCATGATGTTAAATGACAGGTAAGATTAAAGAGAAAAGTTGGGCACAGTGGCTATCACCTGTGAACCTGCATGCAGAAGGCAGAGAATAGGAAGATTGCTATGAATTACCTGTAATCTCAGTATATAGGGGTTGGACACAGGG
The DNA here is from genome assembly GCA_902729485.2 of Mus minutoides. NCBI lineage: Eukaryota > Metazoa > Chordata > Mammalia > Rodentia > Muridae > Mus > Mus minutoides. The sequence continues at coordinate 38,480 of LR749595.1, read as the reverse complement.
GGGTTGCTGTCAGTTTGTGGGCTTGAGGGCAGCCTGGGCTACAGAGTAAGACTTTGTCTAAATCAATAAGTTGAGGTTGCCATACGATCTAGCCAATGATCTAACTGCAGATGGCTGTGAAGTTGATACCAGCATTGTATAGCAAGAGAATGCTATCCTCATGGCTCATGAATTTGGTTAAGCATTTTGATTTTGATTTTCCACCATACATACATATCTGTGTTTCTGAAATTTCTGAGTCTAATCCATATGTATTGGTGTGCTCAGAGGACAGAAGCAGGAGGATTGTAGGGTTGAGGCCAGCGTGGGAAGTATAGTACTGCTTCTCTTAAAATGTAAAAAACACAAACAAAAAGCAGTATATGCTGCTAGTAGCTGCTTATTTCATGGAAAGGGAGTCAAAACTCCATCAAACTACCCTGGGTTGATTGTGAATCTGGTGTTGAAAGGTTGAAAGTGCATTTTGAACGTACATATGCACTCATTTTAGATGCGAGTTAAAAATTAATGCCAGCATTAATGCAAAATTTCATGAATGCATCTTGGCGAGACTGGGTTCCAGTAAAGAAACCAGGTAAGTGTGCATTCATCTGTGTGCTTAGCTTGACTCGCTAAGCTTAGGTAGGTGAGCTAACAAGCAGAGACTGGTGGATTCTCCCACTGGGAAGCAAATCCTGCTGGATGCTGCCTTTCTTTAGAGCATGCACGGTACATTTTCTATGAAGACTCTATTTCACCTGCAACGTTCTGTTCGAGTTACAACAAAACACAGGGACAGTAGCCATTTCTTTATTAAACACCACATGCTTGGATTCTTTCCCTTTTCATCTCCCTGTTTATTAACATTGAATTTTGTCCCTTGAGTGTGGTGGTAAAGTATCTGGCACAGGTTTGTGCGTCCTTGGTAGGTTTCTTTTATGAGTTGCTCGTATTTATCATAGTTTACATAATGACTGGCTACGGTGGACTTGAAGTGTTCTGCACAGTTTGTGATGCACTGAGCTGCCCTAGAGTGTCTTCTTAGGAGCACTCGTTTTTGGTGACACCCCCCCAACCCATGCTGTCCCCACCCTGACTTTTCTAGTGACCACTGGCAGAGGACACCCCTGGGTTGTTCCAGATAGTTCTGCGAAGACCTCTAGCTGGGATTGAGGATATGGCTCAGTCGGTGACATCCTGACCTTGTAAGCATGAAGAATTTGAGATCGATTCCTAGGGCCTACGTAAAAAAAAGTTGGGTAAGGCGGGCCATGCTTGTAATCACAATGCTGGCAAGACAGAGACAGGCCGAACACTGGATCTGGGTAGCCGGCCAGTTTAGCCTACTCAGTGGGTTACAGGTCAGTGAGTGAGTATGTTTCAAAATAAGAAGGTTTCTGAAAAATGACACCCAAGGTTGTCTTCTGGTTACCTTATATCCATACCTACACATGCATGGTATGTTGGCATGTACACCTGCATGTTTCCATGTACCCACACATGTGCACACACATACACACACACACATACACACACACACACACACACACACACACACACACACACACACACACACTTCTATAGTTGCTCTACAGAGACAACCAGACCATCAAGAGCATTTCCCTCCGCTGTTATTAACCTTAGGTGTGCTAAGCCGACTAGTGTGGTAGTTCTTTTCAGGGCTTGTTTTGTAGCCTCTTTGAAGACCCCACAGCCTCTCAGGTCTCTGCTGCTCCTCACTGATTCCATCAGCCATAGAACATGTTTGCAGGACACAGAAGGTTGTGGCCAAATGCAGAAAGCTTTATTCTTTACTTTAGTCATTTAACATCCCTCCCCCCACAGCTCCTCTGACAGCCCCCCCCCCNCCCCCCCCCCGACAGTGACCCCTCCCTCTCTGGTTCCTCTGACAGTTCCCCCTCACAGTGTCCCGTCCCCTCCTCCCCCAGCTCCTCTGAGAGTTCCCTCTGCTCTGCACTTGTCTCTTCATTCTGCCTCTTCTGCATGCTATAGCCTCATACTCACTAGTGTTCACCTCACTAGTTGGGGCTTAAGTATCTGTTTTATTCAGACCCAAGCCCCATCCCTACAACCCTCATGTGTTAGCCCCTGCTATCATGCTCTAGCAGCCCCTCTGTCTCTCACTGGCAAGACCATTGGTGGTTACCTGACCTTCAAGATGGATGCCAGGTAAGTTGTTCTGGAGCTCTGTCTTGATACACACTGTGCAGGTGCCCTCTTGCTCTACTTAAGAGCCGTGTGACATTAGCTCTCTAACTCAGGCGCTCGCATTTACTTCTTTATTTTGGCTTTGTTAGTGAAATGGGCTTTACTAGGTTTTTTTTTTTTTTTTTTTTTTTTTTTTGTACACACATGTCATTGTTCTTTGATTACATTTCCCATAGGATTGTCAATGAGGCATTGGGTTTTCATCCATAGGATTATCAACTTGGCACTGGGTTTTCATGAAAATTAAAAAAATAATCGAATCTGGTCCTAAACTGACCTCTCAATGGCTTCCTGGTCTGAGTGATCTCTGGGGCTCACCTTTTGAGCTTTCCTGTCACTCTGGAACTCAGAGTCACATGGAGCATAGGCATGAGCTAATAAGGCAGATTATCTGTGACAAATCCAAACTAAACCCCCACATCCAATGAAGGCAATGGTTAGAAGACTTGAGGGAAGAACATGGAGATCAATCCCGAAAGAATGTTCTGGACAGTGCTGTAGACTGTCAGGCCTGCTCCTTCATTGTGATGGATGAGCAGCTCTTACAAAGACTTTCCTGGATCCATCACAACCTTGGGCCCTCAGGTTCTTTTCTCAAAAGGTGCTAAGCTTTCCTGCTAGATAGCTTCTCCCTCTGGGGCTGAAAAGGGCAACTGTGCTTCCTCCCTAAGAACTATAAGTAGAGGCACAGGTAGGATCCTCACTGTGCTCGGGATGGAGAGGGAGGCAAGGCTAGGTAATGAGTGAATGACACCTTCGAGATGGAGTTTGTGATGGTTTATATATGCTTGGCCTAGGGACTGGCAAGGTGTGGCCCTGTTGAAGTAGGTGAGTCACTGTGGGTGTGGGCTATGCGATCCTCATCCTCAATGCCTGGAAGTCAGTATTCTGTTAGCAGTCTTCATATGAAGAAGTAGAACTCTCGGCTCCTCCTGCACCATGCCTGCCTGGATGCTGCCATACTCACACCTTGATGATAATGCACTGAAAATCTGAACCTGTTAGCCAGTCTAATTAAATGTTCTTGTAAGAGTTGCCTTGGTCATGGTGTCTGTTCACAGTCAGAACCCTGACTAAGACAGTTTTATCCTCAAACAGTCGAGTTGACACCTGAAATTCATTCCTGTGACTCTGCTAAGGACCTTGTTAGGATGTAGTAGGCCTCACTGGGCCAAGGTGATAAAGGCTCCAGGGAGAAGCAGACAGCATCTGGAACTCATGTTTTGAATTGCTGAGAAATAAGCCATCAATCAAAGCTTAGTGAGAAGCTCAGCGTGGTGGCCTTAGCCTTTAATCCAAGAGCTCAGAGGCAGAGACAGGCAGATGTCTGTGAGTTGGAGGCCAACCTGGTCTACATAGCAATACCCTTTCTGAAAACAACAATAGAAGTAGTGAGGGGATTGTGATGATAGTGCAGCTAGCAAGGTACCTGCCACCTACCGTGTAAACCCAAGGACTTGTTTTGGTCCCCAGAGCCCACATGAACACATAGGTTGGGAGAGAGAGTGCATGCTTGCACTCTCAGAACATGGAAGGAGGAGATAGGCAGATCCCTGTGACTCCTTGGCTAGTCAGCCTAGTCAGAGTGGCAAATTCCAAACCAATGAGAGGCCTTTCTCAGAAGACAGTGGGTGGTATGCCTAAAAAATGACAGCCAAAGTCATCCCTGGACCCCTACGTATGCACACGTGCAAACTCACACATATATACATATACCCAGTGGCATTTAGAACATACTCCTGTATGGCTAGCCATCTCTGCTGACTTGGGCCAAGTTGTCACATGGCTTAATAGGAAGAGATGTGGGGCAGTCTACAAGGCCTTTTCTCATGGGCATGGCAGGAGCCTTCCTTCCTGAAGAAGGTGGGCTGCTTGACTGAGCTCACCTGTGCCATCCTTCCTGGCAAAGCCCTGTCTATGTGAGGTTGAGAGAGGTGGTGAGGTACACTTGAGCTGTGTGCTCTGACCCACCTACTCCGAGTCTGCATCCGTCAGATGATGGGATTCCACTGGGTCACGGTGGCCCTCCCACAGGTCACGCTCTATACCACCTCTCACTGTCCCACCAAGGGCCACCATTCAGTGGTGCTACCTGACCACTCTGAACATTATTCTGAGGGTAAAGTGGTCAGGGCTGAGCTTTTGAGTTATTGTTGAGGAACCGAAGCACCTGATGGAAGAAACCTGGTGTGTTGTTACAAGTTCTGCTGACCTCATCTCATTTACAGCATAGTTCACATTCCTGCCATTTTTAAATGGCTCAGTAGATACATTTTCTCAGGTTACCAAGCATGACAATGTGTGTGGGGCTTTCCTCTGAGGCTGGGCGCTGGGCACATCACCAGTTTTTTTTTTTCCTCTTGGTCTTTAGATGGCATCTTGTGATTATTGGCTAAAATTATCCCCTGCGCCTGTGACCATTGAGAATTGGCAGGTCACCTATGTACATACTCATAGAACCTGCTGAACTTATTTTTTTCCTTTCCACATTATTCCCAATTGTAAGTGCACAATCGTTTCCATAGTTAGGAAACTAAAGCCATTCTCTTCCACGGAACTTCATTTCCAGGTATGTGGCCTCATCTCTCTGTTTTTTACAATATTCTGACCTACAGGAGGTCAGAGAAATAGGCTAGATAGACAGATAGCTGGACTGTGAGGATGCGAAGATGGATAGTGTGTACGTGCTATGTGGATACTAAGGGGTGTGGATGCTGAGAAGGCTGTGCGGATGCGGAGATGGATAGTGTGTACATGCTATGTGGATACTAAGGGGTGTGGATGCTGAGAAGGCTGTGCGGATGCGGAGATGGATAGTGTGTACGTGCTGTGTGGATACTAAGGGGTGTGGATGCTGAGAAGGCTGTGCGGATGCGGAGATGGATGTACGTGCTGTGTGGATACTAAGGGGTGTGGGTGCTGAGAAGGCTGCTGTACTTACTGTGCGGATGCTGACAGCGTTGCTGACCTTTGTGGATGCTGACTGAGACGTCTCACTATGCCACCTGCCAACCTGTGGTGAGGACCTGTGTGGCCCAGGCATTGTGTCCAACTCTGGGAAAATACAAGACAGTGGGGTGGGCATGGGCCTTGCCTTCAGGGAAGCATCCAGAATGGGGAAGGAAATGGCCAATTATACTTCATTTTTGCAAGTAACAGAAAATGTAGAACCCCAGGGTTCTGTGTGATCAGACTGAAATTGGGGATTCCCAGCTGGTAGAGATGGGAGACTTGAACTTGGTCCAGAACTGCCTGCTTTAAGCTCCTGGCACCTCCATGGCTGCTCTAGTGAGCTGAGCCCTTGCTGGCAGGGTTCCTCTCAGCCTTGTGTTTGGCAGAGGGCTCCTACATCCTCATTTTAAGCTCGTTATGGAAAGGATATTTTGGGAAAGCACATGTTAGAGCGGAGGCATCACGGGAGCTGCTGTACTGTGCAATTACCTCAATGCCTCCTAATTACAGGCATCCCTGTCAAGTGCCACATGGCCCTATCACCCTGTAGATGCCATGCCTCCCCTGAGGGACAAGGTTGGTAGGACTGTGAAGTCATTTGATTTGATTAGTCAAGCTAGGAAGGACCTTCATCAAGTTACAATGACACGTTGAATGTCTAAATAGCAGTACTTCCAAAGAGCAAAGAGAAAAAGGCCACACAAGGTTGGGAATTCTGACTCTAGTCCATGAGAGTCAGGGAATCAAGCCATGGGAGAGAATAATAAGTTATTGATGACAGAGTGTTTCCTTTGCGAGTCACAGTGAGAAAGTCATTCTGTTCCACTGTTAAGATGTCACTGCCAGTGGCTGGAATCTTCAGTACTCTCGGATTCTGGGTATCCCCTGTGCTTTTGGAAAGCCCCTCCCCATATCCCTTCTTTATCTCTCCTCCATCACTATCCCTTGCCATGCGTTTGTGGTCCTGTGGCTTCCATGTCTTTAAGTATGTCCATTCATGGCGTTAGAAATAGGCTTTGGAGCACAATGGCTGATGCCTTTTTAAAAATGTATGTAAGATCATTGGCCTACCAGTGCAACACTAGTGTTCTTCCTCAGCATTTTGTGTGAGTTTTCACTGCTAAGATTTTTTTCCATAGAGAAGATCAGTGCCCTTGACTTGTGTGTGTTAGGCAGCTCCTCCACCACCGAGTTCCATCCCGAGCCTCTGCTGAGATTTAAAAAAAAAAAAATGACAACTTTGTGCTCTTCTTTGAATTCTTATGGCTGATATGCTTCTTTTTCTAAAAGCATTTAGTTTTATTTATGTGTGCTTGCACGCATACCTGTGCATGTGCATGTGTGTGCCTGCTTGCAGAGGCACAAGAGGATGTCAGATCCCCCTGGAACTAGAGCTGGAGAGACTGGCAGCAGTTGTGAGCTGCCTGATGTGGGTGCTGGGACCTGAATTCCAGTCCTCTACAAGAGCAACTGTTCTTAACTACTGAGCAATTGCTCCAGATCCTTTAATATATATATTTTTTGCATAGTGTTTTTCATTCTCTATGATTATATTGAAAAAAATCAAGGCAAATTCCTAATAATTTGATGGAACAATTTTATTTGGAAAATTTGTTGTATTTTACTTCATTTTAAGTGATTACAGACCTCCTAAAAAGTTTCAAAAATAAAACATAGAAACTTAGTATGACCTTCATTCTGATTCCTCAAAGGTACACATGAAAATTGGTGCTCCACCATCCAGCTGGAAACTGCGAGTTCTTCCACAGACTTTATATTTAGATTTACTGAACAATGTTCTATGAATGTCTTTTTCTTGTTCCAGGGCCCAGTTAAGCCTCACATCGAGGTTTTATCAAACTTATCCTTCCGAAAGTTTGAAATAAGATATATAGGGTTAGGAGTCTTAGTAGGCTGTGACCACATCATTGTATATGAAATAGTATCCCTAAAAGGCATGAGTTAAAAGTCTTGATCCCTGATGTATTTTTCAGAGGGGCTTTGGCTGGATCGTGAGATTTGACCTAATTAACTAATCAACACAATGAAAGAAGCCAGGAATCCACCATTGAATTAATCTGACCTCCTAAAATCACAGATGGATTTATAGTCTGCTGGCATTGTTGGGAGGTGGTGGGAACCAGGAGGGTGGGGCCTTTGAAGGAAGTGGGTCACCTGGAGTGTGCCTTTGAAAGGTCTGTTTTGTTCCCAGCATTTCCCATTTCTCTCTGCTTCCAGCCACCATGAAGTAACAGCTTTTGTCTTAGATTGGGTTTCATTGCTGTGAAAAGACACTGTGACCAAGGCTACTATTACAAAAGAAAACATTTAATTGGTGCTGGCTTATAGTTTCAGAGATTTAGTCCATTATCATTATGGCGGGAAGCGTGGCAATGTGCAAGCAGACATGGTGCTGGAGGAGCCAAGAATTCTGCGTCTTGATCCAGGCAGCAGAAGGGGAATGTCTTCTGCAGGTAGCCAGGAGGAGACTATCTTCCACACTGGGTGTAACTTGAGCTTATATTTGAGACCTTAAAGCCCACCTCCACAGTGACACACCTCCTCCAACAAGGCCACACCTCCTAATAGTGCCACTCCCTATGGCCAACCATTGAAACACGTGTATCTACAGGACCCATACCTATTCTAGCCACCACAAAGTTCCTTTGTCGCATGCTTTCACCACTATAATGCTCTGCCTCACCATGGGTCCACTGTCATGTTGCCAGCAGGCAGAGGACTAAACACTCTGGAATGGAGCAAGAATAAACCTTTCTTTCTTTAAGTTGTTCCCTTAAGTATTCTGTCCCAGCAATGGAAAATGACTAGCCACAGACTGCATGTGTCAGGAATAACGGCCTGCCAACACTGACTGTTCTGGATCTGGTGTGAGCTGTTCTGATAGAGGGTGGACTGAATCATTTGCTATCTTTTTGTTTAGTTTTTTAAGGATAGCAGCCCAGAATAAAGGGGCACCCAGGCCAGGCACAGATTCTTAATGGGAGATCTTAGGGCTCCTCTGAGCTGTGTACCGAAGTGAATGAAGTGATCTCCTAGTTAGGATTCAAATTTCTGGCTTTAGAGGCCTGTCTTGTGTTTCCACAGTATGGTCTCTAAGTGCGGACTTTATTTAATTATGCTAAAAATAAGATGATAACTAATACAAATGTATGGGAAGTACTTTTCCTGTGTCTGGTAGGGTCAATGTGGTTGGTCTGAGGAGAGAATCCACTGTGTAAGTTTAGAGGAGCACCCTTCTTTGTCCACTAGCACTGTGAAGAGAGACCCAATGTCATTCATTGACCTCAAGGCAGTGCTTCAAATTTCCATAAAAGTAAGTTTTGCTTTGCCTCAGTGTTTCTTCATCTGGTGAAGGGTGTAGTTATGGAAGACTGGGCTTCTTCCCATCTCGAGTGTCTTCCTTCCCACTGAGAATGCCTATCTGTGAGTTCCAGCAGTCTGAGTATGTGTAGGAAGTGACAAGTTGGGCTTTGGTGACCAATTGCTCTCCTCATCTTTATTGTAAATTAGTTAATGAAACATTTTTGATGTTGTCGTTAATTAATGGTTAGCTCAGTTAGTAAAGAGCTCGATTTGCATGCACAAATTTCTGGATTGGATTCCTTGCCCACAGTTCATGCCTGTAATGGCAGCACTCAGGAGGTTAAGGCAGGAGGATCAGAAGTTTAAGGTCATCCTTAGCCACATATGTATCTAGATTACCTTAGGCTATATGAAACCCTGTCTCAAAAAGAAAACCAAAACCTTGATTTGAGATTTTCCCAGAGTCTTTATGAGTATGTCGATGAGCAGGTCCTCCATGATGGTGTTGATAGATATCCTGGCCCTGTCCTAGGTGAGGCTGGAACTTGTGGCTGAGAAAGTGACAGGGCTATGATTGCGTGGGCATCATCCAAAATCACTTATGTCATGAGTATGAGACTGAGCCCTGTGGAGTGTGGAGTGACCAAGGGACTTGAAGAGCAGATCTCACCATCTCTGCAGTCGCTCAAAGTTGCCACTTGACATCTGTGGGTACACACACACACACACACACTCACACATGCACTCATACACACTCACACACAGACACAAACACAGACACACACACACAGACACACACACACACACACACACACACACACACACACACACACACACTATAGTAGAAACTGCAGGATCTGTCTTAGGTAGTATTAGGAAATCTGGCCAAAGATAGCAAAAAGTACAGTGGCTAGTTCAACATTATCTAGAATGGAAATTGGAATGCAGCCTTGTAAAAACTGATAAATTGAAGATAAATTGAAGTAAGGCACATGGAATATCATGTAGTTAATAAAGTAACTTTTAGTGTAGCAAACTGAGTAATAATTGAGGTTTTTTTGTTGTTGTTATTTTTAACCAAATGAACATTTTCAAACTTACATACATGAACAAGGAGCTGACTACTTGAGCTCCTCTGGAGCAGGGCAGCCAGGTAGCTGGAGAGTGGGAACCTTCTCACTCTCTGGATCTTTCTGGCTGATAAGGGCATCTATGACTTGCTGTTAAGGGCTTTCTTGGCTTCTGGAACTGTGATTGTGTGTGATATGGGTCCCAGCTAAACTTCTCTATTTCATAAAAAAAAAATCTCTCCACTAGAACAGGTAGACAGTCTTTCCCAACACTTGGATGAATGATGTGGTCCAGTGTCCTTCCCTGTACCCATCGCTGTCAAGTACCCCACCATTTTCCTCAGGGTAAGAGTTAACAGCCCAGCTCCACCTTAATGTCACAAAGGGTTTGAGTTCTGGTGTCTGTGATCAATGGCTGCATTTCTATTAATTGATTGAGCTCCCCTCCTCTTTCTTACCTCCCCTCATCACCCTCTGCCCACCCTTCTTCTCCTCCCATAACCCTCCTCTCTCTCTTTGGGTATTTTTGAAACAGGGATTAATTCTGTAGACTAGGCTAGTCTGAAACTCATTACATAGCACAGACAGGTCGCAGACTTTTAGTAATCCTCCTGCCTCAGCTTCCTTAGTTCTGAATTACAGAAATGTACCCCCAAGCTTGGGTTTTTGAGGATCTCAGCTTCTGAAGGGTGAGTCCGATGGCTTTTCCTTGATCACATGTTCTGCCCATCCTCCTAGTCCTTGTTCATGGTTCAGAGGTAACAGGAGCTTGCAGAAAATGTTCATATTGGCAGGGCCAGATGCTTTTACGAAATGTTTTATGTTTTAGGAATAAAATAACTTCCCCCATTTACAGATGGGGCCGGTTCTGTTAAGTCAGAAAGCCCTTCCGGAACAGGCAGCCCCTGGGAATATGCAGACTTGATTCTCTCGTCTATCCAGTAGGGAAAAACATGGCTTCCGTGAAAGGCTGGGGAAGTCAGAATGTGACATCCTTCCGTTGGTAGGAGCACTGTCATCTGCCTTCTCTCTTAGTATCCAGGGGGTGAGTCCTGGGACAAAGGAAGAAGGAACATGACCAAGTCTAACTCGTCAGAAGACATGCACTATTTGATAATAGTAATGAGCTTGGTTTAAAGGACTAGTTTTAAGTTATAGAGTAAAATTACTCTCAGTCTAAACATTTGGAAATAATTTCAGCTCACAGTTTTGCTGATAGAGTATTTGGGGGCCATTCAGCTATTTTGTTTATTCAGAGTCTCATTTCTGAATTTGATTAATTTTTGCTAAACATTGCCCAAGTCAATGTAAAATCAGCAGACCTTGACACCCCGTCCACGCCCAATTCTTCCTCCCTAAATTAGCCCCTTTCAAAGCTCATTCTCATGGTTCATCTTCACAGTTCTAAATGATTCGCCACGCTGCCTGTGCTGGTTGGATGCTATTTGTCAATGTGAGAGGATTTGGGATCTCTGAGAAGATACATGGTTAGGTGTGTCTGTGAGGGCATTTTTACAGTCTTAACTGAGGAGGGAAGACCCATCCTGAGGATGACTGGCACCCTCTATGGACTGGGCTTCCAGACTGAGTGAAACTTAGAAAAAGAGGAAGACCTCCCCTTTCCCTGCTTCCTGGTTGGCATAACAAATCTATATGTACCACCGTGCCTTCCCCACCAAGATGGACTGCATTCATTTGGACTGTGAGCCCAAATAAACTCTTCCTCCCTCAAGTTGCTATTTTCTCAATTAATTTATGCATTCACTTTACATCCCAATATCAGCCCCCTCCCAGTCCCCCTCTTACACAGATCCTCACCTATTCCCCCTTTCTCATCTAAAAAGGGGGAAGCGCTCCCTGGGAATCACTCAACCTCAGTGCATTAAGTCCCTGCAGGACTAGGCACATCCTCTCCCACTGAGGCCAGACAAGGCAGCCCAGTTAGGGGAATGGGATCCATAGGCAGGCAACAGATCCAGGGACAGCCCCACTCTAGTTTGGAGGACCCACATGAAGACAAAGCTGCACATCTGTTACATATGTGCAGAGGGCCTAGCTGATGCTTCTTCTGTGGTTGGTGGCCAGGCTCTGAGAGCCCCCATGGGCCCAGGATACTTGCTTTTCCAGTGGAGCCTCTATCCTTTTTGGGTCCTCTTTGGGTCACCCTGCACAAAGGTCAACTTGCTTTTTTATTAATTGATTATGTGGTTCCAGTGACAAGAAAAGTAACTAATAAATTAGTATGAGTTTGAACATTTATTTTAGATTTTTTAAAAATTTTCTGTAATAAAGATGAGAATCTTGTTCCTTAAATCACATATCCCACCTGTTAAATGACCTTTTCTTGGGGAGACAAATGTCTATTTACTGAAGATGGAACACCAGTGACAAAGCAAATTTCACTCGTGTGTGCTTGGTGAGTGGTTACACCACTGTAGGAAATGCCCCTATGTCAACAGTGACTAACTGCTTATATATCCTCAGAGAGGGGTGGGTCTCATGAGCCTGCCCCTTCTCTATGACTGAATGTTAATGGGCTCAATCTTTTTTTTTAGAAGGTTTGTTTATACAATATATTTTGATCATGTTTTCCCCTCTCCCTCAACTCTTCCCAGACCTCCATACTCCCTCCCTACCCAATGCTATGTTATTTTTCTCATTCAAAAAAGAAAGCCCAGATCAGAACAATAAAAATGCTAATAAGGTAAAAAAATCCTAAACAAAATGTACACACACACACACACACACACACACACACACACACACACCCCTACTTATACAGTTTGTTTTGTGTTGGCCAACTACTCCTATGCATGGAGCCTGCTCTGACATGCTATGGATGCATATACCCAGTGACACTCCGTTAGAAAGAGTTTTCCCTTTGATATGGGTATCAGTTGATACCCATTTGGTTAGGGGTGGGACACTGTATGATCTCTCTCAGTTCTGAGACTCCATCTGGCTTGGACTTGTGGAGGTCTCATGTGTGCTGCCACAGTCCCTCTGCTGCATATGTGCATCGGTCCTGTTGTGTCTGGAAAACTTCCTTGGCATTCTTCATCACCTCTGGCTCATGCAATTTTTCTACATACTGTTCTTCACAGATCCCCAAACTAAGGGGAGAGCTTTGATGACAACACTCCATTAAGGACTGATTGCTCTAAAATCTCTCATTCTCTGCACATTACCTAGTTGGAGGGCTTTAATTTTTTGTCTTCTTCAAAAGATCTGATATGGTCTTGAGCAAGGCACTGATCATATGGGTAGAACAGAATGTCATTATTAGTCACTATTGCTGTGTTCCTTTGTCAGAATAATAATATTAGGTTTTTCACTGGGCCCATGATCTATTTAATCTCAGGTTCTCAGCCCCTTTAGCAGTGCCAGCTATGGGTTTCATCTTAGGGAGTAGGCCTTAAATCCAATAAGAGAAAAAATTGGCTGGTTACTCCTATAACATGTGTGCGCGCGCGCACACACACACACACACACACACACACACACACACACACACACTAGTATAACTCTCAGGCAGGTTGCTATTGAAGGTCACAGAGTTTGTTTGGAGTGTCACTGGGTATATCCATCCATAGCATGTCAGAGCAGGCTCCATGCATAGGAGTAGTCGGCCAACACAAAACAAACTGCATAAGTAGGTGTGTGAGTTTGTAGGTGGTATTATTGATTACCATACTCCTCTGGTAGTGTGGAGGGTACTTCCCAGCAGAGCAAACACTAGTCAATAACTATGAAGTTTCTATTTAGGTACCAGCTTGGCATTTTCATGTTTGATGACTTAAGTAGTACTGTTTTCAGCAGTAGGGCCTTATCATCTGGTTGTAAAGAAAAGCCAATAGTTTTGGCAACTGCTTGTGATTATGGGAGGTTCTATGGGATCCCTTTGGCCAATGACTCAACAAAAGTAATATACATCCCATCACTGGCACCAAAAGTTTTATTGAGGGCATAAAATATCTAATTGAGGCAGTGTTTCCCTTATTATATAGTGTCTCCATATAGACTCATTTCATATATGTATATATTTTAAGGATCTCCTATAATAATAAGTTTCATGTAGTTTTTCAAATGATCTTTAGTGCTAATTGCCTCTCCTCATATTTAATCCTGTACCCCTCTCTCCCATCCCCCTCTCTATTGACTACTCTTATTCTAATTTACCTGTTATTTCTCTATAACAAACACTATATCCTATTTCTCCTTCCTTGGGAGATCTTCCCTGGTTCCTTACTGTGCACCTAATCTCTGTGGTTATTTGTAATGTAGCATTCCTATCAAAGTTTGAAATCTAACATCCACATAAATGAAAAACCATTGCATTTATCTTTTGGGGTCTGGGTTATGTCACTTATGATGATTGTTTCTAGCCCCTCCCATTTCCCTTAAATTTTTAGAAATTCATTTTTTAAATAGTTGACTGATAATCCATTGTGTAAATGGACCATGTTTTCACTATTTGTCCATCAGTTTATAGACATATAGGCTATTTCCAATTTCTGAATATCATGAATAGAGAAGCAATGAACACGGATGGGAAAATATTAGATGTAGAGTCTTTAGGTTGTACGCTCAAGGCTGGTCTAGCTAGATCTTGAGGTAGATGGATTCCAAAGACCTACCACACTGATTTCTGCAGTGGCTGCACTTCCACTAACCTGGGTTATCTTTCTCATATCATCACTAGCATGTGCTGTCATTTGCTTATTGATTTAGCCATTCTCACACATGTAAGATGAAACTTCAAAGTAGTATAAATATGCATTTCCCTGTCAGCTAAAAAAGTTGAACTGTTCTTTGATTCTGTGCCATTTGTGTTTTATATTTTGATTACTTTTTGCTTAGTTCTGTACCCTACTTTTAAACTGTATTGTTATCTTTGTGCTCTGATCTTTCCCCATTCTGTAAGCTGCGCTTTTTCCTGAATGGTGGTCTTCTTTGCTGTACAGAAACCTTTTAGTTTGATGACATGAGTACATGAGGCTTCATTCATTCATTCATTCATTCATTCATTCATTCATCTATTTACATCCCAATCACTGCCTCGCCTATGGTCCCTCCCCTCACAGAGTCCCTCTCCCCATCCCTCTTCCCCTTCTCTTCTGAGAGGGTGGGACTCTCCCTGCCCCCCCCCCCNAAAAAAAAAAAAAAAACAACCAAAAAACAAAAACAAACTCAGTATCACAGTCTAGTAAATGTGTCTAGTTTTAGAAAGAGAAAAGAATTTAAAAGAAATAATTAAAAACCAACCAGGCGTGGTGGCACATACTTGCCATTCCAGCACTCAAGAAACGGAAGCAGGAAGAATACATGTTCCAGCCTGGGCAACATATAGTAAGGTCCTGCCTCCAGAAAGCAAAGCAAAACAACAACAACAACAACAACCACCGCCAATCCATGCCCTGCTGTCTCAGACTCTGGAATGAGCCAACAGTTACCACAGCATACACTTAAGACTTTATTGCATACACCTTGGTTCTGGCTGCAGGACCCATCTGGAGCAGCGGGTTGAACAGACTGGGCTGTGACCTTCAGGAGAGTAGCAAACGTCCTCCTTTCTATTTGGAGTTTGGTTCTCCTGCCCTTCCCCCATCAGGTGCCACCTGACTGACTTAGAGCCACCAGGCAGATGGGAGCATACAGGGCTCTGCACCCTCCCGCAAATCTCTGTGTGTAAACACAGTCAAGAACAGTTGCACCTGCAGAGTGCACCTTGCATACGCCTGCACATTTATATCTGCCCCCTGTACTTTTCCAGTGTTTTCCAGGCCCCCTGTGGAGTTCAGTGGAGCCTTGGTTCCTGTTGAACTGCTTTTGTCCTGAGCAGTGAACAGTGGCAGGTGGGCCTGGCTCAGGCTCCTAGCATAATTATAATTAACCACGAACCTCAAGTAAACCCCTTAGCTATGCAAGATTTTCCCTCTTCGCATGACCTTGGATGGTCTGTGACAAATCAATTTCTGACAGTGGATTGCAGCAAATGCGGAAGATCGCTCAGGGAATATGGCGCCATGCTGTCTTACATGAGGGGTCCAGGCTGTGCATGCTAATGGTTTCTCATCTCTCCTTGAGAGATCAAGGGGAATACAATGCAGTAGAAAGTATTTGGGACAGAGGGGACAAGGAGATGGCTTAGTCTGTAAAGGCCTGTTGTGTAAACACCAAGATCCAAGGTTGGACTGAAGTATTGTGTAAAGCCAGACATGGTAGTCACCTCTGTAACCCCAGAGCTGGGTGGATGGAGATGGAAATAGGCAGCTCTCTGAAGCTTCAAGGATCAAATGATGAGCTCCAGGTGAGAGACCCTGCCTTGAAAATAAGGTGGACACTGACTGGACAACGAGCTCTGTCTCAACCTCTGGTCTCCACATGAACGTCTACATACATGTGTGCACACACCCCGCACAGGTGTACACACATACCCAGAAAAGTATTTAGAAATGAAAAGGTCATTTTGTGTGTGTTAGAAACAACATGAGGTCCTGTGTCATGGATAAGAATAAAAAGAATCAGGCTTTAGAAGTCAACCAGCATGTAAGTTTCAAGCAGATTATCAAAAGGTAAGGAGAGGTTCTCTAGCTTATGGGTTCTTCATTAGTGGCAGTTCGTGGTAGGGTTCCACCCCATTGCCTTCCTGCACTGAGTTCCAAGAGTCGCGCTGAGTATCATAAGAAAGCCTTGCTTAACCCCAGCTCTTCCCCAGCCACATGGAATAGAGTCACAGAATCAGGACTAACAGCTTCCGTCTGCCATGAGGTGACTTGTCTCTCGATATTCAGTGTGTTTAGTATGAGTAGCCATCTTGTCTCTCCCACCAGGTAACCTCCTAATGGGCCCTACCCACCGAACACTCTAACCCGTCCATCTCTTTTCCCACTCCCCTACCTGCTGGAGTTCAGCTTTATCTCTGTCTTCCATTCCATCTATTTCAACCTTCCTGTTGTTCTTGTCACTGTCCCCAAAAGCATATATATTACACAGAAAGAGATAGGCTCTCCATTTACAGGTGTACTCCGGGTACTTGAGTGGGTTTTCAAATGCCACTGTGGAATAGCTTGGTGTTGGACTTGTTTGTTTTGTTTTGTTTTTGGCAATCTGACATCAGATGACTCAAGGAAATTGGAAACCTCTTGTAGTGGGTTTTTCTGTGTCCCTCGGTGTCCCTCGGTGTCCCTCGGTGTCCCTCGGTGTCCCTCAGTGGCAGTTGCAGATATCAGCTTTGGTAGGTTGTTGGTTGAAAAAGAGCATCTTCAGATGTGGTTCAACGCTGTGTAGTAAACACAAGCTTCTGTAAAGAATATCTAGTTTTTGTAAGAATTTTGGCTTGAATCCAAACATGAAAGGGTGTCTGAATCCAGCAATAAAAAGCCAGGGTGTTCAGAAAGCAAAGAGGCAACTTTTATAATTTTTTATTATTGCCAGATCAAAAAAAAAATAAAACCCCACAAGTGTTGACAGTCTTGCTTAAGAGGATGAGAGAGGAGAAGCCACTGCAGAGCTGGAGGGGATGGAGAGTCATGTGTCTGGACTTGAATTTCTCCTCTTTGAGCCAGCACCCGCTCTTCCTCCATCTTTCTGGGAGAGCTTAGAAAAGCTAACTTAGCTCAGAACAACATCCTCAGAAATCATATAGGGAGGACCTCTGTTTCTGCTTCAGCATGTTCTGTGTTGTGGGCAGAGATGGACATAGGTAAATTGTAGTCTCATAATACATTCACTACTTAATTAATATATTAATGGATCTTAACACTCAGATGATCTAGAGAACCCTTGAGCTATACAGACGGGCAAGTTGTAGAATTTCCAGGTGCAAGAGGAACACCCGATAATTCATGCAGAGAAAGAGGAACCAGATGGCTTCATCCACTTTCTGGCCCATCCCTTCTTGTATACTTAAATTCAGTGCCCTCTAGATTAGAATCGTGAGACTGGATTGAAGCTATGTGTTATGGTATCATGGCTCACTGAAGTTCCCTATAGTAATATCTAGAAGCTCAAAGAAACCAAACTAACAAGAATGAGTTGTGGAGTGAGACAGAAGGGTGGGGGTGAGAACACATTGAGGTTGAGCATTGGCGTTGAAGAGGGTAGTCTGGAAGTTCCTCTGGTTGCACTTTTGAGGGGTGACTCTTTCATAACTTTACAACACAGGTAAAATAAAATCGATGTGAGCAGTATTACACATGGCTTCAGTAGCGCAGACTCCCTGGCCTTGACGTATGTGTGGCACAGCCTGGGATGCTGTTGAAGTGAGGAGAAATCAGAACTGGGATGGTCTCGTTGTCGTCTGCAGATGGAAGAAAGCACTTACTTCTACAGAACACTGCTCCATTGCCTGTCCTATAACCCACTTATCTTCTGTTCTGGGGAAGGCTCAAGGGTTTCAGAATAGTGTATTATGGGTGTGTTTGTTTTGGTGTGTAGAGAATTCATATTTCCCCCTGAAATCACCAAATGGCTCTGTTGAGTAACTGAGAACTTGGCCAAATGAAGCCCTGTGAATCTTTTCTGCAGTGTCTTTTAAATTTTTTTCTAGTGTATTTTAATACTTTCCACCTAGAAGGAAAATGAGCCTTTCTATGGTACTTGATCTGATTTTGAGCTGCGCTGTCATAGCTTTCCCTGCCTCTGAGTCTTCTAATGCTTGGGAATTTTCCCGACCACATGTCCTCTCTCCTAGAACAGAGCTTTGCCCAGTGGTGGCTTCCACAGCAGTCTCCTGAGGCAGCTGAGAGCCTAAGCTGCCTTGAAACTTCAGCATCCTAAGTTTGTTTCTCAGAGTTCTAATTCACCCTCTTTCCAGCCAAGTATATTTTTATATTCACTTCATCTGCTTCCTCTGAAAATAGGATCTGGCCTAAGACAAAAGATATCACCATCACCAAGAGGAAGCTACCATCCACATGGCTGTATGGTCGTAAGCAGATGGAATGGTTTGCCCATGCAGGATGTCTCATTAGCGGAAGAGATGGTGGGAAAGCAAGCACTGTATAAGGATGTCTCAATCACACCAGAGCTGGACAATGTGGCTAATCTTTCTCGATAGCTTGCCCCATCTCTATCTCTGAGGACCTGCCATGAGACCCAACATTTAAGTGTTTCCCTGGAGATCTGACCTCCTCTGGTCTTCAGACTTGCTGAGCAAATACTTTAACTTCTGAGCCATCTCCCCAGCCCCTTTTCTGGCCTAAAATTTGGAATCTTCTTGCCTCTGCCTCCTCAGTTACCTGGGATTGCAGGGCCCGTGACACTACATCTGTTTAGAGTATGTCTTTAGTTATAAAGACAAAGTTTAATGTAATAAACGATTCTGTGTTATGCTTCAGAAAGCTTCATCTGTTTCCTATAACTCTTGGTTGCATCAGGAGGCCACACCCAATGACTGTTCTATACCATTAAGGGTTGCATAAGAACCTTCTGTGTTCACACAACAGATTTCTCTAATGATGCAATTATAATGAGCAGTTAGCAGGAGGTGTCTTGTCTTTAAGTGACAGGTGACTGCATACTGCCTGCCTGTGATGGTATGAACAGATTCTGCAAAGAAAACGTCTAAAGAAAATTATTTTTACAATTCTGCTCCCTTCCAGAGCTTAGAGTTGGGTCAGTTGCTTCTCTGGACAGACTGCCTTTGCAAGTAAGCTACCTAGGTGTGTGTGTGTGTGTGTGTGTGTGTGTGTGTGTGTGTGTGTGTGTTGGGGAATGGGCACAGACAACAGGTGCCAGCACACATTACTGCAATCAGGTCAGGCCCAGCTAGGCATGGTGGCACACACCTTTAATCCCAACACTAAGGAGGCAGAGATGCAGAGAGGCAGAGATGCAGAGAGGCAGAGAGGCAGAGAGGCAGAGAGGCAGAGAGGCAGAGAGGCAGAGAGGCAGAGAGGCAGAGAGAGAGGCAGAGAGAGAGGCAGAGGCAATCTTTGTTAGTTTGGGGCCAGCCTGGCAGGCACAGAGTTTTAGGCCAGTCAGTGCTACATAGCATACATAGTGGAATCCTGTCTCAAAAAAAAAAAAAAAAAAAGAATAACAACACCAACAACACCAGCAATAATCAACAACAACAATAATAATAATGCAGCAATCTGCTCTCTGAAGGTCAGGCTGTAAGCTCCTTACATCAGCAAACTGTGAGGCATACCACACCACTCAGGTAGTGAAATCTAGAAGATTTTACTTTCTCTGTGTGTGGTAGTTTATTGGAATGTGTATTCGGGGTGCCAGCTGATGGAAGTGGGTAGTGTCCCACATCTGTAGCCTTGAGTCCTCCATTGATCACTGTGAAACCTTGAATAAGTTAGTTATCTGAACATCACTTTTTAATTGGTCAAGCCCAAATCTCAAGGCTGGCATTGTGGGCTGTTATGTAAAACAAATAAAGAGGTGTCTGGGAAGTCCTGACAAAGGAGCGGGGACTTAAGACTTTTCTTCTAGACCCTACTCCATGCTTACCCGCTGAGTAAGCCAGGTGAAGACATCCTGGCTTCTGAAGTGTTGGTACGGGCCTCTCAAATCTTAGGCAATAAAGTGACTGAAAATGGTTCTGGTGGGTTGTGAGGAAGGAGGTTCCTGGAGAGCAAAGTCAGGAAGGTTGGGCAGGTGCTCGTCTGCAGTCTCCCCAGCCCTTCTGATGACATCGGTGTTCCTGCGAAGATTCTGACTTGCTCTGTTGCTGGCACCAACCTTTGCTCCTGAGCAAGACAGCATCCCTTCCTGTGGGGACAGCACTGTGACAACACTCTGCTTTTATTAAAGGGAGAAGGCATGTCTCTGTCCCTTGCCCCTCTTCCTCCACTAGCTTTGTGCTAAGAGCATCAGCACCGGTATCTGTAAAGGTTTCATGAGCCTGGGTCCAGGCAGCCCAGGACCCTTCCCAAGTGTTTGCCCTGGTGGTTTGACAGTCACTTGTCTCTGGCGCATGCTTGCCCAGCGGTAACTTCCAATTGGAGGGATTTAAAGCTTTGGGAAATCTAGAGAGAACCCACTTCTGCTTAGAGTACCTGTTTCTGCTTCTCATAGCATTCAAGATCCCTTTTGTTGGGCTCTCCTGGGGACTTGTCCAACGCAAGGAGCACTGTTTTCAGGAGGAAATGTCTGTGGCTAGTAAGTTGCCAGACTGCAGGAGCCTGCCTTGTAGATCCTCTGCCTGTGCACTGTGTGAGGTGCAGTGGAATCCCTGAAGGAGTGATGTAGTGGTATGCACCGCCCCACCACGATCTGTCATGGACATGGTGATCTTCAACTTGTCCCCTCTAAGCTTCATGTTTTCAGGTTTGCTTGCTTTTGCTCTTTGTTTTCAATGAAATCAAACTGGACAGGAGGATCTTGAATACCTTTTCCAGGATTTAGATCAGCTATAAAATTGTGAAAGTGAAAGAAGAGGTTTTTAAAATTTTTTGGGGGGGTGGGGTGGGGTGGAGGGAGTGATATTGTGCAAAGCTTTTTGCTTGCTTTAAACTTAGGGTTTCACTGTGTGGCTCTGATTGGCCCAGAACTCAGAGATCTGTCTGCCTCTGCCTCCTAAGTGGTGGGAACAGAAGCGTGCACTACCATGCCAGCCTATACAACAGTGGTTTTCATTAAAGTGTCTCATATGCTCTCTCTACTCCTCGACCCTTGCCTATTTCTGCTTCTCCTATGCTCCAGCACACATGTTCAGGTGCTCGGCACACTGGCTGTGCTCTGAAGGAGCCAGGACATAGCTCTCCAAGGCTCTGGTAGAGCACGTGGGTGCAGGCAATTATTGAGCTCTCCCACCATCTTTTAGTTCCTGGCTGACATATTAGATGACTATTTATAATTTGGATCAGATTCCTAAATGAGTAGGTTCCCAGTAGTTTAAAGACAGCAAGAAGTGACCATTGGTCTCTTGCTGCCCAATACAATTGATACTTGTGACTTAAGGATTTTAATCTTTTTTTTTTTTTTTTTTAAAGAACTGTTGATTTTGTTCATGGGGACTTTTATTTTCAGAGATTGATTTTGAGTTAAATGCTTAGTAAAACTCAAGTGAGTGAGGTGTTGCCTTGCATGTCTCTGTAGTCTCCATACAGTCAAAGTGAACACTTAAGGCACTGGGGATGTAGATCAGTTGGTGGTGGGCTTGCCTGGCATGTCTGAAGCCCTGGGTTTAGCCCTCAGCACTGCATAAACCAGGCATGATGACAAAGGCCTGCAATCCCAGGCAGGAAGGTAGGAGGATTAAGAGTTTAGGGTCACCCTCAGCTACATAGAGAGTTTCAGGACAGTCTGGGGTTTATCGTTTCTTGTCTAGAAGAGGTGTAGAAGTGGGAACAGATTTGAATACACAAGAGTTCCTTTATGAGATCCTCATAGGCTGTGCCGAGCACGTGGGCCAATGTCCAGTTATGTTTGCTGAAAATACAAATGTTATCAGAGTTAGTTAATGCCGTAAAACTTAGGAGTTTTTATTTTCACCTTGAAGTTGGTGAAAGTAAAAATCCAACAATTCCTTGTAAGTGCTTCATAGATGGATAGATTAATAATCTAAATTTTTGTTCTTGAAGTAGCATATTTTTTCTTTGGAGTGTCTATTTACTAATAAAATGCTCAGAGGCATGGGATTCACTCAGCACATGGGTTCTTAAGCTAAAAGGAAATTCACACTGTTGATAGGAGCGTTCTGTCTCTGATACACTGGCTGGTTTATGCAGAGATTAGACCAAGAAAGCAGCACATTTAATTTTTATTTAACTGGGAAAGCTTCATGCTTCCAATAACTGGCACTCCACATGGTCTGTGGTTGGGTTGATAATTCTCTTGGAAAACATGTCACTGTACTTGAGATTTGGGGTGATTATGTCAATATTGACGTGTTGAAGAAAAGAACTGTGAGCCTTTCTGATAAAAGGTGTCTGGGGGAGGGATTAGCAAAGGCCAAGCCAGGCAGAGCAGTAAACATTCCTTCCATTAATAACGTTAATAACGGTCGGTAGGGTCCTTCCTAAGGTCTGTTCACCCTTCATGGTCTCCTAGAGAGTGCTGACTGCTAACTGCAATGAGGTCCTCTGACCTCTGAGTACTTCTAGAAGCTTGTTGTGTGCTGTGCTGGAAGAGACTGCAGTGTACTCTAGACCCCAGCACTCAGAAGGCCAGGGACCATTCAGCTCTTCCAGAGTTGGAGGCAGGTCCAGCAGGGGAAACTTGGGTCAAAGAGATATAAATTCCATCGACGAACACTCGGGAGACGTTGTGCTTCTTTTCCTCTGGTGACTGCCAGGGTGATAAGTTGCAGGATGGAAAGGATCTGTGCTCAGTGGAAGAAAGCAGGAGAGTGCCAGGGACACAAAGTAAGGGAGACGCCTGCCTAGATGGGTCTCTGGGCAGAGGTGCAAAGGGGAGGAGGATAAAGGGGAGAACTAAAGCCACCATCAGCAGTGGCAGCAGGGGCTTGACTTAAGCCAAGAACAAGGAGGATGACTTCCGGAGACAGCTCAGTCAGCGGGATGCCTGCCTCACTTACTGCATAAGGACCCAAGTTCGGATCTCAAGCATCCACGTAGGAACCTGGCTGGGGTCATGCACAGCTGTAATCATAGTGCTGGGTAGAGCCCTGGCTAAGGAAGTGCAGATTCAGTAAAAGACTGTCTCAAAAAAAAATTAGAAGGAAAAAAAATAAGATAGAGAACAAATAAGGAAGATAATTATTGTCAACCTCTGGCCTCCATATACAAATATACATATGTCCATGTACCTACCTGCATGCACATGTGAAAATATTCACACAAAGATAAACATACAACACACACACACACACACACACACACACACACACACAAGCACCAATCTTCCATACCTCTGCTCTTTCTTCCCTCTTTCTCCTCTTCCTTTCTTTAGTTCCATAGACTGCCTAATACACACAGGAGCAGCCACTTTTCTGTCCCTTTCTCTCATGGATGCCAGCTCTCCTGGATGCTGTTAACTTCTAAAGAGGCTGTGACTCCCTTCTTGTGACCTAGAAGTGGCGTAAGGCCTGAAATGACCAAGACCAATGCTCTGGCCTAGCCTTGCCCCTGTAGAGCATCAGGTGAGAGCCAAGAGTTGACACAGAAGGTATAGGACCACCTCAGACCACTGTTGAGGACAGTCTACAGGATATGTGTAATTAAAGGTTGGCAGATGAACCTGATATTTCTAGGTTCCTCATATATCTACACACCAAAAGCCACAAATATGTTTTTTCTTAATAGCCAACACCTCTGGACTAATACTAGAGTTCTGAATTGCTATGGACTGAGAAACTGGAGGTCTTGCCTGGACTTGATGGGGCATCTGCTGTTGGATGCTGGGAGAGAGGTAGCATTTTCCTTCTCTGGTCTGACCGAAGTCACAATGACATTAGATTTTTCTTCTTGTCATGTACACATATTTCATATACCTCTTAGGCTATTTCTGTGATTGGATATGATCTCAGTTCTAAGTCATAAACCAGAGTAAGTCCTCCAGGTGGGTTTTGTCTGACCCAGGCCTAGCTTCGCTGCCCATTTCTCTTACTCCCTCCTAACCCTCAGAACACTCACACCCTATGTAATTTGACATTGCTGGAGAAGAGAACCTGAGATAATTAATACTTCCCCAGAGAGCAGCCCACCCCCTTGATGACCAGGTAGGTCCCTCTGCCATCATTATCCCAGGCAGAGGGAAAAATCTCAGGCGCCTACCTAACATTGGCTCACCAAAAATGGGCAAATGTGCCTTCAAATGCTGGATGGGTTCTTGTCTGGAGATGGACACTGGGGATGTTTTCCCATTCCTACTGACCAGCAAGCCTCTAGATCTTTGAAGTATGTAAATATGATGCTGCATTCATTGGGAGGTGGTGGCAGTGGTGGCGGCAGGGGCATGACCCTGGGCAAAGAAGAACCGAGCTCCTCATCTTTTGTTTGTGCTTTGTGACCCCCAGGCATTCTCTCTTGCCCTTTGTAGTCATCTCTCAAGGATTCCGCAGAACAGCAGCATCTGCTGCAGCTTTTGCTTCTGGGTTTGTTAGAAAGCATGTGCATGGTGCTTTCAACACACAAAGCAGGAACTATTCTTTCCAGTGAACCCTGTCTTCCAGCAGGAAACACCTCTGCAGGTCCAAGAGCTGTCATTGCCACCCGTAACTGCCTGGCAGATCTCTAGCAAGGGATGCCTCTCCTGCCGTCCCTGACTCCGCATCACTTCTCAAGGGAGCCCAGGAATGTGTATAGCTGTGTGAGGAAGTCAAAGGTAAAGGTGCTGAGCCTGGATGCAAATCCCACCCCTTTTAGCTCATGGCTCGGAGGTAGGGGTGTGTGCATGGGCATGTGCTATGTTTATATAGAGGCACTTCTCTCTTTCCATCTTTATGTGACTTTCTGGTATGGAACTCACTTTACCAGACTCTCAGCAAATGCCTTTCCTTTCTGAGCCACCGCACTGGCCTTGGCCTTGGTGTCCTGCAGGAATCCTCCCCACCCTGTCCTCAGAGCCTTGCTTCTCCTAGTTAAAATCTCTATCTCTGATAACATTCTTTAGTCTAAGGAGCCAATAACTCCAGGCATTCTGCTAGAAGCATTCCTGTGGCGGAGTTCCCATACAGCAGACCAGGGAAGTGGGAAGACTTGTTAAAAACAGATACAATGCCCAGGGACCCAGAATGGTTTGCAGTCTATGGCAGGGGTAGGTGGTTATAGGTGGGTGCACACCTAGGCTCTCAGTACTCCCCCAACCCCTGTGCAGTAACAGGAAGCCCGGCATTCTGGTAAGAAGCTTCCTGATATAGGTAAAGAAGAGGCACTCCGAGCAACCCCAGAACTCGGGACTCTGACCACTGACTGCTTCACCAGCAGCGGGGTCTTCCTCTCAGGGCTCTCTGTAGGCTGTCACTGCTGTCTCTGCTGCCTCTGACTGCTGAAGCCACATGGACAGTGGATGCTTTTTCCTAGCCTGGGTTCTGTGAAAGGGCGGTCAGATAGGGAGTGAGGAGGCCTTGGCTGTTAGGGAAGAATGTTGTACTAAGAATAACGCTCAGCATGCAGTGATAAGGGCCCAGATGGTCGGGGATGTCAGTTGGGGACACGGAAGGTGGCAGGAACAGAACAGGATGATAAGATAGGACTGTGACACAGGAATGCACAGCCCAGGAATGCACAGCTGGGAATCTGTCAATGGCCCTGGGAGTGAGCATTCAGGCCCAGCCTGGGCAGGTAGGAACAGATGACCTGAAGGAATTGGCTACAACGGAGCATATCTTATATATGTCACCCATTCCCAGTGCTTTATAGAGTCTGAGGTTTAGGCATGTAGAGAGACCACTTGGAGCTTGGTGGCAGAGTTTAACTTAACCACAGCTTTTCTGGCATCTCCCATGACTTTCTATTAGCGCTGTCCCAGGCCCTGCAATGACAGGACTGTTATCCTCTGCTCCACTTCTTGGAGGGCATGGCACCTCTAGTGTGAGGGATGGCAGGAGTTCGGCATCACGGGTTTACCATAAACAGTGAGCTCTGTGCAAGAAAGTCTGCAGACTAGAATAAGCCAGAGGTTTGTCTCTTTCTGGAGGCTAAAGGAGACAAACAGGTGGCTAGCTAGGAGACACACAGACACTTAGGCTGGTGTGACATCTCAGCAAGGACTAGGAAGGTGCAGAGTACCCTGAGCTCCAGCCTGCTGGTACCTTAGGACTCCAGAATTACTATACTAGGTCATCCTCTGTAATGTGACTACTCTCATGCTTGCAGAGACTTAAGGTCAGGTTTTATACCTGGGTGATGCATGGCTTCTATGACATCCTCAGCCTGAGCCCCTCACTGAGCACCAGGCATAGAACAGCACAGTTAAGGTATACTGATCCTCTAGGGGCTGGGCGATGACTGCTTTTCTTTCCCTGTGAAACTTAAGGAATCACTCCTTCCCTCAGCCCAGGGCTAGGTTTTATCGATGCAGATAGAAGGTCCACAAACCACATTTAGAGATCTCTGGACCTAGTTCCCAGCCTCCATCTGCGTGCAGAGGGGAGGTATGAACAGCTGTGTTGCCTGGGGGCTGTGATTGGAGGCAGAGCAGGGTCTAGGGAATGTTCCCTGCTTGCTCCTTCACAGAGCAGGCTGCCTAAGCTTCCTTCAGGGATTCTCCAGCTTGTCCTGAGCTAGTGGATGTCCCAAGATGGCATGCTTAGGACACAAGCCCAAGCCTGCTTCACAATGGTTCACAAAACCAGTCCTGTGTTCTCGGGCACCTTGCAGCCAAGAGGCAGCTGAGACTAGCCCCTAAAGAACTTGTCAGCCTTGACAGGGGTCTCACGACCTCACTGTCTTTGGTTGGATCTTATATGAAACCAGCTGGGGATCTGACCATGATTTAGGGGCATTCAAGTTGTTCCTGAGTTGTGGGCTTCAGCAAGCCCTGGGAGAAGTTGTTAGAGGGTTAAGGGGGTGGCAGTGGGTTTGTGAGGAAAGCTGCAGTGCTCTGTGGCTAAGCCAGAATAAGCGTGATTATTTCCACAAATCAAGCCATTTGCATGCATATTTCCCCCTGTGTCCTGATCTGTGTAATTATGGAATGCATATGTGTGGGAAGGAGCCTTGGAAAACTCATTCCTGTTCTTTGTCAAGGGGCTGAACAGCTTAGGTAACTGGTTCATGAGGAGAGCTGGCAGGGATTCCCGATGGTTGGGGAGGGTAGATGTGGGGAGAGGGGGGGAGAGAACGCAATGGGGAGGGCAAGCCTGCACTGCCTTGTCCTCAGCCAGTTGTTGAAGGTCAGGAGATGACCTCGGAGCACAGAAAGAGACAGGCCATTCTGGGAAGTGAGCACACTATGAAAGTTAGGAGACCCTGACTGAGCTTCTCTGCTGTTGTTATCTAGCGGAGTAACACCATGTCTCCTCAAGGCGAACAAGGTAGCTTCCATATAGATGATGCTTACTGACTCTCACCCATCCCAGTCAGTATCCCCCCAGGCTCCTTGGCCTCCATTTCCTTGGGGGCTCTGGGAAGAAAGAGCTTTGCAACAAAATGACATGGTGATTCCCCTACACTATGAACTCAGTTGGATTAAGAGGACCTTAGGGTGTTAGTGATCATACACTTAGTGTGTCTTTGAGGACATTTCCAGAGATGACCAACTGAGGCCTAGCTGGGTCTCTCACTGAATAAAACGGGAGTCAGCTGAGCACCAGCCTTCCCCTCCCCCCACTTCCTGGTCCACTTGGATGTGAGTGAGCGTCCTTAGCTTCAGGCTGCTTTCTTCCCCGTGAGGAGGACTGCTCTCAGACTGTGAGCCAAAACGAACCTTTCCTCCTCTGTTGCTTTTTGTGAAGTCCTTGATCGTAGGGATAAGGAAAGGAAGTTGTGCAGGTGGGAAAGGACGATGGTTGGTGTTCTGTCCTGCTAAGAGCTTTGTGGAGAGGTTTCTAGCACACAGGTTTGTCATGGAGTGGGTTGGGTGACGGGGGCAGAATGTACCCAGTGGTACTTCAAGTCCCATGTTCACTCAAATCTGGATTCTATAGCTTATTGAAGACTGTTATTCTCAGAGTCTGAAGGAACACAGTTCTTGGTGATATGCTTTGATTATGGGTCCACTCAGTGACTTTGGATGTTCCCTGATATGTCAAAGGCCAACCACTGCATCTCTGAAGATACAAAGCTGAGCCGGCCAGTGCTTGGCCTTGGTTCCTGCTGCGTCCTTGTATGCCAGGCAGGGTCTTAATGGTTCCCCAGACACTGATGGTTCCCCAGTACAAGGAGACCAAGGTGACGGGGTTGGAAATGAAGTGACAGGTAAGGTGCCTGGCAGTCTGCAGATGATGTGGGCACATGGCACGTCGCTGGCAACTTGGCCCTGGATAGATTGCAGGGCTGAAACAGACCCAAGCACAGCAAACATGGTATCTGCAGGCTTTGTCTTTTATCCTTCTTCACACCCTTGCTAAAAATCTCTTAGATTACATTCCTGAAGCTAGCCACCAAGGTCTAGTCCCTTATTTGGACACTTCCCCATCTAAGGCTGACCACCAATGTCCAGCTATTGAAGTGTTGAAGTCTAACAATCTAAAGCCCCCCTTTGGTTCACCTAACATGTCCAGTCAAAACAAACCAACTCATCCTAACAAGGGTTCACTTTTCCCTCAGTAAACTCATTTACTCTCAAGCCATGTCTGCCTCCTCTATCCAGAGGCAGTCCTCTGTCCCTCTGGGACAAGTATTTCCCCCCCCCCCATTGTTCCTTTTCCTCCCTCTCTCTCACTTCCTATCTCTTGTCTTTGTCTCTTATCCCTTGCCCTTTTTTTCCCACTCTGTGGCAAGTAAATCTCCTTTGTGCTGAGAACTTATCTTGGCATGTCCTGTGCTAAGTCTGGTTCTTTCGTAGATGGTGCCTTGCTGTGGATTCTTTCCCCTCTGGTGACGAGGGAAGATGATAACATCTGCATGGGTAGCCTGTTTTTATCTACTGAGAACAGATACTAACATTCAGTCATGGCTTACAGTGCCCAGGAGCATGTGGTGAGGGTCAGGTCCCTGCAGTGCCTGGAGTTAACAGGGCTAAGCATTTCTGCATGACATAAAGGAGCAGAGGAGAATACTTCCCAAGAGGGTGACCTGGGAAGAAGAGTTGCTCCTGGGGCTCTCCTGGGGCTCTCCTGGGGCTCTCCTGGGGCTCTCCTGGGGCTCTCCCGGGGATCTCCCGAATCTGTAAGCATAGAAGCACAAGCACGTGTTCTTCGGGTGCCATTTTAAGCATCCTGAGCTGATTATGGTCAGGTTCCCTCTTCCTTCTTCCCGAGACCCCGGCTCTCCCTCACACTTAGCTTGCTCCATTTGGCTTGCATCTTGTTTGAAACTGTCTTTCCTAGAGATTTCCTGTGGTTACCCTGCTTCCCCAAGGATTCCAAGTGGTTTCAAGTGAAGAACATCCTCTCTGTTCTGTGTCCTTGCTGTGTCCACTGCAAGGAGTTGTCTAACACGCACTGTTCTTCCCCAGTGGCCCCCGAGCTTCTCCTGAGGCCCTGGCTGGCTGAGAACAAAGACCCTCTGTGCAATCAGGTTTTGCACAGCAGTCTGTTCAGCCCTCCCCGTGTAAGGACTCTTTTTGTCCAGAGCTGACTTTTGGAGCATTCTTCTTCAGGTTTTGGTATAGACAATTAGACCCATCGGGCCAAAGGCAGAAAAGAGCCCTTCTCAGAGAGAAAGTGACCCTGTTTAAAGGTGGTTGCTTCCACTCTTTCTCACAGTCACCCACTGTCTATCTATAGCTTAAGCAATGTTTTCTTTGCAGCTCACAGGAAGTTTTTATTTTAGTTGGACATGGCATTCAGAATACACTTTTATTTCCCTCCTGGGGCCTTTTACACAAACAAGATGTTAGAAGCACACTTTTCATGCTTTTGTGGGCAGTAACAGAATACCTGTGAAAGATGGTGCCCTAGGTGGAGAGTCAGGTGCCTTTCCCAGAACATCTTAGCACCCAAGGTGCCTGGAAGGCAGCTGACTGTAGGTGAAAGATAAAAAGCCTTCAACTAGATAATGATGTTGGAAAAGTGAGAGACCTAATGGAGGCCTAACTGTAAACTCTGCTTCTCTCCAGTGCCTGCTTTGTCCAAATAGTGTGGGGTTTCCCTGAGAAGCACTTCAGCCAACAAGTATAGTTTGGTGTTTCCTACAGATGATTTTGTAGGCTCTGGCGAGGCAGCTCAGGGTCTCGGGCGTTGCCTGCAGCCAGTCTTGTACAGTCGTTGGCATGCTGCTATGACATCGCCTGCCTTTCACGAGTGAGAAAAGGATATATAACTTTACAAGACTGTATGTTTAGCATGTAAGTGAACAATTATTACTAATTATTAATTATCATTTTGTTTGAATTTGTGTGTAGCTGCCAGAGGACTGTGTTGGGTGTCTCTATGGCTCTACACCTTACCTCCACTGAGGCAGTCTCTTATTGAATTTAAATCTTGCTGTTTTTCAGCTTGGGTGGTGCAAGCAAGTCTCAGTGACCTTCCTGTATCTGCCCCACTCCTAATGCTGGAGTTACAGGTGCATGTACCCACACCTTGCTTTTTATGTGGGTGCTGTGGTCCTCACATTCCACAGCAAGTACTGCTACCCGCTGAACCACCTCTCCATTTCCCATCACCTCTAAGTGAGAACTTTAAAGACCAGCTTTATTGAGATAAATTTACATGCCACAGAACTCATCTTTTTAAAGGAGATAGTTTCTTAGTTTTTAATATACTCACAAAATTTTGAAGCCATTGCGAGACTCTAATTCCAGAATATCCCATCACCTCACAGGAAAGCTCAAACACTCAGGAAAGCAGTCACTCTTCATTCCTGTCTCCTCCTCTCCAGTCATGAGTAAGCATTTTCTGTGTGTATATTCAGCTTTCTGTTACTATGACTAAATACCAAACACAGCTCACCTAACATAGAAATGATTTAGGTTCACCGTTTCAGAAGTTCTGGGTTATGACCAACCGGCTTTGTTTGTTAGGGACCATATTGAGGCAAAATATGGCAGAAAGGGAGTGTGTGGTGGAGCAAAGCTCACCCCATGGTGGTGAGGAAGCAAATGGCCCAGGATTTGAGGTACCCTGTGTCTACAAAATTCCCCTTCAGGGCTTAGTAAAGAGAGTTCTTAGAGCCAAGGACACAGCTCCGTGTGAAAGATGGCTGTTCAAGTGTGGGAACCAGAGTTCAGATCCTCTGTACCCACGCAAACACCTGACATGGCCACATACATCTGTACCTGAGCTGCTGTGGGGATCAGAGACAGGAAGATTACTGGAGCTTGGGGATGACAAGTTCAGTGAGAGATAATGAGAGACACTATCTCAAGGGAACGAGGTGGAACAGCTTATCAGACATACCCTTCTGGCTTCCCTTAGCGAGTATGGTACATATTCATTCATGTATGCACCACATACACATACCCCATCACTCATACACACATCCCTATACACACATGCACACACACACACCACAACTCACACACCAAAAAAGAGTTATCTGCTAGAAGACACAGCTTTAAATTATTATTGTTGTTGTTGTTGTTGTTGTTGTTGTTGTTATTGTTACTGTTGTTATGTGCACATGCACATATATGCGACAGTGTGAATATGGAGGTTGGAGGACCATTTTGTCAAGCTGGTTCCTCTCCTTCCACCTTTATTTTCATAGGTTTTAGATACTAAACTCAGGTCGTCTGGTTTGCATGGGAAGCCCCATTAGTTCACTCATCAGCATCATGAGCAGCTTTGGGTAGTGTTCTGGGAATGTTAGTAATCCCTGGAGTCCATTCTGAGAAATCCGTGAGTCCAGTGTTGCTCTCCTCAAGCACACACCCCCCCCTTCTTCTTTGATGTGGTCACAAGGTCTGTGAGATCAACATTTTATAAGCATTTGGTTCTCTGGCTTCTGCCCATTTTCCTACTAACCCTCAGTGGTTAAAGTTAGGATCTAGAAAACAATATTTCTTCTAATATCTCCAATCATAGAGTAATATAAAGACCTTGCAAAAAGACTTTAGAGATCCTAAGAGCCATCTTGGTTTGGGGCAGTCTTGTGAAACAGGACTTAATATATTCACAAATCCTTCCTGTCGCTTTGTTGCCATTTCTACCAAGTTCACAGGGACATGTCCCCATAGGAGAAAGACGCTAATTGTGGTGGAATGTGCAGCAGCAGAGAGAGAGAGACAAGGTGAAGATCACGGTTGGGCTGGCCTGTTTGTCAGGGCTGTGTTCTTGCAATTGGAGGGCGAGTTTTTAGAGTAAGAATCAAGCTGCCAACTGAGGACAGAGACACCAGATTCTCTGCAGCAGGAAATGCGAGGCCTGATGCATGGGGCTAAAGGAAGCTTTAGCTTTCAGCAGACAAAGGTCTAGAAACAGCATTTGGAACAGCGTTTCTTAACCTTCCTAATGCTGTGACCCTTAAAGACAGGTCCTCATGTTGAAGTGACCCCCAACTATAAAATTATTTTGTTGTTATATCATAACTGTAATTTTGTTGCTGTTATGAATTGTTATATAAATATTTGATATTCAGGATATCTGAAATGTGACTGACTACCAGAGGGGTCATGACCCACAGGTTGAGCACTGCTGGTCTGGAGAGCCCTGTAGAGTGGAGGGCACCCCAGGCAGAACACTGGCAGGTGAGGTTTGGCCCTGTTACTGCAGGACCCCACCTGCTAGGCTTCTTCTGCCTCGAGCTTGTCTCCAGGACTCAGCACTAGGAGGCCTTCTTGACTTGTAGCTTTAGCCTTAATTACTTTCCTGGGGTGTGGCGCTACCAGCAGGGTCGCCTCTCTGGACCAAGAGAATGTGGTATCCCAGGGCTCGAGCCATTTCTAGGTAGATGGGAGCTCAAATCCGTGTCTAGTGTCTTTTGAAGAGGTCGGCTCTCTGAAGGTTCCCAGAGTCTAGTCAGCAGCAGAGTATACATGGGGCTGGGGACCCTGAGCACCCCAGGGCCTTTCTATTTTGTGAAATGCTAGAGTCTTAATGCTCTCAGACATAGATAATGAAATATGTGTGTGGCAAGGGGTAGCTGGAAATAAATGTCAGAGAAAAAGAACCAAAAAACTTGAGTTATTTGAAATTCACACCAGTCCTACTGAAAGAGAACTGAAGACACCCCCCCCCCCCCGCAGAGGTTTGTGTATGAATAGTCACATCACTCACATGAGCTAAAATGTAGAAGCAGCCCTAAATGTCCACTGGCAGCTGAATAGATGATACCCACATGTCCTGTATCCATGTAGAAGAACAATGGCCTTGAAAAGCCACAGAAAACATGTGGCCTATCATTGAAGGCAGCATATTAAGTGAAGGAAACCAAATGCGTTCTTAGATGAGTTGCCTGGAATAGACAAATCCATAAGAGAAAAAGTATTGAGTGGGGCCTGAGAGAAGGGGTTGGGGAAGACTGGAAATGGGTGTGGGGATTTCTTTGTTAGTGTAGTGGCTATCCCTGGTTGTCAACTTGACTATATTTGGAATGAGCTACAATCCAGATTTGGAAGGCTCACCAGTGACCCTAACCTGGAGGCTTGGATATAGAAGTCTCTGATCTGGATCTTGGNGTAGGATGCATGGCGCTCATTATGTTCGAGTGCACTCTCACCCAGTGTGAGTCACCCAGCTCAGGATCAAAGGCAGTCATTTCATGTCAATTAGCCACTTCAAAGCACGCCGTGGGGAAAATTAGGAATCAGGAAGCAAATTGAATTATACATCAAAGGCAAA
Source organism: Mus minutoides (assembly GCA_902729485.2). Classification (NCBI taxonomy): domain Eukaryota; kingdom Metazoa; phylum Chordata; class Mammalia; order Rodentia; family Muridae; genus Mus; species Mus minutoides. The sequence goes on along the minus strand of LR749595.1, from coordinate 4,679 downwards.
CAATCTCTTGACCTTTTTTCCTTCTAAGATCTGTTCCTTAGTGTGAAGATCCAAATGATGGAGTCAGCTCGGTGTGGGGGTGGGGGTGGGAGTGGGAGTAGGGTTAAACCAGAAGTCTCCTTGATCAGTTCCTTTACCATGGAGTGTTCTGGCAGGATGTGATGGGGGTTTCATCTGAAAAGCGCTTACCGTACATTGAGAAAGAACTGCACACAGAGGGTCCTGGAGGCATAAAGTGCTTCTTAGTCCATTCCCTAGAGCCCAGGTACCTGCATACATAGGAATACATGCACACAAAGACTGATGCACAGCAGGACTGCTGTAGCATGTCGTGGTTCTATGGTGAACTAGATGAGATGAGTTCACAGGCTGTGAGACTTTGGGGAGGAGAAAAGCCTGCTGTGGTGAGAGATGTTGGCTAAGCTTGGACCTTGGCGCAGGTCGTAAGTGGTGGGATCGGTTTGGTAAGCTGGGGAGGAGGGCTGGTACTCCAGTAAATGGGAGGAAGAATAATGAAGTATAGGGTATACATGAGGTGGTCCCTAGGGGTGCAGATGGATGCAGATGGATAGATGAAGAGCTTCTACTGGATGTGGATCCTTAAAGCTGAGCATAGGCTCATGAACTTGAATAGTCTGGAAATAGAGTTAGTGACAAATTATAAAGTAGGAATAGTCTTAACTTGAGAGATAGCCGATGGGTAAGAGCATTATGCTTGCAATTCAAATAAGAGATAGCAACATGACATTTTTATGCTTCCTTTTACAGCCTGGCACAATGCTTCAAATGCACCTGGTATTATAGGTGGTGTGTGTGTGTGTGTGTGTGTGTGTGTGTGGTGAATGCTGGGGATTTGAACTCTCTGTGCTTATACAGACGTGCTATTCCAAGATGTAGCACTTAGTAGCAGGTTTTGGGTCTCAGCCCAGGAAGTGAGAGCACACATTCCAGAACATCCAGGAAGACAGCAGTGAAAGGGAGACAGAAGGACCTCTAAGGTGCTTCGGTTCCATGTGCTTACTTCTTGGGGCCTGATACACATTCTGAAAGAATGGAGGACTCTGGGAGACTCCAGGGTGCAGAATCCAAGATTTGCTCTAGTGAGAGCCAATGTGTAGGGTCAGGGCCACTCCGCTGGAGCAGACAGTTCTGGAAGGGAGCTAGAGTTTCTTTTCCAGTGTTGATGTCTTTGTTTGTCTTTTGGTCCTGCCCTTGTTCCTCATTTCCCTGTGAGTGTTTACCAGGCACCTCAGTTCTCCATGCTGAGGGGAGATGGAGGGATTGTCCTGGGCCAGTACACTGGCTTTGACCTCACTTCTCTACTTAAATTTGCTGGTTCTTTGCTTTCCTCTTCTTTTCCTTCCTCTTCTCTCCTTCTCTCTCCCATGCTCTCTCCCCCTTTTCTTCCTTCCCTTTCTCCCTCCTGGTTTTAAAACTAAAGTGTTTAAAGCATAAATGCATAGAATGATATCCACAACCACATACACATCCAGGTAGTTTTCTGAGGCCATTTCACATGTATGTTTTGAGAGACTTGGGTTAGGTTGTAGCTTTATTGAAGAGTGATCCAGTAATGTCTGCTCTGTAACTCACTGTTGCTAACTATAAAATTTTCTGCAGTTTACGTTACAAAAATTAAAGGTTTCAATATGGGTGAGGATTTTTGCCTTAGTTTTCCAAACTTTAGTGAAAACACAAATCTATTTTATAATTTTCAGTCTGTTTTTCTTTTTACTTAACCAAGTGGGCATAATTTATCTTAAATTAAGAAAAAGAGAGGTCCTTTAAAGAAAGGAGAAGTTATCAGAGAGAACTTAGTAGGAATGACGATCTGAAATACACATTCAGCTTAGAAACGTGCTGGGGGCTGGTGTGGCAGTGGGAATGGGAGAGGCCTGGCAGTGCGACCCGACCCTAGAAAGGTGCTGGGGGCTGGTTCACAGTGGGAGTGGCCAGGCGCAGTAGTGAACTTGAAGGCTGGCTCCCTGCAGTGTCAGTACTGTTCAGTTATTCCTGACTCCCATTCTTGATGCCTGCTTTCCCAACCAGCGCCCCCAACCCACTATCAAACTGTCGAGGACTCTCAGGGATTCTGGCTCTAGAAGAGCACTTGAGTTCTCTGGCTCTGCCCCCCTAAAGCTGGAAAAGCAAAGTGGGGATTCTAAATATAGCTGAACTACATGTACAAGACCAAAGTAGACACGTTTATCACCTTCAGTCGGGAAGTTCAGACTTAGTCTCAACACCTGAATTCTTTTGTGCTCTCCCACCCTAGTGGCCTCCCTTGTCCACAGTTCTCTTTTCCTATGGTGTTCTATCCAGTGGCCGTTCTATGTGTCTTCTCTAGGTGATATTGTGAATGTCGTGGGCTATTTTTTCAGAGGTGAGAATGAACCGCACAGTCTCACTTTCAAGAACACTCAATACTACCTTGACTTTCCTGATCCATAGTTTCTACCCAGCCGATGATCAGTCATTTCCACATAAAATACACATAAAACCTTTATATTTACAATAAGCCTTAATCAGCATCAGAGCTGGGCAGAGATCTACCCTCAATGCTATTAGAATCTACTTTTTTTTTATCTAGGCTGTTCTTAACTCCAATTGGCCAGCCCTCAGGGCCACATCTAAACAATAGTGGCTTCTTTTATTGGACTAAAAAGGTGAATTGTTGAGGTTTGGTCTTGCTGTGTATTCTGATGCTAAGTGCAGGCTTCCAAGATCTGGAGTCTGCATGTAGAACTAAGTGATACTGTGTGACCTTGCCCCAAAATTATTTTTGATTGGTGAATAAATATGCTGACAGCCAATAGCTGGGCAGATGAGATGGGTGGGGGGTTAGGGTTTCCAGAATTGAGGGTTGGAGGTGAACCATGAGGGTAAGAGGGAGGAAAGGAGGAAGAAGAAACCACCAGGGGTTAGGTGAATGTAAGAAAGCATGGTCCTGAGGGCTGGCCAACTGGAGTACAGAGAAGCCCAGATGAAACCTAATAAGTACTAACTTAGGGTTAAGTAGGTTTTAATAGCACAGAGGGTAGATACCTGCCCAGTTCTTGTGCTGTTTAAGGCTTATTGTAAATATAAAGGTTGTGTGTGTCTTTTATTCAGGAACCGAATGGTCAGGGGGTGGGAACTAGAAACCCTGGATTGGAATTAAAATTTTTTACAATAGTTTTGTTAAGGACATTGAATTGCTTAGCTATTTATACCTCACGACTATAAACCCCAGTCTCTGGGTTGAACTGCAACTCTGGCCTTCTGTCCTGGTATCAGTTTGTCCAACTGGCTTCACTAATATTGAAATTTATAGTTGTTTATTTTGATGCTATCATGAGCTTCCAGGCTTTGGAGACTCTGGGCACATGTGGGTTTGCATTTATATTTATAGCATGCTAGGGGACATATAGTGGTCATCAGAAGCCATTTGGGGCATGTGTCATTTTTGGAATATATTCAATGGATATCAACTCATGATTCTCACACCTATGTTTATGTGTACCTCAAGCTGGGTCAAACTTGAGTAGTTCTACCTCACCTTTGACCATTGTGATTCTAGATATAGATCCTCACACTCAGAACTATATCTAATGCCGTCATTAAATTGTCAGAAGCCCTACAAATATATAATCCTGAGAACTGTACTATGTTTAGTGTGCATGTTATCTATAATTCTTTACTTGTTGAAGGTTTCTCTATTAGGAGGCAATGTCTATGATCACAGGAACAGACATGCTAGTGTGTAAAATGGATTACCGCCCCCTCACCTCCAATTAATTATCCAATAATTATCCAATACCAAATGGTCATCTCTGAGATTATGTGTACATGATGACTCTTTATAGACTAAGCAGGCGCATTCATGTACACACACAAACACACACACACACACACACACACACACACACAGAGGCAACAACAATTAAAGAAAACAAGGCCATAAATTTGAGAGCGAGAGCTCGACAAGATTGGTTGGAAGGGGGAAAGAAAAGAGGGAAATGATGTAATTATATTTAACTTCAAAAAAGTTATTATATGAATAAAGAGAGGGGCTGCTGCCTCCCATGTTGCTTCTCCTCCAAGTTCCTGCCAGGGAAGGCTGGGGCTGGAGCTCCAACCTCCTGTGCTTCCCCAAGCTGAGGCTTTCTCTTCCCAGGCCTCATTTCCCACACAGCTCTTTCCAAGTTGTAGCTGCAGGGGGCTGGGCCAGGAACAAGGTAACCATTCCTAAAACCTGGTTGGTCATGCAGAAGTAGACAGAGCGAGCTGATGAATCCATCCCATCCATCCATATTACAAAGCCTTGTAGCCAGTGAGGAGAAACAGGTTCGTTCTGTAAAGTGGGCTTACACAAATGTGCTTTCTGCTTCTTGGCCAGCTTTCACTCAGGGCACCACAATGGCCCTGGAGGGAGACAGTTTGTCTCTGGGGCTCAGCAGACGGCCTGCTTAGCCCTGCTCTCTGGTACCGGAGGCTGTCTCATGCTGACTGCAGGCTGAGAACTGATTCTCAGTTGCTGTGTTTAGGCAGCTGGTCACTAAGGCATGGTAGAACTTAGGACAAGATTTGATTCAATTCATGCCTTTGCTTTGTGTCTGTCAAAGGGTTCCGAAGCGCAAAGCTTAAATGTCTGCCTGGAAGAAGGAACGGGTGCTCAGTTTTAGTTCCTCTGCCTAGGG
>LR751935.1:106015-119798 GCA_902729485.2 Mus minutoides | reverse complement strand
AGAGGATGGCCTAGTTGGCCATCAGTGGGAAGAGAGGCCCCTTGGTTATGCAGACTTTATATGCCCCAATACAGGGGAACGCCGGGGCCAGGGGGTGGGAGCGGGTGGGTAGGGGAGCAGGGCCGGGAGGGGGGAGGATATAGGGAACTTTCTGGATAACACTTGAAATGTAAATGAAGAAAATATCTAATAAAAGTTGGAAAAAAAAAAGAAAAGAAAAGAAAAAGGCAACACAGCTTCAGAGCATCTAAGAGATAGGAGAGAGATCAATGTATTAGTTCCACTTTTATCATTGTTTTAATTGTTAAAATGAAGTAAGTGGAAAATTTCACTGTGATATTTTCCTGTCTTTATTCATTTCAAGTTACAGATATTCAACCACTCATCCATCTATCTCTTCTTCTTCTTCTTCTTCTTCTTCTTCTTCTTCTTCTTCTTCTTCTTCTTCTTCTTCTTCTTCTTCTTCTTCTTCTCTTCTTCTCTTCTCTTCTTTCCCCTCCCCCTCCACTCCCTTCTCTCTTCTCTCTCCTTGAGATTTTTTTCAGTTCCTAATAATATACCACTTACTATTCTTAGAGTCTGAGAAAATCCTTGTGTGGCATTCACACAATTACTTAATACCCAAAATACATAATCAAACCTCAGAAACCTTAGCATCAGTAGAATCAGTTATGTTAGTATAAATGAATTATATGAGTAAACTTTTCTTAATAGAACCAACACAAATTTACCTAAAAGTTCAAGACAATTTATCACAGAAATTGAAGTAAAAACTGAAAAAAAAAAACCTTTATCTCAGTCTAGTTAGAATTAAAATTGGAATTTTATAAAAATTGTAAGTGTTGATGAGAATGTAGACAAAAAGATTCTAATTTAGTTTCATAGGGAGGGTAAGTATTGTGTCACTAAAAACCATGATGGTTCCTCTTTCTCTTCTTCTGCTTCCTCCTTTTAGTGAGGAGAATGTATACCAGAGTCTGTAGGTTACCCACAGGCATGTGCATTATCACCAGGCTACACCAACTGTCTGAATTACTTATTACTGCTTATTCATCCCAGATTTTTATTACTAGCAATACATGTAAATCTGCAGCTTGTCATGAGGTTTGATTTCACATAAAATAATGAAAAAAGAAAGGATAGGTTTTGTGATACATTCTTATAAATAAAACCTGACCTTTGGCTTGGTTCACAGGGCATTTCCTTCTCCTGTCATCATTTTCTGCATGATCAGCATGAATGAAGAACTAAAGGTCATTCTTTAAACACAAGAAGTGTTTCACCACAAATTTATAACAATGACACATACGATTTTTTCAAAGTGAAAAAAGGCCATCTGGTTATAGCTTAAGCTTACATGTTGAAATCATTTATCATTCATTGCTTGTTATTATGATCAAGGCATACAAACGAAGATAAGACTTTAAATAATTTAATATGGTTAGTTCATAATGTTTATTTCCATCCATTTTCACAACATCTAAGGAAACTCCAGAACTGATGAATAGTCATACCTTCTTTCTGGCCTTTCAAGCCTGTAAAGACTATCATGCAGTTTTTGTTCTACACATTTATTGATTTAGATAGTTCATATCAACCAAAAAAACAGAGTACTTACAGCCCTCTGTGTCTGTATTAGTTATACACTGGGGACATACCTGTTTATTAGATATCCATATTGAGACCTCAGTTATTATTGCACTAATTGTAAAATGACTCTTATTGGTCATAAGTTTATCCAGGTAGCTAAGTTGGCTATGAAACTCTAAGCATACAGTTATAACTGTCTTCTCTGAATTAGAATTCTTTTTTCTTTATTTTATTTTAATTTTTATTAGATATTTTTATTAACATTTCAAATGTTATCACCTTTCCAGGTATCCCTTTCAGAAACCCCCTATCCCATGCTCCCTCCCCCAGTCTCTATGAGGGTCCTCCCCTCACCCTCCCACCCACTCCTGTCTTCTGGACCTGGCATTCCCTTACATTGGGGAATCGGACACCCTCAAGCCCAAGGGTCTCTCCTCCCATTGATGTCCAACAAGGCCATCCTCTGCCACATATGGAACCAGTGCTAAGGGTTCCTCCATGTGTATTCTTTGGTTGGTGGTCCAGTCCTAGGGAGCCCTGAGGGTCTGGCCTGTTGACACTGTTGCTCCCTCCATGGGGTTACAAACCCCCTCAGTTCTTTCAGTCCCTCAAGAGACAACTGTATCAGGCTCCTGTCAGGAAGCACATGTGTTGTTGGTATCCACAATAGAGTCCTGATTTGGTGGCTATATATGGGATGGATCCCCAGGTGGGGCAGTCCCTGGATGGCCTTTTCTTCAGTCTCTGCTCCACATTTTGTCTCCATATTTCCTCCTGTGAGTATTTTGTTCACCCTTCTAAGAAGAACTAAAGCATACACGTTTTGGTCTTCCTTCTTCTTAGAATTCATATGGTCTGTGAATTGAATCTTAGGTATTCCAAACTTTTGGCTAATATCCACTTGTCAGTGAGTACATACTGTGTGTGTTCTTTTGTGACTGAGTTACATCACTCAGGATGATATTTTCAAGTCCCATCCATTTGCCTGCAAATTTCATGAAGTCATTGTTTTTAATAGCTGAGTAGTATTCCATTGTGCAAATGTACCACATTTTCTGTATCCACATGTATGAACACTCTGGCTTTTGGGTTGTGTGTTTGTTTGTTTGTTTGTTTGTTTGTTGTTTTTCCCCCATGAGGTCTAAGATCTTAACAGAGAGTCTTACTTGCAAGGCTGAAGGCTTACTTTACTGACTGAACTCTACACTCCCCCACCCACATTTTCTGCTATTTATTTTCTACACTGAACTTTTTTTTAACCTTCATTCACACTGGAGCACACAACATGCCTTATGCTTCAATAATGTTACAGTATTCTGTGGATGGATGAACCCATATATGATTATTTATACATTGTGACATTATGAGCCATGTTGCAATGAATATTGCTGTGTGTAACTTTGGTTGTGTAACATGTATTAATAGTTTTCTTGAGTGAACAATCAGGGGTGAAATGGTTACATTTTATTTTGTTTTTAGTTGTCGAATTTCCTATTGTTTCTTTGTTTGTTTTTTCAATTATTTTATTAGATATTTTCTTAATTTACATTTCAAATGCTATCCCGAAAGTGCCCTCCCCCCTCCCCCCACCCTGCTCCCCTGCCCTCCCACTCCCACTTCTTGGCCCTGGCGTTCCCCTGTATTGGGGCATATAAAGATTGCAATATCAAGGGGCCTCTCCTCCCAATGATGGCCGACTAGGCCATCTTCTGCTACATTTGGAGCTAGAGATACAAGTTCTGGGGGTTCTGGTTAGTTCATATTGTTGTTCCTCTTCTGGGGTTGCAGACCCCTTCAGCTCCTAGGGTTCTATCTCTAGCTTCTCCATTGTGGGCCCTGTGTTCCATCCTATAGATGACTGTGAGCATCCACTTCTGTACGAGACAGCTATATCAGGGTCCTTTCAGTAAACACTTGCTGTCCTATGCAATAGTGTCTGAGTTTAGTGACTGATTATGGGATGGATCCCCTGGTGGGGTAGTCTCTGTATGGTCCATCCTTTCTCCTATTGTTTTATAACAGTCTACTTCTGTAGATTTCCATGACAAGTAACTACTTGAACACTTTGTCCATGCAAGAATACATTTCTGCTGAGGTCAGCAAATGAAGGATAAATATTATTATTTCTGATATGGAAAGTAACATATCAGGGATGAAGAGATGACTCTGTGCTTAAGAGCACTGACTGCTGTTCCAAAGTTTCTGAGTTCAATTCCCAACAACCACACTGTGGCTTACAACGATCTGTAGTGGGATCTGATGCTCTCTTCTGGTGTGTCTGAAGACAGCTACAGTGTGCTCATATAAAATAAAATAAAATAAATCCTTAAAAAGAGAGAGAAATTTTTAAAAAAGATTCTTCAAAAGAATTTTTAAAAAGAAAGAAAAGAAAAATAACATATCACCTTAACTCTTGCTAAGCTTTGGCCATCTGATTTTGAAATTTATAACATGCATCCATCACATGCCTTTGAAATTTAAGTAATAGAGAAACACTAGTGAAATATATTTAAAAAGCATATGTATACATATATTACATAATGTGGTCATGTCATAGAAGGTAATTAAATCTAGATCAATGGTAGTGGCATTGATAATAGTTTCTATAGATCATTACAGACATATGCACATTACTTGTAAATCCCAGACCCCTGAAAATCCTAAGACAGCATTTAAATATTAGTAATTATGTAGGATTAAACTTCCACATTTTTACATGATCTCAGAGATGGGTCTACCTTGGGAAAGAAAGAGGATGAAGAAATTACATGGATATACAGGTATAACAGTTGCTGTGGTGAGTCAGTCTTGGTTCTCAAAAGTATCCTGATATCTAAATGTTTTTATTCTATATAGTTGAACAATATGTTAAGATTATTGCATTTATGTGGTTTTTATGCATACATAAACAAGGAGATGGGTTTTATGTACAAAGCTGTATCAAGAAAACACATTTAGATAATTTTGGTATATGCAGTATCTATATGGTGAGTAGTATTCAGTATATCAAGACTCAAGATGAGATACCTGTGTTGAAATTTTTTTTGCACACCATCTAAACCTACACTTGGATCAGAGGAAGGCTTTTTCACCCAGTTCTGAGCATTCCAGATGCTTTGGCTTTCATCCATGGATCTGGATCATGAAAACCTTAGCAAAACCATGCCCATACCAACAATACACATTCACTCCAAGCTCTCACTTCTTCCTATAAAGATTTATGATGGAAGAATGCTTTGTGAATTTTCATGTTGCTATGTAAAGAGTGACCAGTAAAGGTAACTTAAGATAGACGTTTCCTTCTGGTTTACTGTTCAGGTGTTCAGTGCTTTGTGGAGTGAACACCATGACAGAAGGTGCATGAGACCCTTGATCATTTTAGATCTGCAGTTGGGAAGTAGAACTATGAACTTATCTGCTCCACTTTCTTTTTCCTTCTTATTCAGGTCTGAACTGTGGACCATAGGATGGTCTATCCACATTTATGGTGAGCATTTCCACCTCCATTACTCAGTCTAGTCATTTTCTCCACATACAAGGACAGAATTTCATTTCCACAGTAATTCTAAATCCCATAAAGTGGACAAGTTTAATCACTGCAGATGGATCTTTAATGCCAGTTTTGACTACATTAAGCACTGTATTAATAATGTAAAAATAATGGAGGACAGTACAGAGCCCAAATGCATGGCACAGAGACATTAGCAAGAATGATCAGAAGCATGCACCTGTGTTAAAGTACACGTTCATGTGTAAAAAGTCCATGCTTGAAACTATGACAATTCAGAGACTTATCAAAAATCTTGCCACGAATTCTGTGACCTGAGCTATAAAGCAAATTTCTTCAAAGCACCGAAAATGATTATTTGCCTTTAGTGTAACTTACTATTACAGAACACAGACAATAGACCATATTGTATCACCTTATTTTCTTGAAGTATAGAAGCAAAGGATCTCAATTGACACAAACAAACAAACAAACAAGCAAACAAAAATACATATACTGAACAGCCTTTTCTGAGCTGCGATGTTTTGCTGAGGAGAAATTTCTTTTAAACAGAGCCTGTAAAGGAAGAAGTGGTGTTTGTGTGTTCTGCTTTGCAGCCACATGGTGGTGGGGATGGTGTTTCCCCCTTCTCTTGAAATATAGTTTCCTCTTCTGTCAAAGTTGATAAGATTTTAACTTGAGAGTAAGAGAGTAGAATTTGTTCATTTTTCTCCTATGCATTTTGGGGAGGTGGACATTCATTTTATTTTAGAATTCATTTTTAAAATTTTTCTTTGAGAATTTTAGAGTGTATGTAAGGTAGTACTTTCATAATTCACTCCCTTCTATTTATCCCCGCCAATATTCTTTCAGATTCCACCCACTTAATAATGCCTCCAATTAGTGCTTTTCATATGGGCATGAGCAGGAGACCATCCAATGAGAAAGTGCAGCCAGCCAGTTGTGATAACCCTCCAAAATAATGAGTCTCCTGCGGCAGGCTGTCAACAGCAAATGCCTACTCAGAAGTAGGCTATGCTGAGCTCTTCCATGGACCATGTTTGCATTTCTACTGGCTCAAAAGCTGCTATCTTTTAAGTATAGTATGGCTTTTGTATGGACAGACCTAATAGTGAACCTGTGGTTACATGGAGAACATGATTTTCATTTTGATGGCTGACCCGACTAAAAGCATTTAATTAGAAGTATTTAATTAATACATTATATATTGATTTAGTTATATACAGGCACAGAAAACTTGCCAAAGGAGGGTGAATACTATTAAAGGAAGGAATAGTTACTGAAATGTGTAAGGTGTGCTATTTACCCCATATCATCATATGTAAAATCTCAACAAGGAAGGAGTGGATTGGAAAAAGAAAAATGTACATTTTTTCTGAATTCTCACCTTCATATTTCTGAACCTAATATTGGCTGATTGATGGTTTTCATTAAAGACCAAGTGCCCAAGGGATCAATGATGTAGATACCACAAGGAAAACTCTGTGTGCAGAAAATTGGAGAGCAATTTTTGTTTTACAATTACCTTGAAAAAGTCATGATATCCTTTTTATATTTGGAGATATGACTTGAATATATTGAATTGTTTCTAGACTAAGTGTTATTACCTTAGAATTTGAAAATAGAGGTGGGGTTCTGTGATGGTAATATATGAGTGACAAGCTAAGATTTCCTCCAAGCAAAACTGTGGCAGTTTTCATCAGATCATCTGTGTCTGCTTGCAAGTGTTCATCGTGAACAAATTTGTGAACTGTCAATATCCCCTCATAGAAAGAGTGTTGGGAAGAGTCACTGGACCATCACCTGATATTCACTCTTCTCTCAGTTTTTATATGCAGTTATGCCCATAGTGCTATCTATGGAGATAGTACAGTATATAGATAGGCTGGACAAAGTTAATTAAAAAGCTCCATCCATGCAGCTATAATGACATCAACTTTAATGGAAATAAAGATTTTATAGTAGAGCTACTCCAGTCTCACCCATATTCCTACACATAAGCTCTACTTGTGCCTTGTATGTGAAAAAATACTTATCAGTTCCTCAGCATAAATTTTGATTTAAATATACTATGGCTTGTTTTGAACTTATATGCCATAGGTAGATATTTGTTCTTGAAACAACTTGTTTATCTACCAAATTAGATACCCTATTGATTGTAGAGAAAGATCATCTATGGAATATTGTATCTGATTACAGGTGGGCTTGTTATTTATTTCTTCATGAACTGTAACTTTGTCCATGCATTCAAATTCTAAAAAAATAGACACAACTGAGTGACCATTTCTGTTATAATCCAATGCAGAAAAAAAATGTCTGGAGTACACGACCTCAAATTACTGCCTCTGAGATTATTGGTCATCATGTGGACAAATGAATGTTTCAATCAGTTTTGTTTAGAAAGGAAAGTCAAATAAGAAAAATACCTGACAGCATATATGCCAAGAAGATTAACTAGACCGAGCTATTTCAAAAAAATTCTTGTCACTACTCAAAATAGACAACAAAATCAGTTTCTATACATGCTGGCAAATTAATGGATAAAATATAGAAGGATTGATCTACCCACTAGGCTTTAATAGTTGTGAAGACAAATAAAATGGTGTCACTGACAGGAAATATCATCACACTGTATTAAATCATATCACATATTTCCTCACAAATTGGAAGGCACTTTATTTATCAACCTAATATCTATCACCTACTATCATCTACCTATCTTCTGTCATCTTATCTAGCTAGCTAGCTAGTACCTGTCATTTTGTACCATTTGTGTACCATATGGCATTAAAATAGAAGAGGGAATATTTGAGAAAAGGGATAGTATCAAAAGGCATGACTAACATCAGCAAGAGTTTGGGGGTTTAGTGTATGCAGGCAGGATGGATCCCTAGGTGGGGTGGTGTCTGGGTGGCCTTTCCTTCAGTCTCTGTTAGTTTTTCTGTCCCTGTCTTTCCTTTGGAAAGGAACATTTCTGGGTTAAAATTTTTAAGATACATGAGTGTCCCTGTCCCTCTACTGTGGGTTGTGCCTATCTACTGGAGGTAGTCTCTATGGGCTGTTCTTCCAATTTTAGCTAAAGTCATCACCATTGGCTCCTCGAGCCTCTCACTTCCCTGGAGTCTGGGACTTTCTAGTGACTACCCCCATCTCCCCATCCACCTCTGCTACATATTTCTATTCAATTTCATGATTGTCTATACTTTTGTCCTTTCCAATACCTGTTCCTGTCCCTTTTTTCCCTCCTCCCACCTCTCTGTTCCAGGTCCCTCCCTCCATCTAGCTCCTGTGATTAGAGTTGGTAGATGAGTAACCAGGAAGGGACATATTATTTGAAATGTAAACAAATAAAATGATTAATAAAAAAATCAAAACAAAACCAAAACAAGACAAAAAGTGCAAGAATGGAAGTAAGAAAAAGAGTAAGGATTCATAAATATAAGAAAAATAGAAGCACATACATGCAATTGCCCTAATTTTGTACAATGGATATATATGAAACTATAATATTTCACTTAAATCATAATATTGTTTGTTTCCTAGACATTTGTTATAATGATAACAATTTGCCTGGTCTGGAGTGATCATTTTAATGTATTTATAGGCAGGTATTTGGTCATAAAAATTATTATAATTAACAGGAACTCTCCTTATACCTCTGGTGGTCAATAGCTTGGCAACCAAAGTGAAGGAATTTGCCTCACTCCTGCTTCCTGGCCTAGGCAGTCCCCTATACAGGGGCTTAGAACCTTTGCAGGACCAAGGGCCTCTCCTCCCTTTGATGACCAACTAGGCCATCCTCTGCTACATATGCAGTTGGAGCCATGAGTCCCACCATGTGCTTTATTTGGTTGGTGGTTTAGTCCCTGGGAGCTCTGGGGCTACTGGTTTGTTCATATTGTTGTTCCTCCTAGGGGGCTGCTAACCCCTTCAGCTCCTTGGGTACTTTCTCTAGCTCCTTCATTGGGGACCCTGTGCTCTGTCCAATGGATGACTGTAAGCATCCATTTCTGTATTTGCCAGGCACTGGCAGAACCGCTCAGGAGACAGCTATATCAATCTTCTGTCAGCAAGTTCTTGTTGGCATCTGCAATAGTGTCTGGGTTTGGTGGCTGTTTATGGGATAGATCCCCAGGTGGGGCCATCTCTGGATGGTCATTCCTTTAGTCTCTGCTCTGAACTTTGTCTCTGTAACTCCTTCCATGGATATTTTGTTGGCCCTTCTAAGAAGGATCAAAGTATCCACACTTTGGTCTTCCTTATTCTTGAGTTTCATGTGTTTTGTAAATTGTGTCTTGGGTATTCCAAGCTTCGGGGCTAATATCCACTTATCAGTGAGTGCATATCATATGTGTTCTTTTGTGATTCATTCACCTCACTCAGGATGTTATTTTCTGCTTCCATGCATTTGCCTAAGAATTTCATGAATTCATTGTTTTTAATAGCTGCATAGTACTCCATTGTGTAAATGAATCACATTAACTGTAGTCATCCCTCTGTTGAGGGACATCTGGTTCTTTCCAGCTTCTGGCTATTATAAATAAGGCTGCTATGAACATAGTAGAGCATGTGTCCTTATTACATGTTGGAACATCTTCTGGGTATATGCCCAGGAGGGGTATTGCTGAGTCCTCCAGTAGTACTATGTTCAATTTTCTGAGGAACCGCCAAACTGATTTCCAGAGTGGTTGTACCAGCTTGCAATTTGTTAACATTTAAAAACATGTTTTGAGTAAATAGACTAACATCACATTCTTCTTTCCCTTTTGTACCCCAACTCCTCCCAGAGAGTTCCCCCCTTTCAAAACCTGCAATACATCTTGTTTTTTATCATATTCTTTAAAATTTATAAAATATTGTAACAATAAAAATGAATATTATAAAAGTTGTTTGATATAAAACAACAATCAATTGAACAGCTTTATGTAGATGTTTGTCTACAGCAATACTGAAAATACATACATTTTTCTCAATATAAATTTTTTTTAATTCCAAATATATTAACTGTATGCTATTTTAAAATAATATATCACTATTAGTTTTTAATGAACATAAATAGATGAAGTCTTTTGTTTGTTTTGTTCTAATAGAGCTTAAAATCTTGGCTTACTCTGGTAAAAACACAAATTAAGAATAGTTTGTGGGCATTGGATTTCATTGTAATAAGGTTGTACTTGAATGTCCCTCAATCACCAAAAGGATTGTACTTCCATAGTAGATAAGGTAAGAGTTGGCAGTTCTGTAGTGTCAAGGAATGAATTGTAGGCATGATTTTTGGATACAGATTTCCTGCTACGGTCAAAGCTATTTGACTTGAGTGATTGCCATCATTCTCAGCCCACAGTGAACAGGTTATATTCATTTAAGAAATGGTGTGTGGATTAAGATGGTCTATCCATGAAGTCATTCATCAACTGTTTCAATGAACAATGGTTCTGCTTGGAGGGTGGCACAGACATTAGGTGAGGGTAAGATTCTGGTTCATTGGCTGTGATGATTTTGAAAAGCATTCATCTCAGAATAAGAATAACTTAAAAAGTCCTCTTCTTCAAAATTGATACAATAATTACAAATATCAAGCAAAGCCTTCAGTCTCACTCTTTGCTGTTCTATTACAAGCCACTTCACAAATTGTCTATATTTCTTTTGGCTGTATAAATAATTTGGAAATATGTAAGCTGTTCTGAAAACCATAGTATAGTGTTGCTACATCCACTTCAATAGTGACACGCATGACAGGCCTGAAAACCTGGAAGCAGTCCTGATCAAAGAGTTTCAAGGAAACTTTGCCTCCTGGAACCTTGGCATTCCCATAGCCTATATACTCAAAACCTGTCTCCATGTTAGTCTGTGTGTTCTCTTTCAATATTTTTTTAATATAAGTGCCTTTAAGAATTGATTTTGACATATAGCTAAGCCTTTGCCAGTGTTCTAATGTCCAAGGCAGTCCTTGAAGCTGACCCTGAGCTTGGAATTCAGTAAGAATGTTACCTATTCAGTAACATTCAAATTCACTTCTAATAGAGACAGTGAAACTAATTAGGCATTACAATTTACTTGAACAGAGCTAGAAAAGCTCTGGGCTAGTCTGCATAGTAATTACTTAGGACAATAGCTGAGTCACACCCAAGCACAGGAATACACAATAGCCTAGAAAATAGGTGGATTGTAGTATGAAAGGGTTAGTATAGCTGGGCGGTGGTAGCACACGCCTTTAATCCCAGCACACAGGAGGCAGAGGCAGGCGGATTTCTGAGTTCGAGGCCAGCCTGGTCTACAAAGTGAGTTCCAAGACAACCAGGGCTACACAGAGAAACCCTGTCTCGAAAAACCAAAAAGAAAGAGAGAGAAAGAGAGGAAGGGAGGGAGGGAGGGAGGGAGNAAAAAAAAAAAAAAAAAAAAAAAAAAAAAAAAAAAAAAAAAAAAAAAAAAAAAAAAAAAAGAACTTTAACAACCAATAGAGGTTTCAACAACTAACAAAACAAATAGCAAGGTCTCAGTTTTCAACCTTAATGAACTATAAAAACAAAAAGAAGCAGACAGAACCTCCGAGCCATACATGACCTGCTGGATCTTTGGTCTTATGAAGACTTTCTGAGAAGCTTAACAGGAGTTATGGTTGCAGCCCCCCAAATCATAGTCTCAGGTTTTGACAAGTCTCTGAAACGCATCTAGTGGCTATGAACTGCAACAACTAATCTTGCTCTCTTCATAGCTTTCATCACCTATGTTGCCTCTGCTTCCGGCCTGTGATACTCTCCTTCCTTTCATTTCCTCAGCTATCGCTTCTGCATTCTCTTCTG
Organism: Mus minutoides; assembly: GCA_902729485.2. Taxonomy (NCBI): domain Eukaryota; kingdom Metazoa; phylum Chordata; class Mammalia; order Rodentia; family Muridae; genus Mus; species Mus minutoides. The sequence goes on along the minus strand of LR751935.1, from coordinate 107,897 downwards.
TTCATTGCTGCTGATTGAAATTCTAACAACGATAAACAACAAAAGTAGACAAGAAGGTTTGCGATGTAGCTCAATTCCTATAGTCTGTGCCATGCAACAATGGAAAACTAAATTAATTTGCCAATATTCTCATACACACGTTTACCCATATGCACATTAACGCACATAAGTACACATACATATACATAAACAAACTTGTGTATGCAGGAAATGTCCAGTTAGGATCATTGTCCATACTTGATATGCCTATCAGTATGCAACTTACTACCACTTGGTACTAAGGTGGTTACTATGTACTTATTATCATGAATATTTCATCTCACCTCTAGCCTACCATACTCTTTAAAATTTCTGTAATAATTCAAAATTCCATATATATAAAGACAGTAATATAATGTCTCTCCCTGATCCAGAGTCAAGCTGCCTTGAAATGTGATAAATTCCTGTACTATATTTAATCTTTATTACTGATTGCTTCAAAAACCCACTGCCAAGCTACTCATAGCAAGTTGTGGCAATGTTACCCTAAATATAGTATGTATCACAAAAAGCACAAGGTTCAATTTTTAACACCAGACATATACTACATTCTTTATATTAACAAATTCTTTAGAATTCTTAAGTAAAACACCATATGATGAATCTTAGTGAATTATTCTATGAATGCAAAGTAAATATAAGAATTTCTAGCTCCGCACGCCTTTAATCCCAGCACTCGGGAGGCAGAGGTAAGCGGATTTCTGAGTTCGAGGCCAGCCTGATCTACAGAGTGAGTTCCAGGACAGCCAGGGCTATACAGAGAAACCCTGTCTTGAAAAAAAAAATTCTAGCTCATTTTTAGAGAAGGTATACGTTTATTTTCATAAACAATTTTTCTTAGATATTGTATTCATTTCAAATGCTATCCCAAAAGTCCCCCATACCCTCCCTCCCCCCGCCCTGATCCCCTACCCACCCAGTCCCACTACGTGGCCCTGGCATTCCCCTGTACTGGAGCATATAAACATTGCAAGACAAGGGCCTCTCCTCCCAATGATGGCCAACTAGGCCATCTTCTGCTACATATACAGCTAGAGACATGAACTCTGGGGGTACTGGTTAGTTCATAATGTTGTTCTTCCTATAGGATTGCAGACCTCTTCAGCTCCTTGGTTACTTTCTCTAGCTCTTCCACTGGGGGCCCTGTGTTCCATCCAATAAATGACTGTGAGCATCCACTTCTGTAATTGCCAGGTACTAGCATAGAATCACAAGAGACAGCTATATCAGGGTCCTGTCAGCAAAATCTTGCTGGCATATGCAATATTATCTGAGTTTGGTGGTTGTTTATGGGATGGATCCTCGGGTGGGGCAGTCTCTGGATGGTCCTTCCTTCTATCTCAGCTCCAAACTTTGTCTCTGTAACTCCTTCCATGGGTATTTTGTTCCTCATTCTAAGGAGGAACTAAATATCACCACTTTGGTCTTCCTTCTTCTTGAGTTTCTTATGTTTTGCAAATTGTAGCTTGGGTATTCTAAGTTTCTGAGCTAATAACCACTTATCAGTGAGTACATATCATGTGTGTTCTTTTGTGATTGGGTTACCTCACTCAGGATAATATCTTCCAGATCCATCCATTTGCCTAAGAATTTCATAAATTCATTGTTTTTAATAGCTGAGTAGAGCTATTAGAAACAATGAACATATGAAATTCCTAGGCAAATGGATGGATCTGGAGGGTGTCATCCTGAGTGAGGTAACCCAATCACAAAAGAACTCACATAACATGTACTCACTGATATGTGGATACTAGCCCAGAAGCCTAGACTACCCAAGATACAACTTACTAAACACATGAATCTCAAGAAGAATGAAGTTCAAAATGTGGTCTCTGTGCCCCTT
>LR751935.1:0-105434 GCA_902729485.2 Mus minutoides | reverse complement strand
ATGGCCTAGTTGGCCATCATTGGGAGGAGAGGCCCCTTGGTCATACAGACTCTATATCCCCCAGTACAGGGGAATGCCAGGGCCATTACGTGGGAGGGGGTGGGTAGGGGAGCAGGGCGGGGATGCGGGAGGGTAAGGGAAAATTTCTGGATATTATGAGAAATGTAAATGAAGAAAATATCTAATAAAGAGAAAAAAATAGCTGAGTAGAACTCCATTGTGTAAATGTACCACATTTTCTGTATCCATTAATCTGTTGAGGGTTCTTTCTAGCTTCTGGCTATTATAAATAAGGCTGCTATGAACATAGTGGAGCATGTGTGCTTATTACAAGTTGTAACATCTTCTGGGTATATGCCCAGAAGAGATATTGCTGGATCTTCCCGTAGTACTATGTCCATTTTTCTGAGGAACTGCCAGACTGATTTCCAGAGTGGTTGTACAAGCTTGCAATCCCACCAGCAATGGAGGAGTGTTCCTCTTTCTCCACATCCTGGCCAGAATCTGCTGTCCCCTGAATTTTTAATCTTAGCCATTCTGACTGGTATGAGGTGAATCTCAGGTTTTGATTTGCATTTCCCTGATTATTAAGGATGTTGAACATTTTTTCAGATGTTTCTCAGCCATTCAGTATTTCTCAGTTGAGAATTCTTTGTTTAGCTCTGTACCCCATTTTTTAATAGGGTTATTTGATTTTCTGGAGTTCAGCTTCTTGAGTTCTTTGTATATATTCGATATTAGTCCCCTCTCTGATTTAGGTTTGGTGAAGATTCTTTCCCAATCTGTTCGTTGCCTTTTTGTCTTATTGACAGTTTCTTTTGCCTTACAGAAGCTTTGCGATATTATGACGTCCCATTTATCGATTCTAGATCTTACAGCACAAGTCATTGCTGTTCTGTTCAGGAATTTTTCACTGTGCCCATATCTTTGAGGCTTTCCCCTACTTTCTCCTCTATAAGTTTCAGTGTCTCTGGTTTTATGTGGAGTTCCTTGATCCACTGAGACTTCAGCTTTGTACAAGGAGATAAGAATGGATCAATTTGCATTCTTCTATATGATAACTGCTGATTGAGCCAGGACCATTTGTTAAAAATGCTGTCTTATTTTCCACTGGATGGCTTTAGCTCCTTTGTCAAAGATCAATTGACCATAGATGTGTGTGTTCATTTCTGGGTCTTCAAGTCTATTCCATTGATCTACCAGTCTGTCGCTGTACCAGTATCATGCAGTTTTTTTTATCCCAGTTGCTCTGTAGTACAACTTGAGGTCAGGCATGGTGATTCCACCAGAGGTTCTTTTATTGTTGAGAATAGTTTTTGCTATCCTAGGTTTTTGTTCTCCAGATGAATTTGCAAACTGTCCATTCTAATTTAGTGAAGGATTGAGTTGGAATTGTGATGGGGATTGCATTGAATCTGTAGATTGCTTTTGGCAGGATAGCCATTTTTACTATATTTATTTATTTATTTATTCATTCATTCACTCACTCACTTTACATCACAATCACAACCTCCCTCCACCTAGTAACCCCCTCACACAGCTCCTCCTCTCAGCCCTCCCTCCCCTTTATCTCTGACAAGGGTAAGGTTTCCTCTGGGTACCAACTCACCCTGACACCTCAAGTCACTGCAGGACTAGGTACATCCTTTCCCACTGAGATGAACCAAGAAAGCCCAGTTAGGGTGACAGGATCCACAGGCAGGCAACAGAGACAGAATAAGCCCCCATTCCAATAGTTAGGTGACCTCCATGAGGACTCGGCTGCATATATGTTGCAGAGGACGGGGGAGCTATGTCCACCTTGTATGTCCTTTGGTTGGTAGTTCAGTCTCTGGGATCCCCCAAGGGTCCAGGTTAGTTGAATTTGTTGGTCTTCTTGTGGAGTCCCTGTCCCCTCTGGATTCCTCACTCCTTTCCCCAACTCTTCCACAAGGCTTCCCAAGCTCCCTCTAATGTTTGGCTATGGGTCTCTGCGTCTGTTTCTATCAGCTAATAGGTGAAGCCTCTCAGAGGACAGTTATGCTAGGCTCCTGTCTGCAAACATAACAGAATATCATTAATATTGTCAGGAATTGGTGCTTGCCTATGCGATAGACCTCAAGTTTGGTCAGTTATTGGTCAGCCATTCCCTCCATGTCTAAGATATCTTTGTCCCTGAACTTCTTGTAAGCAGGACAAATTTGGGGTCGAAGGTTTTGTGAGTTTGGTGAGTGAGTTGGTGTCTTTATCCCTCCACTGGGAGTCCTCTGGCAAGTATCTTTTGAATCTCATGGAAATGTGCTTGTGAATAAATGAGGCCCTTTCTTTGAAAACCAAAACCAAAACACCAAAGAAGACAATGACATTGCCCTTGGCCCAAAAGAGTGTCCCTGCACACATACGTGTGCAAAACCACCATTTGTGTGCATTCATATCTCACACACTTACAAATTTCCATAAAAATTAAGCGTGCAAGTCTGTAAGCTTTGATAAATAGTGTTATACAGTCTGCCCATGATTCGGAATAGAAAAAGAAGAATTTCTGTTAAGACATATTGTTCTTTTCTTTGGACTGTTGATCAAACAACTTTTTCTGTACTTGTTCTGGAATCTACAGAATCTGGTCTCCTGAATGGTCTTAGAACGTGTTTGTCTTTGTCTCTTGCTTATGCTAAGATCATGAAACTGTTGCTAGTTTTCATTCTTCCTGACTTTTTCTGAGCTCCTCCATGCAGTGTGCTTCACACATTTTTACTATATTAATCCTGCCAATCCATGAGCATGGGTGATCTCTCCATCTTCTGACATCTTCTTCAATTTCTTTCTTCAGAGACTTGAAGTTCTTATCATACAGATCTTTCACTTCCTTAGTTAGATTCACACCAAAGTATTTTATATTATTTGTGACTATTTTGAAGGGTATTGTTTCTCTAATTTCTTTCTCAGCCTGTTTATCCTTTGTGTAGAGAAAGGCCATTGATTTGTTTGAGTTAAATTTGTATCCAGCTACTTTACTGAAGCTGTTTATCAGGTTTAAAAGTGCTCTGGTGGAATTTTTAAGGACACTTAAGTATACTATCATATCATCTGCAAATAGTGATATTTTGACTTCTTCCTTTCCAATTTGTATCCCCTTGATCTCCTTTTGTTGTTGAATTGCTCTGGCTAGGATTTCAAGAACTATATTGAATAGGTAGGGAGAAAGTAGGCAGCCTTGTCTGGTCCCTGATTTTAGTGGGATTCTTCAAGTTTCTCTCCATTTAGTTTAATGTTGGCTACTGGTTTGCTATATATTGCTTTTATTATGTCTTGATGGGTTTTGAATTCCTGATCTTTTCAAGACTTTTATCATGAAAGGGTGTTGGATTTTGTCAAATGCTTTCTCAGCATCTAAAGAGATGATCATGTGTTTTTTGTCTTTGAGTTTGTTTATATAGTGGATTATGTTGATGAATTTCCCTATATTAATCCATCCCTGCACCCCAGGGATGAAGCCTACTTGATCAAGATGGATGAGCATTTTTGATGTGTTCTTGGATTCAGTTTGCAGGGATTTTATTGAGTATTTTTGCATTGATATTCTTAAGGGGAATTGGTCTGAAGTTCTCTTTCTTTGTTGGGTCTTTATGTGGTTTAGGTATCAGAGTAATTGTGGCTTCATAGAAGGATACTGTCCCTGTGCCCTCTAGTTAGTCTGGCTAAGGGTTTATCTATCTTGTAGATTTTCTCAAAGAACCAGCTCCTGGTTTGGATGATTCTTTGTAAATTTCTTTTTGTTTCCACTTTGTCAATTTTGCCCCTGAGTTTGATTATTTTCTTCCATCTACTCCTCTTGGGTGAATTTACTTCCTTTAGTTCTAGAGCTTTTACGTGTGCTGCCAAGCTGCTAGTGTATGCTCTCTGTAGTTTCTTTTTGATGGCACTCAGAGCTATGAGTTTTCCTCTTAGGAATGCTTTTCTTGCATCCCATTAGTTTGGGTATGTTGTGGCTTCATTTTCATTAAACTCTAAAAAGTCTTTAATCTCTTTATTTCTTCCTTGACCAAGGTATCATTGAGTAGAGTGTTTTTCAGCTTCCACGTGAATATTGGCTTTCTATTATTTATGCTGTTATTGAAGACCAGCCTTAGTCCATGGTGATCTAATAGGATGCATGGGATAATTTCAATATGTTTGTATCTGTTGAACCCTGTTTTGTGACCAATTATATGGTTAATTTTGGAGAAGGTACCATGAGGTGCTGAGAAGAAAGTAACATATAAAAGCAGACTTATTGGAATTACACTAGACTTTATCTTTATCATGTTACTTTATCTTTTGTTTTAAGATAAAGTGTTCTGTAGATATCTGTTAAATCCATTTTTTTCATAACTTCTGTTAGTTTCACTGTGTCTCTGCTTAGATTCTATTTCCAGAATCTGTCCATTGATGGAAGTGGGGTGTTGAAGTCTCCAACTATAATTGTGTGAGGTGCAATGTGTGCTTTGAGCGTTACTAAAGTTTCCTTAATGAATGTGGATGCCGTTGCATTTGGAGCATAAATATTCAGAATTGAGAGTTCATCTTGGAAGATTTTTACCTTTGATGAGTATGAAATTCCCCTCCTTCTCTTTTTTGATAACTTTGGTTGGAAGTTGATTTTATTTGATATTAGAATGCCTACTGCAGCTTGTTTCTTTGGATCATTTGCTTCAAAATTGTTTTCCAGCCTTTCACTCTGAGGTAGTGTCTGTCTTTTTCCATGAGGTGGGTTTCCTGTATGCAGCAAAATCTTGGGTCCTGTTTATGTACCCAGTCTGTTAGTCTATGTCTTTTTATTGGGGAATTGAGTCCATTGATAATAAGAGATATTAAGGAAAAGTAATTTTTGCTTCCTCTTATTTTTGTTGTTAGATTTGGGATTCTGTTCTTGCAGCTATCTTTTTTAGGTTTGTTGAAAGATTACTTTCTTGCTTTTTCTAGGGCATAATTTCCCTCCTTGTGTTGGACTTTTCCCATTATTATTCTTTGAAGAGCTGGATTAATGGAACGATATTGTGTGAATTTGGTTTTATCATGGAATTATTTGGTTTCTCCATCTATGGTAATTGAGAGTTTTGCTGGGTATAGCAGCCTGGGCTGGCATTTGTGTTCTCTTGGGTGTCTGTATAACATCTGTCCAGGATCTTCTGGATTTCATAGTCTCTGGTGAGAAGTCTAGTGTAATTCCAATAAGTCTGCTTTTATATGTTACTTGATCTTTTTCCCTTACTGCTTTTAATATTCTATCTTTATTTAGTGCATTTGTTGTTCTGATTAGTATATGTTTGGAGGAATTTCTTTTCTGAGCCAGTCTATTTGGAGTTCAGTAGGCTTCTTTATGTTCATGGGCATCTCTTTCTTTAGGTTTGGGAAGTTTTCTTCTAAAATTTTGTTGAAGATATTTACTGGCCCTTTAAGTTAAAAATCTTCATTCTCTATACCTGTTATCCATAGGTTTGGTCTTCTCATTGTGTCCTGGATTTCCTGGATGTTTTGGGTTAGGATCTTTTTCATTTTGCATTTTCTTTGATTGTTGTGTCCATGTTCCCTATAGAATCTTCTGCACCTGAGATTCTCCCTTTCATCTCTTGTATTCTGTTGCTGATGCTCGCACCTATGGTTCCTGATTTCTTTCCTAGAATTTCTATCTCCAGAATTGTCTCCCTTTAAGTTTTCTTTATTGTTTCTACTTCCCTTTTTAGGTCTTGGGTGGTTTTGTTCAATTCTTTTACCTGTTTGTTTGTATTTTCCAGTAATTCCTTAAGGGAATTTTGTGTTTCCTCTTTAAGCACATCTACCTGTTTAGCAGTATCTTCTTGTAATTCTTTGAGAGATTTTTGTGTTTCCTCTTTAAGGACTTCTAACTGTTTAGCAGTGTTCTCCTGTATTCCTTTAAGTGAGTTATTAATGCCCTTCTTAAAATCCTCTACCAGCATCATGAGATATGATTTTAAATCCAACTCTTGCTTTCTGGGTGTGTTGAGGTATCCAGGACTCACTGTGGTGGGCAATACTGGGTTCTCATGATTCGGACTGGTCTTGGTTTCTGTTAGTAAGATTCTTTTTTTTTTTTTTTTTTTTGGTTTTTCGAGACAGGGTTTCTCTGTTTAGCCCTGGCTGTCCTGGAACTCACTTTGTAGACCAGGCTGGCCTCGAACTCAGAAATCTGCCTGCCTCTGCCTCCCGAGTGCTGGGATTAAAGGCGTGCGCCACCACGCCCGGCTCTGTTAGTAAGATTCTTATGTTTGCCTTTTGCCATCTGGTGTTCTCTGGTGTTAGATGTTCTAGCTGTTTCTGGCTGGAGCTTGTTCCTCCTGTGATTCTGTTAGCCTCTTTCAGCACTTCTGGGAGTCCAACTCTCTCCTGAGTCCCAGTGATCAGAGCCCTGCCTGAAGGCCAACTGTCCTCTGGCAGCAAAGGTGCCCAGGGGTCTGGGTCTCAGCTCTGCCTCCTGGCTGAGGATGAAGACCCAAAGGGACCCTGTCCAAGAAGCTCTGTTGCTTCTGCAGCCTGTATGCTCTTTTGTGAGGACTGGTCTCTGAGACACCCGGGATACAAGATTGCACTCTTTCCTGAGTCCTGGGGTCAGAGCCCTCTCTGGAGGCTGACTCTCCTCAGTCATCCTAAAATCCTGGGTGTGTTAGGGTGCCTGTAGCGTGGAGAGTCCTCTGGGGACCGTTGGACCGTCCAACGAGCTTGCACCCAAGGTGGCATGGGCCTGGCGCCAACTGGAACAAACCCCAGCTGCTCCTATGGTGGGTTTTCTATGTCCCTGTTCCTGATGGCACAACCCCCTCCTGGTTGTTTTTGAACAGATGTTGCATTTTACTTACCAGTGAACCCAAGATCCTAGGTGTGCTAGGGTGCCTGCAGTGCACATGTTCCTCTGGGGACTGAGGGACAGTCCGCTGAGTTCGCACCCAAGGTGGTGGGCTAGGCACTGACCAGAACCGAAGGTATACATTTTTTTAAAGAATTTATTAGATATTTTCTTTATTTACATTTCAAATGCTATCCAGAAAGTACCCTATACCCCCTCCCGCCCTACTCCCTTACCCACCCACTCCCACATCTTGGCCCTGGTATTCCCCTGTACTGGGACATATAAAGTTTGCAAGACCAAGGGGCCTCTCTTCCCAATAAAACAATTAATTTATGAAGGTATACTTTTTAATTTTTGTATTTATTCTTTCAGAATTTGTTACTTGTACATGCAATATATTTTGATCACATTCACCTTCCAAAAACCCAATCCAGACCCTACCTTTTGTAGACCTCTCCAACTTTATATATACTTCTTCTGTTATAACACAAAATTAGTTATACCTGAATGTCCATGGATATCAAACCATCCAGTGAAACATAGACAATCTAGCAGTGGCCACATTTCTGAGGAAACATGCCTCTCCTTCACCCAGAAGCCATGAACTTGAAACAGCTCCCTAATTACAGAGAAGAGTTGTGTGTTTGGGGATCTTATGAGATCTGGGTTTTTTCTTATTTACTTTTACCTCCCCCCCTCCCCCGTGTGTGTGTGTGTGTGTGTGTGTGTGTGTGTGTGTGTGTGTTTCATGCTTTTGTATGCAGAATGGTTTAATATTCAAGCATGCAGAAGCAGAAGTCAGAGAAGGTGTTAGGTATCTTCTTACTCTCCACTTCATTCTTTTACAACAGGATCCCCAGTCAAACTGTACCATGCCATTTAGTCTAGCATGATGATGAGAATGTTGCATTTTTTATAAAATTTTCAGTGTTGGAGTGACACACATGTATAGCTGTCCCACACATTTTTGCATAGGTGACAATAATTTCAACGCAGATCCTTATGCTTGCACAGAAAGTAGCCTTTCCCAGAGTACCAAGTTCTCAGTTTCGGACTATAAACATTTTGGGAAAAAGAAATTGTAAAATTCAGGGCAAAAATGGAATGTTGACTGTGAATCCTGAGGTAGAACAATTACAGAAATGAAATGGTCTTTAAAGAATTTACCTTTCAAACATTTCAAACACTAAACAAGGAGGTTTTGCCATGGTATAGTGACTAGAATTACTTGTAATATATTTCATATTCCCAGGTACCTACAAAAAAATAGCTAAGTGAAATCATAGAAAACAATGCTACTGTGAATCAATAAACACTCTTTTTTTCCACATTATTTAACAAAGTGCTTTTATATGTGATTGTGATGTCCATCACAAAATGAATGTGATTGTTACTAGAAATTTGAAAGGCAGTAGTGACAGTCTTGCTGTGGGGTTGCCTATGTGTGAGCTGCATTTAAACTGTCAGCAGAATTAAGCTCCATTGAAGATCAATTCCTGTTTGTCTATTGAGGAGTAAGCATGCATGCTCCAATCAAAGTTACTCTGGTCACCTTTGTTAAGTATTTTCTTTGAGATATGTTATCATCTGCAGTTATTGGTGGAAAGAGACAGATGTCAATGGATTTTGTGCATTATTTATCTGTATTTTCATTTTACTAACCAGCAATAGATTTTTTTATTGGTTCATTCCTTTCAGGAACTCTCACCCAATCCGGTTGAAGAAATTCACAGAATGTTGATGGTGGCAACTGGAGAAATGGGAAGCAGGTACCTGTTGCATACCTCAGGTAAGTGGAAAAGGGCTCTCTCATCTTCCAATGTCTTTGCTATTGTGGCATTTCGTACCCAAAGTTGTGAGATTCTACAGAAACAGTATTACTTTACTGTGCTATTAAATATCTTTAGATCCTTTCTTGGATTGAGATTCTTTGTGCATTACCTGCAGATACCAGACAAAATAGAAACTTACAGTCAACAAAAGCAAAACAATTTTTTTACATTTTTTATTAGATATTTTCTTCATTTACATTTCAAATGCTATCCCATAAGTCCCCTATACGCTCCCCCGGCCCTGCTCCCCTACCCACCCACTCCCACTACTTGGTCCTGGCATTCCCCTGTTCTGGGGCATATAAACATTGCTAGACCAAGGGCCTTTCTTCCCAATAATGGCCAACTAGGCCATCTTCTAATACATATGCAGCTAGAGACATGAGCTCTGGGGGTTCTGATTAGTTCATATTGTTGTTCCATCTATAGGGTTGCAGACCCCTACAGCTCTTGGGTACTCTCTCTAGCTCCTACATTGGGGACCCTGTGTTCTGCCCTATAGATGATTGTGAGCATCCACTTCTGTATTTGTCAGGGACTGTCAAAGCCTCACAGGAGACAGCTATATCAGGGTCCTTTCAGCAATATCCTGCTGGTGTATGCAGTAGTGTCTGCATGTGGTGGCTGATTATGTGATGGACCACCCGGGTGGAGCACTCTCTGGATGGTCCATCCTTTCATTTTAGCTCCAAACTTTGTCTCTGCACCTCCTTCCATGTATATTTTATTCCCTATTCTAGGGAGGAATGAAGTATCCACGTGTTGGTCTTTCTTGATTTTCTTGTGTTTTGGAAATTGTATCTTGGGTATTCTAGGTTTCTGGGCTAAGTTAGTTGTCACATGAGTTCATAAATGTATTTGAAAATAAAAAGCCATAAAATACTTTTTTATGCAAAATCAAGAGGTTTATTTTCCAGCACATTGGAGTCGACCTTCAATTAGTCTCTCAAGGTGAGTGACTAGAAGGTGACCCCGAATGGCAATTTCAAGCAGTTTGTATACTTTTTAGGAGCACAGGTTACATCTGCAAGGTTACAGTTTAAACTTATTGACTAAGAATATTGAGTTTTAAATCTACTGGCCAGCAAGCATGAACAGTTTATGACATGCATTTGAACTCTACCTAGGACATTCCAGAGGGTCAGGTGACTATCAGTCAGTACATTCTGCAGTTTTTCTGAGAATTTTTTACTCGAGAATGTCTCTGTGGGTGAAAAATGGAACTTGGCCTCACCTTGATTCCGGGTGGGCAGGGGAAGCTGTAAAGAAGGTATGGGACTGGAAAAAAACTTACGGTCCCTTATTTCCCCCTTTTTCTTGTACAAGTTCCAATCCTGGAGCTACACTCAGAGATCTTGGCTAACTAACTCATATTCTTCAGGTACTGTTCTCAGGGTCTCATATTGTTGGTGCAGGACCATCAGTTGTACTGTTCCTATTCTGTTTTATGGAGGCTATAAGCTTGTTCGATATGCAGAGTACAAAGGTCAACAATAGCAGAAGAACAATTAGGGGTCCTAACAAGATGAATATGAAGGTAGTTAACAAAGGGGAGGAGTTAAACCAAGACTCAAACCAGCCCGGTGTAAGCCACCTGCGGCTTATGCTAACTGGGTTCCTGAGTGGGAGGCCGAAGTTGTATGGGAGAGAACTTGGTTGAGAGGAACATGGAGGCCAAGACAAATGCGCACTGTTCAAGGCCCCAAGGTTTACTGGGGGGAATTTACTTTTAAAGAGGGTAGACCTGTCCCCCCCCCCGCCCCTCCCACCAGTCCATTCTGGGTGTCTGGATCCGTCCTGAAGACAGCGTGCAGGAGGTGTCTTGTCTCCAGAAGGCAGCAGAGCCTTGGAGGAGGGCAGCAGCAGTTGACATAACAAAAGCCAACTAGGTCTGAAGGCTACACCGCCGGGGGGTCTCATACTCAGTGGTGGTAAAGTCTGAATCAGCCTGCTTCAGGCCTGGGGGGAGGTTACAGCCCTGACTCTGTTCTCTTTCTCTCTTCAGCTTGGCTAGGCCTTCTCTCACCTAGGCCATGGAATCCTTAACTACCCCAGAATGGTCTATGTAGAAGCAACATTCTTCATTGAGGGCAGCACACAATCCTCCTTGTTGGAGGAACAGTAAATCTAACCGTCTTGTATTCTGTAAGACTACTTCCGACAGAGATCAGAGACTCCTGTAGATAGGAGATCCATGTTTCCATCCTCTTAATGCCCAGATCCATGGTGGCCCTGAGGTTCTGGTATTGATGACATTGTAGCACCAAGGAAGAAGTCCCAGTAGTCACTCCAGCCACTCCCAGTCCCAAGAGCAACTACACTGTGAGCACTGTGAAGGGTTCCCTTCTTTTTTTTTTTTTTTTTTTGTTTGTTTTTGTTTTTTTGTTTTTTGTTGTTTTTTGTTTTTTGAGACAGGGTTTCTCTGTATAGCCCGGGCTGTCCTGGAACTCACTTTGTAGACCAGGCTGGCCTCAAACTCAGAAATTCGCCTGCCTCTGCCTCCCAAGTGCTGGGATTAAAGGCGTGTGCTACCACACCCGGCTACAATTTTTTTTTCTCAGTGATCATAAGCAGACATGGCATCTAAGCCCTTATCCCCTGTGCTCTTATTTACTTAGAAACATTTAGAATGTCACCAAAACAGCTGCTTTTTTTCTAATTACAAGTAAAATTCAGTGAACAGAACAATATCTTCATATAAGCTGCATTAAAGACAAATGAAGATGAAAACAAATGAAAAATATATATATACTATCCCCATATATAACTAACTTGTGCTGTGTACCAACAAGAACCTGCTTTAAATTTCAATTCCAATTTACAATCTCCAGTCAGTATTAGGCAAGAGAAGTGGTTATTGAAAATACCATGAGGACTAAGCTATCTAAAGACACATTTGGTAGTATGTTAACTATACATTGTCTCCTTTTTTATCTTTATCTGCCTCTTCTTCCATCTCTTCCTCATCCTTCTCATCCTTCTCTTCATCTTTCTTTTCCTTCTTTCTCTTCCTCTGTTCAGCCTTGACCATCCCCCTTTTCAGTGCATCTGGTTTTCCTTTAGCTCTGTAGCCTTCCTTCACTTTTGGTAGCCTTCTTCGAATAGGGCTGCTTGTCATCTGCTTCTGTGTTGTTTCTCCTAGTTTCTTTGTAACATCACCAATAGATAAACCAGGATGTTTACCTTTCGTTTTGGGGTGGTACTCAGAACAGAACAATAAGAAGGCCAAAAGAGGCCTCTTGAGTACATTTAGGTCTTTGAACTTTTTGGTATCCCATTTCGGAGGGAGGGAGATGTAGGTGTTCATTTCTCTTTCATAATGAGCCCTCTCAGCCTTTGTCATGTTGTCAAATTTCCCATTTTCTTTAGCATATGTTGTCTTCCACCTCTCTGAGCACTTCTTGGAGAATGTGGAGAAGTTAACTGAAGCATCCAGGTGCTTCTTCTTTTGGTCCTCCCAGGACATTTGCACAAAGAATGCATTTTACCTCTTGGCTTCTTAGGATTTCCTTTGCCCGTGTGTAGTTGATTTTCTTATGCAAGGAAGAGTTTCCCAGTGCACATTCAATTCAATGTACTGCAATGACTGTAAGAGATGGAGCCCAGTGCTCTTATTTTTTTAATAGCTCCGTAGTGCTCAGATATATAAATATTCCACATTTTCTTTATCCGTTTTTTGGTTGCGAGACATCTGGGTTCATTCCTGCTTTTAGCTATTGCAAATAAAGTTACTATGAACATAGTAGAACAAGTGTCTTTATTGCATGGTGGAGTATCTTTTGGGGACATATCTAGGAGTGGTATAGCTGGGTCTTGAGTTAGAACTATTCCCAGTTTTCAGAGACAACACAATTCATTTACAAGAGGTTGTTCAAGTTTGCACTAAAACCAGCAATGGTTGAGTGTCCCCCTTACTACACAAGCTCGCTAATATGCTTTGTCACTTCAGTTTCTGATATTAGCCAGTCTCATAGATGTAAGACAGAATCACAGAGTCGCTTTGAATTTAATTTCCCTTGTGACTCAGTATGTTGAACATTTCTTTATTTTCTACTTTCTACTACTGTCCTGTGTGCTCCTTCTTGTTTTCTAGAGTTTTCAGGTATACTCTTAAATTGCTGGTATGAGAACTTTCTGATTTCTTTGTGGAGGCACTTAGTGCTATGAAATTTCCTTTAGAAGTGTTTTCATTTCGTCCCATGAAATAGGTTATGTTGCCCTTCATTTTTCTTTTTGTTTTAATTAGATATTTTCCTTATTTACATTTCAAATGTTATCCCCTTTCCTAGTTTTCTCTCTGAAAATTCCCTATCCCTTGCCCCTCTCATCCTGTTCCCCATCCCACCCAGAATTTGAGAAAATCTTTACTTTCTTTATTTCTTCCCTGTCCCAGAGATCGTTGAGTAGAGGGTTATTCAATTTCCATAAGTGCACAGCCTTCCTGGGGCTTCTGTTGTTGTTGAAGTTCAGCTTTAATGCATGGTATGTCTGATAAAATACAAGGTATTATTTCAGTTTTCTTGTATCTTTTGAGGCTTCCTTTGGGATGGACTACACGGTCAACTTAGAGAAGGATCAATGAGGTGCTGAGAAGAAGGTTTTGTTTGGGTGAAATGTTCTATAGATGTTTGTTAAGTCCACTTGATTTTAAATGTCTGTTAGTTTCAATTTTCTCAGTTTAGTTTTTGTCTGGATCAATTGGAGAAAGTGAGGTGTTGAAATTTTTCATTATTAAGTTGTGGGGTTCAAGGTTGAATTCAAGTTTTAGCAACGTTTCTTTTACAAAAATGGGTGCCTCTGGGTTTGGGACATAGATGTTCAGAACTAAGGTACTATCCTGATAGATTTTTCCTTTGATAAGTAGGAAATGTCTTTCCCTAACTCTTTTGATTAGTTTTGGTTGAAAGTCTGTTTTATTAGATCATTACTCCAGTTTGCTTCTTGGGTCCATTGTCTTGGAGAAACTTTTTCCAGCATTTTCCCCCTGAATAAAGGTAATGTCTACCTTTATTGCTGAGGTGTGTTTCTTGTATGCAGAAGGATGATGGGGCCTATTCTGGATGCAACATTCTCATCCCTTCTGTTAGCTTGTGTCTTTTTATTGGAGGATTGAGTCCATTGATGTATTAATGATCAGTGATTGTTAATTTCTGTTATTTTGATGTATGCCTGTTAAACAATGCTAAAGCTTAAATTACTTATCAAATCCAACACATTAACAATATTTAATGTGGGGGAGGTAGAGTGTGTGTGTGTGTGTGTGTGTGTGTGTGTGTGTGTGTGTGACTGGGTTACTTCACTCAGGATGATACTTTCTTGGTCCATCCATTTGCCTAAGGATTTCATGAAGTCATTGTTTCTAATAGCTGAGTAGTAGTCCACTATATAAATAGATCACATTTTCTGTATCCATTTCTCTATTGAAGGACATCTGGGTTCTCTCCATCTTAAGACTATTAAAAAATAAGACTGCTATGAACATAGAAGAGCATGTGTCCTTGTTATATGTTGGAGCATCTTTTGGGTATATGCCCAGTAGTACTATAGCTAGGTCCTCAGGTAATACTATTTCCAATTTTCTGAGGAACCACCAGACTGATTTTCAGAGTTGTTGTACCAGCTTGCAATCCCACCCACAATGGATGAGTGTTCTACTTTCTCTACATCCTCGTCAGCATCTGCTGTAACCTGAGTTTTTCATCTTAGTCATTCTGACTGGTGTGATGTAGAATCTCAGGGGTATTTGATTTGCATTTCCCTAATGACTAATGATATTGAACATTTCTTTAGGTGCTTCTCGGCCATTTGAGTTTCCTCAGACAAAAATTCTTTGTTTAGCTCTTTACCTCATTTTTAATAGGGGTATTTGGTTCTCTGGAATCTAACT
Organism: Mus minutoides; assembly: GCA_902729485.2. Taxonomy (NCBI): domain Eukaryota; kingdom Metazoa; phylum Chordata; class Mammalia; order Rodentia; family Muridae; genus Mus; species Mus minutoides. The sequence goes on along the minus strand of LR751935.1, from coordinate 90,892 downwards.
TCTTGAGCTCTTTCTATCTATTGAATATTAACCCTCTATCAGATGTAGGATTCATAAAGATCTTTCCCCAATCTGTTGGTTGCCTGTTTGTCAGTTGCCTATTGACAGTGTCCTTTGCCTTACAGAAGTTTTGTAGTTTTATGAGGTCCCATTTGTCAATGGTTGATCTTAGAGCATAAACCATTGGTGTTCTGTTCAGGAAATTTCCCCCTGTGCCCATGTGTTTGAGGCTTTGCCCCACTTTCTTTTCTATTAGATTCAGTGTATCTGGTTTTATGTGGAGTTCCTTGATCCGCTTGGACTTGAGCTTGTACAAGGAAATAAAAATGGATCGATGATGCAACTTCATGGATATAGTTTCTTACCAAAATGAATGCCTTAAACAATAATTAACAGTTAAAGACAATACATAGATAGTTCTCAGCATAATGTTTTGAATCATATCTTCCAATTTCAATATAATATGACTATTAAATATATAGAAACTCTAAAATCTAAAATAAAAAAGAATGGATCGATGTGAATTATTTTACATGTTGACCACTGGTTGAACCAGCACCATTTGTTGAAAATGTTGTCTTTTATCCACTGTATGGTTTTAGCTACTTTGTCAAGGATCAAATGACCATAGGTGTATAGGCTCAATTGTGGATTTTTAATTCTATTCCATTGATCTACCTGCCTATCAGTGTACCAATACCATGCAGTTTTTATCACTATTGCTCTGTATTACAGCTTGAGGTCAGGGATGGTGATTTTCCCAGAAGTTTTTTTTATCGTTGAGAATAGTTTTCGCTATCCTGGGTTTTTGTTATTCCAAATGAATTTGCAAATTACTCTTTCTAACTCTATGAAGAATTGTGTGGGAATTTTGATAGGGATTACATTGAATCTGTAGATTGCTTTTGGCAAGATGGCCATTTTTACTATATTGATCCTGCCAATTCATGAGCATGGGAGATTTTTCCATCTTCTGAGATCTTCAATTTCTTTCTTCACAAACTTGAAGTTCTTGTCATATAGATCTTTCACTTGGCAAGGCAGTAGTGGTGCACACCTTTAATCCCAGCACTTGTGAGGCAGAGGTAGACAGATTTCTAAGTTCGAGGCTAGCCTGGTCTACAGAGTGAGTTCCAGGATAGCCAGGGATATTTAGAGAAACCCTGTCTCAAAAAAACAAAAATAACAAAACAAAACAATACAAAACAAAACAAACAGATCTTTCACTTGCTTGGTTAGTGTCACACCAAAAAATTTTATGTTATTTGTGACTATTGTGAAGTATGTTGTTTCCCTAATATCTTTCTCAGTCTTTTCATTCTTTGAGTAGAGTAAGGCTACTGATTTGAGTTTATTTTATATCCAGCCACTTTGCTGAAGTTGTCTAGAAGCTTTAGGAGTTCTCTGGTGGAATTTTTGGGGTCACTTAAGTATACTATCATATCACCTGCAAATAGTGATATTTTGACTTCTTCCTTTCAAATTTATTTCCCTTTGACCTCTGTTTGTTGTCTAATTGCTCTGGGTAGGATTTCAAGTACTATATTGAATATGTAGGGAGAGAGTGGGCAGCCTTGTCTAGTTCGTGATTTTAGTGGGATAGCTTCAAGTTTCTCTCCATTGAGTTTGATGTTGGCTACTGGCTTGCTGAATATTGTTTTTACTATGTTTAGGTATGGGCCTTGAATTCCTGATCTTTCCAAGATGTTTACCATGAAGAGGTGTTAAATGTTGTCAGATGCTTTCTCAGCATGTAATGAGATGATCATGTGGTTTTTTTATTCTTTGAGTTTGTTTATATAGTGGATTACATTGATAGATTTCTGTATATTGGATCATCCATGTATCCTTGGGATGAAGCCCACTTGATCATGGTAAATGAATGTTTTGATGTGTTCTTTGATTCAGTTCGTGAGAATTTTATTGATCATTTTTGCATCAATATTCTTAAGAGAAATTGGACAGAAGTTCTCCTTCTTTGAAGACTAATCCTTTTTTTAAGGCTCGTAGTTTTAATTTATGGCCCAGTGTTTTGAGCAGACATAGTAAATGTAATATCTCAATTAAACTCATTGCTTCACCACAGTAGACTATGTAAAATCATTTCTTTGAATTGTTATTAGATTCTTGTCCAACTTTGCTGTCTGTGGATACAATAAGAAATAAATATCATGACCAAAAGCAACCTGGGGAGGAAAAAGGTTTTGGCATTTTATAATATATCCCATGATAAAAGGAATTTGGAACAATAACTTAAAGCATGAAATATATCCGAGTCCATGAAGAATGATGTTTATTAGCTTGCTTTCCATGGCTTTCTCTGCCTGCTTTCTTATATGACCCTGGACTCACTACCCAGAGGTGGCACTGCTCAAGGTGTCCAGGCCATCTCACATTTATCACTAATCAATCAAACATCCCAGTGTTAGCATACATTATGATAGAGAAATTCTTCAGTAAAGATTCCCTTTTCCAAGCAATGTTAGATTTGTGTTGAGATGACAATAAATCCATCAGTGTACTTCTTTCTGAGAATAATAAAAACAGAAACAATCAAAAAAACTCATCCAATATTTGCATTCTCTGTGCATTGTGCTTTTCTTCATATAGTGCTTGCATTTATAATAATATCCATGGTGGGTTTAGGGGCCATAGCTGGTAAAGGGTACCATTGAAAATAGAACAGAGATTGTGAATGTGGCTTCTGTGTGAAAGCCTAGGAGGTACAGTGGCATTTACTGGTAGGCTCACAGGAACAATATTATGTATGTTTCACTTTTTAGTATCTTCACGCTCCACACAAGACAACATGAAAGTGGTAGCAAACTAATATTTATGACTATAAAAGTTGCATTTACAGGGTGGGCAAAGCCTATACAACTCCTTAGCAGAGCTATACCTCTAAAGACCTCAACCAGAATATTTCCTTCTCTTTCTCTTTCAGTTCCTGGCATGCTGCTTATCTGGTCAATATTACAAATAATGAATATTTCAGGTGAGTCTATTCATGGTTAAAGTCAAGGGAAAATATAGTGGGGTGTGAAATACTGCTCCCTGTAAGGGAAATGTTCACTGTTAAGTATAAAATTATTTATGAATTTTATATTTTTATACCTTAAGTAACATTGCCCTATTTTTAGTATCTTCATTCTAACCATTATTATTTACATAACTTAGCTCAGAAATTACACATGTGATCCCATTTGGTGCTTAAGATATCACCATGAAGAATAAAGAAGACAAAATTCACACATGGTTCTTGGTTCTTCCAAAAAGGAATTGGGCCCAAGTCTCAGAAATGCCAGATGTTTCCTCTGGCCTTTCCTCCTGCCTGTGTCATTGATGATATGGTGATGCATACTTCAAACTCAGGTCATCATACTTACACCTCAAACTTATGTAAAAGCATACATACATTTATAAGTAATGCATCTCTGCAACTCTTGAAGCTGAGTGTATATATACATATGCATATACATATACATACATACATACATACACACACACACACACACACACACACACACACACACACACACACACATTCTGTCAGTCACTGACTTAATGAGTCATTCCTTATGAATAGGCATTAGTAACTTGTCCTCTAGCAATTAATGATGGTTTGGCCAGAGAAATCTTCCAGAAAAGGAAACATAAGGTCTTTCAATTGAAATCTGACCATTTTTTAAAATAGATATCTGTGGTAAAAAAAAAAAAATGTATACAGAAAGTCCTTCTGAGCATCTACATTCAACATTGGAGTAGTTATAAAATGCTATGATTCAAAGGGCATGAAAAATGCATCAGTGCATTTTGTGTTTCTTGCAGCTTCCTGTCCCCAGTGCAATGAAAATGCCAGCTGCTTCAACAGCACCCACTGTGTTTGTAAAGAAGGATTCTGGACAGGATCTGAGAATAGAAGAATTATTGAGCCCCATGTGAAATGTCAAGGTAAAATAGTCTATCTTCATATGTTTTCTATTGTTGTGATTAATACCATGAGTAATCTGGGGAGGAAATGGTCCCTTTCATCCTACACTTCAAGGTAAAATTCTATTACAGAGGAAATATAGGGAATGGACTTATGGTAAAAAAACAAAACAAAAAACAAACTCCAAAACCCAAAACAACAAGAAACTGGAGAAAGAGAATGAATCAGAGACCATGGGAAAGTTTTGCTTACTTGCTATCTCTTCATGGTTATTTCAAAATAGTGATTTGAAGGAGAATGAGCTACATAGGGTGATATATTTAACTGTTTGGTTATAAGTTGGTGTAATTATTTAGGAAGGATTAAAAGGTATGGACTTGTTGAAGGGCTTATAACAATAGGTGGACCTTGACATTTTAAAAACCTGTGCCACTCTCAATTAGCTACTTCTTTACTTTCTGCCTGTGAATCAGGTAATATATAATTTCTCAAATAGTACCCCATCACAGTTCATAAAAATATGTTTTCCTTCTTCATGCCATAATAAACCCCCAACTAAATGCCTTCTTGTATAGATGTTATTTGTTGCAGTGTCTCTTCACAACAATAAAACAGTCTTATGACAGCACTTTTTTCTTCAATTAAGGTCCTGAGTTTAATATGTACCTTCCTTGTGCCAAGTAGAGAAAGAAAAAAAAAACTAAGTAACAAAAAGTTTTAGTTCAACCATTACAGAGAATTCTTACACCACCTAATCAAACATTGATATGTCATGTAGATCTCAAAGATCTTTATAAGAATCACTGACAAGATTATAAGGTAAAGGTGTTGACCAAGTGCATTTGTGTTATATTCTTTGGGCAGACAGGGAGTTTGTGGCTCTTTAGCTCAAGGAATCTTTGATTTGTAGGCCCCTTTATTAGTTTCATGTATTTTGTGACAAAATACCCTGAAACAAGCAACTTAGGGGAGAAAATGTTTTTCTTGGCACACAATACCAGATTACATTCTATTACTGTAGGGAAATCATGGTGGGGGAAATTTTAAGTATATATTTACATCTAGAATCCTGAACATAGAATGTATGAATGTATGCAAGATATGAGGCCTTTCTGTCTTTCTCCCTCAGTCTTGGATCCAAATCAAGAAATGGTTCTTTTCACATTCAGAGTAGGAAGACATTACAAATCAATTAATTCAATAAAAGGAATTCCTCATAAGCATGCTTCAAAGCCAACTGATCAATCCAGAATATTTCTTATTGAAACTCTCTTCTTAGGCCATCCAATGTTGTCATGTTGACAACTGATAATCACAAATTTATTCCAAATGGCATCTATTTTCAAACCAAAAATACAATCACCATACAGTACCTTCTCTTAAACTTCATCTCTGGTCTTTCACATAGAAAAATGGATGTTGAGAGAATTGATCCTATTATTGGGGTAAATATCAGAAACACAAGAGAACCTGCTGAGATTTTCAGTTTCTTGTGATCTGAAACAGTGATTTGGACCAGAGGCATATATACAGTGAGATAAAGGGAAGGGAATAAATTTATTTTTTTGTTTTTGTTGTTGTTGTTGTTTGGTTATTTTCTTTATTCACATTTCAAATGGTATCCACTTTCCTGGTTTCCCTCCTTCCCAGAAACACCCTATCACATCCTCCCTCCCCTGCTCCTATGAGGGTGTTCCCATGGGTACCATGGGGTACTAAGAAGAAGTATATTCTATCTCTTCCTTAAGTATCTCTAGATACATACTAAAGTGCTTGGAGACTTAAGAAAAACAGTGACTGTGGGAGAATTGAATAAGTTTATATATTAAAGGAAAATATAATCTTTTTCATATTAGCTTAGCCTGACAAAGAACAGAGGATATTGATAGGTAAATTTACAAATAAGTCTGGCAGTAGAGACTTTATAGTTAAAAGAAAGAAGTACCACTCCATTAAAATAAAAACAAAATTTCTCTTGATTTGCAGATATTAATGAGTGTCTACTGAAAGAACTGGTATGCAAGGATGTGTCATACTGCAGAAATAAAATTGGGACTTACGTATGCAGCTGTGTAGTAAAATATCCTTTATTCAACTGGGTAGCTGGCATTATTAATATTGATCACCCTGATTGTTATGGTAAGTCTATCCATTATTTTAATTAAGCGAAAGGAGGTGGGTTAGTAGAGCTTGTGACAGCTACAACACTGTCAGCCAGAATCCTAGAGTTATTTTTGTATTTTCATACCCCATCCACTTGTTCCTGTCCTGTTATAATGCAATCATATTTAATCTCTAGGACCAAATAACTGCTTCCAAACAGATATCTTCCAAATCTGTGTCCAATGCCCAATGCAATTCTCTACCCTTGATCAATCCCTTTATAGAAGTTTATAGGACTTTTATCTTGCACCGATGCCCTATTTAGTTCCCATGCCAGTTTGTCTTCAGAATAAGCCCAATTATGTCATGCTAATATTCCCAAGGCTTTCATCACATGTGTCTTAATTCTACAGTAATGACAGATCAGCTTCTTAAGATCCAGAATACATTTTATTGCTCGAGTCATGTAGAATACCACACATTAAATGATGCTGCATCAAGGAATAGTGCTTCCACTTACCAATTGGTTTGAGTGTACAATTTAAAAAGAAAAAAACTTTTTTAATCCAATAAATGTTGATATTTTCCTTCTTCTCACTCCTTTCAGCTCATCTCTTTTCTACCTACTTAACTTCAATTTCTCTTCCCCCATCTCTCTCTTTCTCCAAAACTAATAAAAACAGATCAAAATCCAACAAGACAAATAGTATCACAACAATAAAAACTGAAACAAAAATCTCTCACAAATGAAATTATGTAGTTCTATTGTATTGTCCAAACATACATAGACAGGGTTCCTGAACTAGAGAATAGTTGTTATATTCATTTGTCACTCCAATGGGGAAAAAAAATCTTCCATTTTCTGGCATGTATCATTTCTCTACACCTTCTTAGTTAGGGTTGGGAATTTATGTCTATGACCCCATCTTAGGTTTGGTTATCTTCCCTACAAGAATTGAATTTTGGCCTGAGTATACTAAAATGTGTCATATATCTAGGAATAAAAACAGAATTTACTATGCTGAGTAAGCATTGCTAAATAACACGTTATCTAAGAGTTCACTAGAATAAAACAAGGAAAAGCATGCTTTTGCACAATTCTCTGATTAGAGTCTAGACTTGGGTTAACTGAGCTATCAACATCTGAGTTTTTTTTTATTCAACCAAGATCATTATCAAATTTATAGTTCCACTGTACCTTGTATTGAGGCAAGACCATCTACATACTCACAGCTGCTGACAGGATAGTTTGATGTTAGTTTTGTTTTTAATGTCTTTGTTTTATGGACAGTATTAATAGGTATTCATGGAATTTATGAGTCTCCTCCACCACAACCCCAATATTGACATTTAAGCATGCTACAACAAGGCTTGGTTTATTTTCATAAAGGCATTCTTTCCAGTCTAGAATACTGCAATCTAGTATGATTGTTTTTTTCATTAGCAAGTATGTGTCTTTATACACATCTTAGTGGTGAGCATGTTCTGAAATAGAATTTTGATTGAATTGTTGAATTCTATGGTGTGACTCTTCCTGTGGAAATGAACAAACATCCATTTGCCTAAGATACAGCATCAATGGCAGATGAAAGAAATGACATTACCCATGTAGCTTAGTAAATGAATAAGGGGCAGGGATCATACATAGGCAGTCATGGCACTAAAACATCCAATCCAACATGAATGGCAAATATATATATATATATATATATATATATATATATATGGAGCTATTTAATTTTAGGCACTGGAATGACCAGAGACTTTTCTCTCTCTCTAGAAGTTACTACTGCTGATGGAGCCTTTGAGAGGAGTCTTATGACTCTTTTAAGTTTCATGAAATTTTTGAGACTGCTGTTGCTTACCTCTGAGTCTTAGAAAACCCTCATCCAGAACAGAACATTTCAGTTCTGAGCAAATAGCCATAAATCCTTCATTCTTCCCATTCTTCCACAATGTTGTCTAAGCCTAGGGTTGGACAATATTGATAGTATGCTCCTTCCTCTAATTGTGAGTATCAGATGACTGCCACAGCAAGAAGCACTTACTCTGTGGAGAGAGCACAATTATGAGTCTTTGCATGATATTTCCATTTTTAATAAGGAAGTTTTCCTCAATTACTAACATTTTGGGAGCAACTTGACAAGCCAATGCAGTAAATTAACAGTATAAAGTCAGTGGACTTCATGGGACCTTTGACTTCAGTCACTGGCATAAAATACTAGATGTGAACTCCACCTTATAAAATCAATCTTAATTTTCAGTAGTCAGTTATACACATAACAGCCATGTCATGTAGTAATATAGCATGCAGGATTTATAATCAAGAAAAAATCTGATGACAATTTTGCTGCCACAGACAACACTTTATATCTCACCATTTTCAAAATCTACAAAGGAGGGCATTCTCGTTTGTCTCAGCTTGATTTCTCCATGCCCAATTTTGGTGTCACTAGCAATATGGCTTTGTCGTCACATTCTGTCATCCAACTCAGAGTACTGTGAATAGAATTTATGATTTCTGAGGATTAGGTGTTTCTATACCAAATAATTCATAAGGAGCTTTCCCATCTCTGGCACAAGGATTTTCAATCAATGTTATTTTCTACTCACAATAAGTCTTTTTGAGGGGGGGGCATGTTTTATGAATTTGTAAGATACTCAAGAGTTAGTGTTACATAATGAAACATTATTAATGTTTTACACAGGACCACAGATGCCTACCAAATTTCTTTCCAATTAAATTCTAGTTGTTTATGAAAAAGGAACCATTATTAAGGCCCATCACAATATGAGTGATTTCATACATTCTATAAGTTATTTCATCAAAATGGTAATGTCAGGATGGCACCATGCAAGGAAACATTCTTCTTTGTTGTCATCCGTTGCCTACAAACATCTTTTATGTGTCCCTGCTTGCCATCAATTATTGGCTACACTGCTGTGCATCTCCACTCATCAGCCTTGTGATGCTCAGCTCCCTTACAGCTGTGCCTTGTACTGGCAAAGGGTTCTAAGTTCAAAATGCCCTCACACAAAACTACGGTTCTTGACTCTATACTAGGTAAACCTGTCTTATCAAATGGCCCCAGGCTGAGTAAACATTTTTCTACTACCTGTGAATTTTCAACACCTTTCTGAAATTTGTGAGTAATGTCTTATAGGATGCAATTAAAAGGATATTAAATGCTACCTCTTTAATGCCCAGTTTCCTCAACAATGCCTGCCCTTTTATCTTTCAATCAATATGTTAATGAAAACTTACCTGCTGATAGATCTTACCAATATATTTTATGTGACATCCCATAAGAAAATTTCTTCAGAATGTTTACATTATGTGGGGTTCTTTTGCCACAAGAACTAATAGTAAATAATACGAATAACTTCTTAGTATTTATAGCATTCAGACTGATCATGTCCATTAGTCTGTCCTATAGCCTCATTAGCAAGATTATAAAAAGGAGTTTTGAAATATGTTTGTTTAAAAGTTTTATTCAATTCATGTCAGATGCAGAATGATCTCTGATTATCATTGTTTCTAGTTTCTCATATGCAGCTGTTCATAAAAGTGTTGAGTACATACAAATGGTGGATTTCGCCTTTGTTTTTCTATTGGAAATCAGAGCTAATGCACTCTAATTTCATATTAGCTAACTATCTTCCAGTCATCACCTTATTTTTTCTGAGTTCCAAGGTTTTACATCTAAGAAAGGGCCACTTGCAAGCTCTTTCTCAGTGTTATTCCATATCTATCTGGCCATGTTCTTTCTGGGAAGTCATCTGAACTCAGTCACATATCTCACTGCATACAACAAAGGCTACAAAAGTGATGACTCAGACTGTTCAATGTCTCCTCTCATATGTGCTAATTTTAGGTATTGTAATGTATTTTTACCCCATCAGCACATTGGTGGGTATTCCTTCACTGGATTGAATGACTCCAATCAAGTGGGAACTGCTAAGATATACCAAATAGAAGATGGTCACACTGTGGTTCTAGCTATGGAAACTCCACTCTGCAATAGTTTATACTTTGGTATTATTCTACCTTCTATCAAAAAGAGATTGATAACACAAGTAGAGCAAGAAGGCATATCATGCCATACTATATGAGGAAAGGTAGTCATGTTGGGATTGCCTTTGCAGAAATCCATCCTCAGAAATAACAGCCACAAATTGGATGGATCTAGAAAATAATGTCTTGAGTGAGATAACCCAATCACAAAAGAACACACATGGTATGCATTCACTGATAAGTGGATATTAGCCCAGAATCTCAGAATACCCAAGATAGAATTCACAGACCACATAAAGTTCAAGAAGAAGGAAGTGAGTATACTTCTGTTCTTCTTAGAAGGGGGAACATAATACCCACAGGAGGAAATACAGAGACAAAAGTATGGAGCAGAGACTGAAGAAAAGGCCATCCAGAGACTGCCCCACCTGGAAATCCATCCTATATACAGTCACCAAACCCAGACACTATTGTGGATGCCAACAAATGCTTGCTGGCAGGAGTCTGATATAGCTGCCTCCTGAGAGGCTGTGCCAGTGTCTGACAAATACAGAAGTGGGTAGTCTCAGCCAACCATTGGACTGAGCACAAGGTTCCCAGTTGAGGAACTAGGGAAGGGACCTGAGAGCCTGAAGGGGTTTGCAGCCCCATAGGAGGAACACTAATATGAACCAACCAGTACCCCCAGAGCTCCCAGGGACTAAACCACCAACCAAAGAATACACATGGAGAGACCCATGGCTCCAGCCACATATGTAGCAGAGGATGACCCTGTTGGTCATCAATGGGAGGAGAAGCCCTTGGTCCGGTGTAGAGGAATGCCAGGACCAGGAAGTGGGAGTGAGTGGTTTGGTGATCAGGGGGTGGAGGGGTTTCAGAGGAGACAGCAGGAAAGGGGATAAGATTTGAAATGTAAATAAAGAAAATATATAATTAAAAAAAGAAATACTGCCCACTGTTGTGTACCCCAAATGTCTATCACAGGAGCCACACAACTGTTCTTTTTCAAATCATTTTTTGATTAAGTTAGTACCATTTGACAGTTACTGGATCATATGAACAAGTTTCCTAGCTACTGCAGATATAACACAGTTGGTTAAAAAGACAGTTCTACTCATGTCTAGCTAACTGAGCCAGTGAGTTTAGTGGAGTTACTTTCAACGGTATCTTTGAGAGGTTACTAATAACAGCATGGGTTCTTCAAGACAAATATATCAAAAAGCCCACACAGCATATGTTTCAACACTCTGCAGATAGAAAGCTCCTTAAACATTTTTTAGGCATCTCAGTAAATCTAACTACTGCTTTCCTATACAGAAGTGGTTACCACTTGCATAACCAAGGGAAGGATGCCTAGAGAATCTTGAGCCTTTTGAGTTTGTTTACTTACTAAGTTTCAATGGACCTTCTCCAGCAGAGAATATTTCAGTTCCAAGGGGATAGCTGCAGATCAACAGTACTATTTACTGTCTGAATCTTAATATATTAAAAGCATGACTTAGAACACATATAACAAGTATCAAGAGAGTAGGAGGCCTTGAAAATTAGAAAGGGTTTAGTGAGATGTAGGGGGAGAAAATTATATAAGCAAAAGTAGAAGGATATATGAACAAAGACTATATACATATGTATTATAAAGAAAGAAATAACTTAAAAATTCCAGTTTAGAGTGCATATTCAACATTTTAAAATGTTTTTACACTTATTTGGGGGAGTTTATTTTGAAAACACATTGTTGAGAACTTATTTTGAGAACACATTATTAACATTTTTTCTCTCTCCTAGCTTCTCTTAGATGCTTTCCTCTCCTTACCCATGCAACTGTATGTTCTTTTTTTCTCTTAAAAAAAATAACAAAACAATCTAAGCAAGCAGCATCAAAAATAAAAATAATAAAAATGGATGGGCTGTAAAGCAATCAGAAAATGATCAAACTTCAAGGTGATTGGAAAACAAACAGATGTGATTTTCCCATATCTGATGTAAATCTGACTTTTTCCAGTAAACAAGAGCAAGAAAACAGGATCAGAAACATGTATTTTGGTGAGTGGAACAATGTCTTTGATTGGGAATCATCTAGACTGTCTTTGATGGGTCGTTCTCTACTTAAGCACTACACCAGCTCACTATGGTTACTATGAGAGAGTATTTCTTATCCCCAGTCTATTTCCTCTTCTGTTCTGTGTAAAGCTGGAAATATGTGAATGGCAAGTTTTGTTGCCATGAGAATTAGCTACAATACTATGCCCACAAAAACTGAGGAACTTTACGGTGAATGCAGGATATAGGGTATCTTCAGCTGTCATTCAAAGACTTTCACTAAATGTCAAAATGCATCACTCATTCCATAGCATAGTGACTAACATTGTTGGCTTTTGGAACAAGCCAACAAAACTTACTCACATTCATTCTACTTTAAGTTTTAATAATAATCTATATAATTGCAAATATGTGTTTGAAAGGGAGTACTGAGTGAATGTAAATCCAAAGAGGATGTTGCAAAAGGAGCTACCATGTTACTTCAACAAGTGGAACTTCACATCTTGAATGAAAACTCAGCTATACCAAAAAAGAATGAAAATCCTTTATGGGATATAGGTAAGAAATTGAAAGTTGACTTATTACAGTGCCATAAAGGAAAATGGGACATGGAACACTCATAGTCTATAAAGAATAAAGTTGTTGTTTCACAGAATTATATGCTTAAGATATGAACATCTCATGTGAATAGCAATCTCTGTTTATAAGAAAGACTCATGAGTGACTTAATCACATTTCATCTCTATGTCAGAATAGGTGAGCATATCACCTTCAAATATGAAAGGTTTACTTGACCTGGTAGAGCATTGGGTTAAATTTTTCCACTTGGGTTTGTTGATATGTTCTATGTGAGGTGAGATGAAAGAGAGTGGCTCTATCAGAAGGTTTTATATAAGGCAGATAGATCATGTATCATGGGCTTTCTTTCAGAGGCAAACCAACAGTGGTTTGCCTCACTCCACCACCTAGTTTCCAGAGTCTTAGATACAATAACATTAGTCTGTGAATTCAGTTATATATAAATAAACTGATAGTGTTACAGACCTCAAAAAGAACCCCAAAAGCCATAGGTCATGAATGACACCCATGATACTTGTTAGGATCATGTAAGGATATATTATATATATAAAATATATATATAATATATATATATATATATATTATATATGTATTATATATATAAAATATATATATTTTATATATATAATATATCCTTACTTGTGCCAAGTGTGTACAGTGCAGAACTTTTTGGCAGAGGTCCAAGAAAAGAAGAATATCTAATACTCTTTGTTAATCCATTTTCTTTCATATGTTAATATTAATGTACCCCTTTAAAGCTCCTATTCTCCTTGTCATATAAATCAACAGATTAACTCTCAAGATCCAATCAAACACCTCTCAATAGCCAGAATGCCTCAGTATGAGGCATTTCATAGTCAAAGTTTTTTTCAATTTTTTTATTAGATATTTTCTTCATTTACATTTCAAATGCTATCCTGAAAATCCCCTATACCCTCCCCCACCCACCGCCCTGGTCCCCTACCCACCCACTCCCACTTCTTGACCCTGGCATTCCTCTGTACTGGGGCATATAAAGTTTGCTAGACCAAGGGGCCTCTCTTCCCAATGATGGCCGACTAGGCCATCTTCTGCTACATACGCAGCTAGAGACATGAGCTCTGGGGTTACTGGTTAGTTCATATTGTTGTTCCAAAGATTTAATGACAAGTGGATAAATCACCCTCTAAGTGATTTCAACTCTTTCAGATCAGGAAAAGTATATAAAATCATACTCTCAAATAGAGAATTCTCAAGCAAGATTATTATCCTCATCATCGTTGTCGTCATTGTTGTTGTTATTCATATGTGAAGTAAAACTCATTTTTTTCATTGCTTTCAGTGTATGAAACTAAGAGGTGCAAGACAACGATTCTTCTAGAAGCTGGCAACAACACAATGAAGGTGGACTGCGCTAGTGCTTTCAAAGAACACAACAGTGGAGGTGACATGCTTATGATCAGCATTCTCTCCTGTCACAGTGAATAGGGCAAGGGACATGTATGCATATTTCCAAGGGATCAGAACTTTAAGATTAGGTAAAAAAAAAAAAAAAAAAGATCATCCTAGAATACTGATCAGGCATTCATAGACGAAGTTAAGCAATTGTCAGAAGGTCAGCATATTTTGCAACGTACTCTAAAGTAATAAAAGATGTATACTGCTATATTTTCTGAACAAAGACAGGCTTGCCACATTTCAGTGTGATCCTCTGTCATACTAATATTGAATGGTACCAAGCAAGCATTTCCTTGGCCGTCATTCCTTTTGAGATTCGTTCCAAAAACACTTTTTAAAAAGCATTTACTCAATCTCCTTCTATCTTGGAAAACTCGTATTTGTTGTCATATCTGGTTTTTCTTTCTGCATGACCGCATGTGTGTGTGTCTCTGTGTGTGTACAGGAATAGATGTTGCACTGAACAATAAACATGAATGGCTCAATTGAACTTCTAATTCAAAAGCAGAAAGTAGGCTGCATTTGACATAATTGTCAGAAAATGCCCGAAAAGAAGAAGGGGAATGTCAGGGAGAAAAAAATAAGAGAAGAAAAATTAATAGAAACAACTTCAGGTAGAAAGATCTGGTCCAGTCATAAAAGAGTGATTTTGACTCTGTAAATTTCTGATTACTCCTGCACCATCACTCAGAATTGTTCTGTGTAAAAGCAAAAAAGAGAAAATACTAAAAAATGAGTTTACTTTTTAAAGTGGAGTAAATGATCACAGAGGTGTCAGCTGAAATTAGTCTACAACAGGAGGTTGTTCAAAGTCTACCTGAAGCACTGCTCTCTACTTTGGCATGACTACTTTTATGACTTATATTTTGGAAAACATTCACCAACCATTCTAATTTCCCTTAATTGTGATTCATATTCTAAAAGGGGTGGAAAGCATGTGTCTCATTTGTATCAGTGATACAGTGCTGTTCTGATTTGAACTGCCCAACATCCTGTACTAGATAGACTCCTTTCATTTTGCAGTGTAACTCTACACTGCTATTGGAGTTACCATTTGAATAGACAAATGGTTTTAGAAAAATTTACCTGTATTGTGATTCATATTCTTTAAGGACTATATCGAATATAGGATTATCTGTCTCAGTGATAGAATGCTATTCTCATGTGAATATTCCAACATGATTCAATAGATAGACCCCATCTTTTATTTTCTCCTGGAAGCTCTTCGCCAGTATTGGACTTAGTCTTTAACTAGACAAATTGATTTAGAAACAATTATAAAGCAATTCACTATCAAAAAAATGTTTTTAAAATAAGCTTGTACTATTCCTTAATTTTATATGGGATTGTCAGAACCCCCAGAGCTCATGTCTCTAGCTGCATATGTATTAGAAGATGGCCTAGTTGGCCATTATTCGGGAGGAAAGGCCCCTGGTCTAGCAATGTTTATATGCCCCAGTACAGGGGAATGCCAGGGCCAAATAGTGGGAGGGGGTAGGGGAGCAGGGTGGGGGGGGGTGGGTATTGGGGACTTTTGGGATAACACTTGAAATGTAAATGAAGAATTTCTCTAATAAAAAAAATTTTATATGGGATTGAAAAGTAAGATTTGTACAATATAATAAAATCTACACACCCAACCAATGAACAGAAGCTGATGACTCCTGGGGTTGAATTAGGAAAAGCTGGAAGAAGCTGAGGAGAAGGGCAACCCTGTAGGAGGACCAGCAGTCTCAATTAACCTGGGCTCCCCAAGATCTCTCAGATACTGGAACACCAACCAGGCAGCATACACCAACTAATATAAGGCCCCAAGTACACAGACAGCAGAGGACTGCTGGATCTGGGTTTAATCAGAGAAGATCCACCTAACCCTCAAGAGACAGGAGGCCCCAGGGAGTTTAGAGGTCTGGTAGGGTGGGGGTGGGGTGGCAGGAGGTGGGACATACTTGTGGAGACATGGGGGCAGGGAGGAGGTATGGGATATGGAACAGTTGTAGATTGGACCAGGAGGGAAATAAAATCTGGAGTTATAAATAAATAAATAGATAAATAAATAACAACAAACAGGAATAATTGGAATTTGTGTATTTAACTTGTATATATTAACTTCCAATTTCATGTAGATAGGAAGAAATGAGGGGAAATAGGAGGGACAAGTAAGTCAGGATAAAGATGAAATAAAGAAGATGAGGGTAGAAGGGAGATTTAAGACCAAAAGAATGTATGTTCAAACAGAAAAGACTGCAAATGGAGAATAAATTAAATAATTATGTAACCTTGGGGGAACTCGAGATGGCATTGCAATATTTTCCTTAGTGCACCTGTTCTTTAGAGCACAGGTAAGCATGGTGTATATATAACAGTAGTTTGTGCCGAGTTAACAAAATTTCCCAGCACATTTTGTGTGTGTGTGTGTGTGTGTGTGTGTATGTGTGTGTGTGCATACATATATGTACATGTATACATATATACATACATACACAAATATATACATACACATACATATATACACACATGTGTGTGGATATGGTGAATGTGTGAAATTCCATGCTTATCAATGTTTATAGTGTATTATATATACAATTTAAGGGATGCATATGGGTAAATTTAGTAGACATATATTTACTTCATGGTCACATGTAAATCATTTGTGTACGCCATTGTTTAATCTCCAATAAAATTTCTTTTATTTTATCAGGTGAATCTCCAGTGGCTTTTATTGCATATAAGTCTCTTGGGAATCTTCTAAATGGATCTTTTTTTAGTAACAAAGAAGGGTTTCAGGAAGTAAAATTGAACTCTCAGATTGTTAGTGGAGCCATTCGCTCAGAGATCAAACCTGTCCTCTCTGAACCTGTACTCCTGACTTTACAAAATATTCAGGTGAGTTTATTCTAAGAGCATCATTTAAAAACAATTCTAAGTTTTTTTTTCGTGTACTTGAGTGTTTTAATTGCATGGACATTTCTGCATCATAAGCATATAGTGGCCAGAGAAGACAGAGAGTACCAGATTGCCTATAACTGGATTTCCAGATGGATATGGGAATGAATGTGGCTGCTGAGTAAGGAACTTGGGTCCTCTGCAAAAGCACTCAGTTCTATTTAGTGGCGAGAGATCTTCCCTTCTGTGTAGTACAAAGGGATTTATTAAAATTAGCAGAAGGGTATTGAAATCTCATGGTGATCATTCAAAAATAAGAGAAATTACAAAATGTTGAGAAATTTGAATTTTATGTAACTTCACTACTGTTATGATCCACATTTTCATATCAACTTTTAATCAATCATGGCTCATAAAACAGTCTGTATGTCTGTAACTTCCCATCTAAAAAGATGCTGGTAATAAAACAGTATTTTGAGTTGCAACTGTAGGATCAAATGAGTACTCCAAAGCTTTGTGGTCACACATATGATACTATTTAAATTCAGTGGCAATTGAAATAAAATAAGATACATTAGTGTTGGCAAAGGAATTATGAAAAGCCAGGTTCAGTGGGGCTACAAGTGAGATTAATGCGGGTAAGGGAACACCCTAATTAAACTACACTTTATACATACAAGTTAACAATTTTTAAAATTACAAATGTGTGTATTGATGAGAATGTAGAGAAAAGGGGAATCATTACATATGGTAGTTGAGAGTTATTTACTAGTCTATTGTGTAAGGAAAACAATATAGAATAAATCGAAATGAGAAAGGAAACCACAAAGGAATCCATCAATCACCTACTGAATGCATGATAAGCATGCAAAGGTCTTGGTAGCTTACTGTCCTCCTACCTTCACAGTACCATCAGTCATAATAGCCAAAGTTTGGAGGAAAAATGCATCCATCAAGGGCAGGGTATGTAAATAAAATGTGAAAAATTTAGTAAAATATTGTATAGCTTTGAGTCATATAATATCAAATGGTCACTCCTGAAAATACTAATACGAGCAACATTTTGTAGACTAAGCATATTGTATTTAAGAATATATATGTATATACATATAATTGTGATGTAATAAGGAATAATGAAAACAATAGACCATGAACTTGAGAGAGAGCAAGGATGGGTAAATGAGAGGTTACAAGGAAGGAAAAGAGATACTAGGCTTCTTTAAAAGAACAGAAATGGCAAATGATAGAAAGGCCAAGGATTCAGTCATAGTTTAATTAGTTGTTCAGTCCATGAGACTGGATATCTCATCAATCCCAGTCTGCTACTGGAGTTCCCAGAATGTCGTAAAGAGTTGGTCATCTTCAGTCTACACTGAAATCCTGAAGAAGTATGTTCTAACACCAGTGAAGATATATCTAAGCATCAGAACAGATGAACTTGCCAGCAAGAGTAAAGACAAACAGGCAAAAACAGTAGCTTCCTTCTTTCATGTCTGTTTTATGTCGGCTGCCATGAGAAAATATGGCTCAGACTTAGGGTTGGTTTCCAGGCTTCAAATAATGCAACCAAGAGAAACCTCTCACATGTATGTCCACATGCTTTGGTTTTTATTAGTTGCATATGTAGTCAACACAGGGCAAATGATGTAATTCTAATATAATTTCAAATATAAAAGCAGTAATAAAACCAGAAGAAAAAAAAACACTTGTGTTTTAGTGGCTCAATCTTAAGGTTAAATCAAATAAATCCTTTATGAGCTCACTAGCACTGGAAAGCAAAACAGTAGAATTCAGTTTCTCTACAGTAGAACCTAACAGGGATTGTGGAAGAATGAAGAATCATTAAAAACAAACTATATGTTATAAAATAACATTTTGGAGCCTTAATGTAACCTAGCATGTCTTGAGATTATTACATTTAGTAGCATAAATTAATTATATATTAGAGTGGGTTAAGTGATGATATTTTCATATATTTACACAATGTGTTTAGCTCATATTCAGCCCACTATATTAATGTATTTTTGGTCCTTCTGTTGTATGAAACTTTTTCTGGGGAGATGAGAACAAACATCTATTTGCCTCAGATATAGAACCCACGAAAAAGCAAAGCAATCATGCCACCAAATTCCAGTTAACGAAGCAATGACATTGTTAGGTTAAGGATGAGAGGCTGCTCACAGTTGCAGAAATATCTAAAATATTCTCATAAGAAATAGCAACCCAATATGCATGAGGTCTTATAAGCCCTAAAATCCTGACAATCTCTGTGTGTTTTGCAGGTACTTATAAAGGTGAATGACCCTCCCTTTCTCAGTCATTCTCACAGCTTTCATAACTTGCAGGAGGCAGGAATTTTTGTGAATTAGAAATTTCTTGAGACTTCTGAATTGTTTATTCCTGAATATCAAAAATTGAATGTTTCAAGCCAGAAGATATTACTGTAATACCTACCCACTCTATCCCTCTTTGCAATTCTAATATAACTATTTCATTTTCCTCCTTCTCTTTCCTCTTTCCAATTCTCCCTTATGCACCCTACCTTTCTTCTACCTCAAATTCCTGGTGTCTTTTTCATTAAATGTTCTTGTTGTATACTTACATTTCAAAGATATTAGATCTCCAAGATCATCACTAAAACCAAAGTGGAAAGTAATAGTTGTACTTAGTAGGTTGAATCTAGTCATCCATATATTCTGTATACTTCTTTGGGTATATCCCACAACTTAAATATATACATTTTACTTATGAATGACACTACAGGAAAGATGGAAATGAAGTACTAAGTCACATGTACACATCCATAAAGAAAAATAATTATCATGCAGAAGCTTAAGTAGGCAATAATGTCATGAGAACTGTTGAACATACTGAGAGTCAGAGGTAGAAAAAAGGAACTGGCCTTTTCCAAGATGATCCTGGAGAAGACAAAGGGTCAGACTTCTTTCTTCAAGCAGTGGCTTATCGACACCACCTATCTTTGGTTTCTTCTGTGAAAGAAAACAATAGGTCAGTTCTGAATCGATACCCAGTGCAATGAATCTAGTCATTATACTCATACAAAGAAATCAAGAATAAATGATGAAACAAAAATCTATGTGAGATGAAAGACGTGAAATGTCCCCTCATATGCTTTCTCAATCAAGTGTGTGTCAGATTAACCTAGGTAGAGAAGTTCCTAGGGTTGCGGGAAGGGCAGAGAGATCAGGAAGGGCAAGAGGTGAGTGAGATGAGATGAAAAGACAGTTGTTAAAGCATATGCTAGCAATTATCACATATCTTAATTAAAGATTGGCATATTGACACAAAAACATGTTCTTTTATTTTGTTTTCTTTACAGCCCATTGACTCAAGAGCAGAACATCTCTGTGTCCATTGGGAAGGATCAGAGGAAGGGGGTAGCTGGTCTACTAAGGGATGCTCTCACGTGTACACCAATAATTCCTACACCATTTGCAAGTGTTTCCACCTGTCCAGCTTTGCTGTGCTCATGGCTCTATCCCATGAGGTATCAAGTCTCATAAGTCTCAAGCATGAAAGTGGTGTTTGTTTACATATGCATGTGTATACATATATATGTATATATCCCAGAAGTAAGGCTGTAGGTTTTATTAGAGATTATTATTAGAAAATCCATAAGATAATGAGTGCAGTTTGGTTCCCCCTCTGTTGTCTCACTGATATTCTGTAGAATTATTAATCACCGAGGTTGATTTAACTGAACTGACTGGTTAGAAATCTGGCCAGTGAAGCTATATGCTTTACCTAAGATGCCAGCACTCCATTAAGGACAACGGAAATGATTTTGTCAATTTTTTATTAGTTATTTTACTGTTTCTCTCATAAAATACTGTGACTGAAAGCAATATAAGGAAAAGGGTTCATTTGGCCATCTCCTTCCAAAGGTACACTGTCTGCCATGACACAGAGTGATAGCACAAGCGGAAGCTAGAAACTGAGAGATCAAATTTTTCTACACACAGGAAGTAGAGAATAAAAAAGGCGGGGGCACAGTTATAAAACCTCAAAGCCTTCCCAGGGTGGAACATACCCTCTGGAAAAACTCTACCCACAAGAGGTTCTATAACCTCCCAGGAGTACACCAACTGGAGATCAATGTTGAAATACACAACTGATGAGGACATTTCTGAATCTTCAGAAAGGTATATAGGTAGCTTCAGTTCCCTAATAAAACTGTCAAGCTCTCAAGAAATACCAGTAGTTAACTGTAGAGATGAAATGGGGACAGTATGAATGGCAATATATATAATATTACAAGTTTGGATATATGGGTCTTATACTGCCCCTAGAAGATTCTTAGAATGAGTTCAGGAAATATAGTTCATATTATTATAATTGAAGCTTAGTTAAGCCTAGATATAATACATGACCTTTCTTCAGTAATTTTATTTCATGAAGATTTTACAGTAACATATTAACTAAATTTTAAATCAAGCCATTGGGTACATAGTGCTTATATGACCCTTGGAATATTCTTGGAATGACTGCAGAATACACACTCCATAGTCATTATAATTGAAAGGTGGTTAAGGCTAGGTATAACATACGGCCTTTCTTCAGTAATTTTATTTCATGAAGATTTTTATAGTAACAGAAAAACAAAAATTTTAATTAAGTCATTTTAAATATATATTGGTAGGTGGGATAAGGCAAGTTGCAGAAACTTCCACTGTTCCTTAAATATTCCTGGAGTTAACATGATCAATCAAGGAAATACCTCAAGTGTTGGGAAATGGAGGTGGCAGACCTTAAGGTTTCAGGGGACAGTGGGATCTGGGATTGGAAGCATCATTTAACTTGCAAGATAGTTATATCCAAACTGCCTTGATTGAATCAAACTGAAATACCTGGCCGTTACCAAAGACTTAGCATCATTCTATAGAATCTTTAGATGTCAGCAAAGCTTCAGATAACTAAAAAGAAACTCACCTACTGTCTTCTAGTCAAAGTGAAATAACAAAATTATCAAAGCTCTCATTTCATAAGAAATTTTTTTTAAAAAAATACTTTATTCTAGGGTGAAATGTAAGTGAAAATGGCCCAGGAAGATAAGTACAGATTTTTCTAAATAGCATAATTTTATAGTAAGAGAAAAAAGAAAATAATGTATTCAATTAATTCAAATGTGATAGTGGAACATCAGATAGATGGATCTCAGGGAAGCATGAAAATCTGGCATAGCTTCAGATGCTGTTGATATTTTCTGGTTTTGGAATAATAGAAGTTAGAGGTCTGGTGTGTGATTCAAAAGAATTTATATAATATTCCCAAGAATGCTGGGTTATTCACAGATAGGCAATAGATGGTATTTATAGGGCTAAATACAATTATAATTATATTATTGCCATTTCACAAAGTTCTAATTCTCTAAAGTCATAAATGTTAGACATTTGAGTAGCCTTGTCTAATGTAGCTTTTAGTCTGTAATTTAGATTTGCATACCCCTATTGTACTTTTAGACCATGTTTATGAGATGTTTATTATCCGATGGCCATCATGCTATATATTTCTGCATTCATGTTTCATTTAGTTTATATTTATTCACTGACTCTCATGTGCGAAGCACTAATCTCAAACTTCATGACATGACTAAGAACAATATCTCCAATCTCTCAGGTTTCCTACAGTTGATATTACAGCAACTGCCATATATACATGTAGACTCTGAAGTATCCCTTTGTGGTTTGTAGGAGGATGCTGTGCTTTTTGCACTCTCTGTGATCACCTACGTGGGACTGAGTCTTTCTCTCTTGTGCCTATTTCTGGCGGCCATCACTTTTCTCCTGTGCCGACCCATTCAGAATACCAGCACTACACTCCACCTGCAGCTTTCCATCTGCCTTTTCCTGGCTGACCTCCTCTTTCTCACAGGCATCAACAGAACTAAGCCTAAGGTTAGTGACTTAATAAAATTACTTCATTGTCCTAATCATTCATAGCTATCATGTCGTTAGCAAGTATGAAGAGAGGATCATCAGTAGAGATGTTGGAAGAAAATGCAGGATGAAATTTTCAGCTTTCTTTCTATATGGAGTTGAAGGAATTTCTATGTTTAGTTGGTCATTTTGGAATTAAGAGTATTACTAGCAGTAATGTCACTCTACAGTGCCATTTGTGTTGGTTGTGTCTGAGTTTAGTTCATGGACATAAATGTACACATGTGAACAGTAATTTGTATGAATACAGCAGTCAAAGCAAGTATCAGGCTGTTTCTCTATTGTGCCCTCACTAGTACCTTGGGACATAGTCTCTTACTGAATCAGATACTCTCCACTTTCACTAGGATGGCTGACCAGACAGCTTTGTTGATATACATCCCTCCCTTGCCCTGCAGTGCTGGGCTTGTAGCCACAAGAAAACATGCTCAACTTTCATTTATTATTCTGGGCATTTGAACACATATCCTCGTGTTTTCAAAGCAAGTGGTCCTACTTACTGGGTCATTCCCCTATTCATAGGTAAACTGCATATCATCTCCAGATAGATGTAAACAAGTAGGTTTAAAGTATGTTAGTTATTTTCTACATGCTAATGGTGCATTTGTTACTGTCAACACACAGCTTCAAAGTCTTCATTTAAGCCCAAAGGAAAAATTTTTAAATACAACATACTCTTTTTTTTGTTTGTTTTTTTTTTTNCATGTGTTTAGTAAATTGTATCTTGGGTAGTCTAGGTTTCTGGGCTAATATCCACATATCAGTGAGTACATGTTATGTGAGTTCTTTTGTGAATGGGTTATTTCACTCAGGATGATGGCCTCCAGATCCATCCATTTGCCTAGGAATTTCATATATTTATTGTTTTTAATAGCTGAGTAGTACTCCATTGTATAAATACTCTTGGAGTGTACACTTATATGGATAAAACCAAGGGTGCATAGAATTTCCTTTCATATTCTTTTTCTTAGAGCACTGACACTTCAGCACAGCAAACTGTAAGACATGCTGAGTAATATGGCCCTATGTTTGGAAGTTCTTTTTGTAATTAATTTATTCTTTACACTCCATATTCCATTCCCCACACACACCCCATCCATCCTCCAACTGCTCCACATCCCACACCTCCTCCCTACCCTCCTTATCCACATGGATGCCTCCACACACCCCCATCCCACCTGACCTCTAAACTCTCTGAGGCCTCCAGTCTCTTGAAGGGTTAGGTGCATCATCTCTGATTGAACACAGACCGGGCAATCCTCTGCTGTATGTGTGTTGGGGGCCTCATATCAGCTGATGTATGCTGCCTGTTTGGTGGTCCAGTGTTTGAGAGATCTCGGGAGTCCAGATTAATTGAGACTGCTGGTCCTCCTACAGGATCACCCTTCTCCTCAGCTTATTTCTGCCTTCCCTAATTCAACAACACAGGTCAGCTGCTTCTGTCCGTTGGTTAGGTGCAAATATCTGCATCTCACTCTTTCAGCTGCTTGTTGGTTCTTTTGGAGGGCAGTCATGATAGGTCCCTTTTTGTGAGCACTCCATAGCCTCAGTAATAGGGTCAGGTCTTGGGACCTTCCCTTGAGCTGGATCCCACTTTGCGCCTGTCACTGGACCTTCTTTTCCTCAGTCTCTTCTCCATTTCCATGCTTATAATTCTTTCAACAGGAATAATTATGGGTCAGAGATGTGACTGTGAGGTGGCAACCCTATCCCTCACTTGATGCCCTGTCTTATTTGGAAGTTCTTGTACTACCTACAAGACCCCAGAATCAGCAGTAGAATAGAAGCTTGTTTTTTCCATCCAGCTTTTGTATCATACAATTCAACCCCTTATCATGGTCATCATAGTTTCTTCTATCATCTTAATCATCATTTAATAAGTCAGGAAAGCAGCTGGAGACATTTAAGACCACTTGATGCTCCTGCAGAAGTCTTGGATTTGGTTGCTAGCACTCTCATGGCAGCTCACAGCTGTCTGAAACTCTATTTCAAAGAGATCCAATAATTTCCTTTTGCATTAGAGGCCTCAGATACATACATATGGAGGCATAAATATGCCCATATATATAATAAACACAGGAAAACCACTCATAAACATAAAATGAAAATTATTCTGTAAAACAAATTAATCTAATAAATTCGTGTACTCTGAAATGAGTAAATTCAGTTGTCACAGAAGTTTAGTGACTTGAATTCAATGAACAAAATCAGAGGAAGTTATTGTTTGTCTTCTTCACGTGCACACAGAGTGATGATGATAATAACAACAATAACAACAAAGATGATATTAAAGAAATATTACAGTTATAGCTAAAAAGTATTTAGATAATTATGGATCAAAAGTGAGTACACATTTTAAAACTCAATTTCCTAATATTTATTTCTAGTATCATATTATTTATGATATGTAAGTCTGGTTTACATCCACTGAAAGTAAGGAAATCTCATCTTGAGAGGACATTTATTATATTTATGTAGCACTAACAAATAGTGAATGTTTTTCTCTGGGGGCTCATTATCATTTTCTCTAAAGACAGATTTGATAAACATTGTTTTCGTTTTGTTTTGGGGTTTTTTCTGCCTTTTATCTAAGATTCATTCAACTAGGAAAAAAAAAGCAGTATCAAGATGGAAAGAGAGCCAATCAATGGCTATTTTCAAGTGCCCAGCACAAAAGATTGCCTGTAGATTCCACTGAAGACCTCCAGGAGGCAGCACAGAACATCTTAAAGTTATGTTTAAAGTTCTGGGGAATGAAGTATGGATCTAGGAAGTCTTCTGCATTACTGATTTGAGGCATGCACTAGTAACATTAACTCTTTGGCATTTTCTGATGTGATTTACTATTCATGTGTAAATTTTAATGACCATATAGTACTCCTTCAAAATATATTGTTTCCAAGCAAAATGTCACAGAATCCTGTTGTGGTACCACACCAACATCCAGTAAAAAATAGGTACTGAGAATTGGATCAGGCACAGCTGCCATCTGCCCCACACTCTTTTTATTTTCCCTCCCAGGTGCTGTGCTCCATCATAGCGGGGATGTTGCACTACCTCTACTTGGCTTCCTTCATGTGGATGTTTCTGGAAGGGCTACATCTTTTTCTCACTGTGAGCAATCTCAAAGTGGCCAACTACAGCAACTCAGGCAGATTCAAGAAGAGGTTCATGTATCCTGTAGGATATGGGCTTCCTGCTTTTATTGTTGCTGTATCTGCAATAGCTGGCCACAAGAATTATGGAACATACAACCAGTAAGAATAGTGTATGTGTATGTGTGCAAGAAGAAAATGTATAAATGTAACTTCAGCATCATAATTTTCATTGGAAAACTAAATTTATAAGTTTTGTATTTGTATGAAAACCAAGAATATTGGTTCTCAGTGTTTTCTTTTGTTGATGGTGCTTTAGGGAGTGTTATTATATATAACATGAAAAGTTATCCATTCATAGATTCCATTTAATATATATATTAAATATATACATATATAAAATGGAATATTCAAACATATATGTGTGTGTAAAACAAAAATATTGTTTGAAACAATAGACACAATTTTTAGTTACTGATGCTTTGTTTCTTTGAGACATGGTCTCATGCATCCCAGGCTGGAGTGGAACTCACTATGTACTCCATGGTATCTTTGAGCTTCCTATCCTCCTGGTTCCACCTCCTGCATGCTTTCAGCTCCACACTGAGTTTGTGCAGGAGTGATGGCAAAACCAAGTCTGTGCATCCAAGATGTACACTCTCACATCTGGTCCCCATATTTTCTAATTTTTAAAACCATAATCTAACTGAAACCCTTAGTAGCCCTGGTGTTTTATTGCATTGAGAATTTTGATAAAAATAAGAAGTCTTTTCACAGACATGTCTACAAATATAGATAGATAGATAGATAGATAGATAGATAGATAGATAGATGATAGATAAATAGATAGATAGATATTCTTTGAAAACAACTTCAGGAAAATAAGGAATAGTTAAAGCAATCCCACAGTCCACCATTAAAATCAGAAGTGTTGTGTTTTTTAAGAGCCTCAAACAGTAGGTGGAGATTAAAATAATTTCCTTGAATGACAATAACAATGAGGAGAAAAGTACCAACTACCAAAGGCTGGTCTGTCACTCATGTGGCTCTCAACATGACTCTGTGGAGAAGGAAGTTCTTTATTCCATTGATAGACATGTGGGAATAATTGTAATTCGTATATTTTTGAAAGGTCAGAGCTGAAAGGAAGCCAAGTAAAAGTATTCAAGGTTACATTATGAAGACTAATCAATTTCTGTCTTTTTATTTTTTAAATTTCCAAATCTCTCCTCTCAGCAGTTACTTGAATTGGTAATCATTTTGATAGTGTTGAGTTACAAACTTCGTTATACCTATAATAGGATGCCATCCACATTAACAATCTTGCACTCAGAGATATGCTTATTGTGCACTTTAAGTCTTACACTCATCCAGAGTGATATCAGAGCATGAACACTAGACAGAATTGGGAAAAGGCAAACTGTTTCAGTAAAGGACCAAATATTAATTATCTTAGGTTTTCAGACCAAATAGTCTCTTTATCAGTCACTCTAAATCATACTCCAATTGTTATATCCGTCATTAATAATATGGAAAGTAAGGTGTTGTAAAAATTAATTAATTTCAAATCAGGATCTCTACACCAACTTTATTTATTCAGCTCCCAGATAAATAGAACACAAATTTTATATTTAAAATAAGCATTAAATGTAATTGAGCTAGGCAGACATCTACCTTCTAAGCTATTTAAGTCTACTTACCTCTCAATAGCCCTGAGGTGTAAATTTGTATGTTTCATCTGAACTGCTCTTAACACTGATTACTGTCCTTCATGGCAAAGTTTTCATAACTCACCTACCATATGGTGACTTCTCCACTCTCCACTAGTCTTGCTCCTCCAGCACTAAGCCCAAGAATCCCAAACTCTGCTTATCATAATTCTGCCCAGTTGTAGGCATCATTATTCACCAATCATGGATAACTTGAAGAGGCGGGGAACAAGGTTGCATAGCATCAGTCAGGTCTACTTGCAGACTTTTTCTTCTCTGGGAGCAACCTGGCCTTGGGGGACAGTATTTATCCTCACAATACATAGAAAAGACCAAACCTCAACAGGAAAGAGTGCAACTGAGTCCCAGTAAAAATTATATGCAAAATATAAGTACTTGGCAGTTGTCAATCCAAGGAGACAACTTATGAGTAGATTTTTCTTGTATCCTAAATATTATCTGTTGCACATTATGGTTATCAGATTCCTAGTGCTCTGCCCAGACCCAGTTATTGACATTTTCCATGACAAAATATGACAATCTTCAAGAAATAGAATAATTTTACATAAAATGTTTAATTTTCGTTATTTGATGTAGTTTGCAGTTAACTATTGATTTGACTGTCTTATACCTACCCATGTCGTTATAACAGCTACATCTACTTAGCTTGACTTTTGCTCCAAAAATTTACGAGCATATCATCTACAGTTTATAGATGAGAAAATTCACAAGTGACCAATAGAAGTTTAAAACAAATGGAGAAGTGTCCATGTTTACATAGAAACAATCTTCCTAAGATTTACATTTTACATAAATTTGTTCAAAATCGTTGAAACATTCAAAACATCACAAAAGTTTTCTTGTGGGAATTAGGGAAATTATCAGGTTTATTTGGAGAAATAAAGAAATGGCAGCTACTGAGTTTAAATTGTCTCATTGCTTCACAAGATAATTTACCTTTCCCAAGTTTTGATCACTTCCTACTTCCTACTTGGGAAAGTTGATCCGTGGTGCACCCAGCGTGTCAGACAAGAAGGTTTTCTGAAATTCAGCTTGGAATTACTGATTCCACACAGCGTCAGGTCATACTCTAGGGCCTGGTGTACAATTCTATTTCTTCAATAGTGACAGAGACTGATAATTCCCATCTTCTGAACACAGCTGCTGGCTCAGCCTTCATCGGGGATTCATCTGGAGCTTCTTGGGGCCAGCGGCAGCCATTATCTTGGTAGGTGACTGTTTCTTGTGAGTATGCCTACATTCAGCTGGCATAGAATAGTATGCTTGTTCTATCTGTTAAAGTGGAACTGAAATGAAGAAGTGTAGACAGATCTAACTCTGAAAGCCTTTTTTCCTGAGTATATCATCATCAAACATATGCCCCTCATATGCTTATCTTCCAAATTTATTTTTGAGAAATTTACATATATATAAAAGAGACTATGGTCCTATTTACTCTTTATTTATTCCCTCCAACTCTCTTTGCAAGGTCGCATTCTCTTCCTTTTTAAGATTACCAAATGAGTTAAACTAGGATATGCCATATGTACATCAGTTTGTGTCCAACAATGCAATCCTGGATACCCTATCAGCGGCCATAAACAAAAAGATAGTGAGTCTTTTTCTTCTACTTTTAAAGCCAGTCATTCCTCAGTTGGGTTGGCACCTTAAGCATTCCTTCCTCACCCAAGCTGGGATTTTATGTTGATTAATCTTGAGAGGGTTTTGTGTGGATAACTATGGTGGCTGTGAGATCATGAGCAAAATAAGCTTGCCATACATAGAAGAAGACGGAATTTTCCAGCATCTCTTCTCATCCATCAGCTCATATATATATATATATACTTATATATATATATATATATAATAAAATATTGAATGTGCATCCATCTACTGTACAAGGTGTATTCCTAGATTTTTAAATTTCTAATCAATAGCTTTTGCCTAGATCAATGTCTTAAGATTTACAGCTATAAAGAACAATATTTGACCAAGGCAAATATTTTAATGGCAAACATTTAATTGGAGCCACCGTATATTTTCAGAGATATTGTCCATTATTATCACAGCAGTCTGCAGGGAGACTGGTGCCGGAGAAAAACCAGATGTCTACATCTTGATCTGAAGGAAGCCAGGAGGATACTGTCATTAACAGGCAGCTGGGAGAAAATTATATTTTGAATTGTGTGGAGCCTGCACATAGGAGAACTTAAGTCCCACCTATGCACTGGCAAGATCATGACTCCTCCAGTAAGGCCACACCTCCTATGAGTGCCACTTACTATGGCCAAGCATTCAAACACATGAATCTAAGGGGGTCAAACCTATTCAAACCATCATTGCCATGAATGAATAATAGCCTTCTATTTTCAGAATGTTCTATTTTGAATAAAAACTACTGAAAATTATCAAAAATAAGGGCAGCTTTAATTGTATTGTAAGGGCTGCACACAATACTTCAGAGAATGTGCATAGAAACTATAGGAAGTCTGAATTTTTGCTAAACCCAGTAGGAGCAAGTTGTAGTCTATGCAAAAGGATCCTGAAGTCATCTCCAATTCATTTCCTCATACCATTTCCACAGATGAACCTGGTGTTCTACTTTCTAATAATATGGATTTTGAGAAGCAAACTTTCTTCTCTCAATAAAGAAGTTTCTACTCTTCAAGACACAAAGTAAGAATGTAATGGAATCCGCTGTTCTTATTGCAACATTTTCTAGAGGAGAAACACTTATTGGAAAATATGATAATGAGTCTTACTGAAGTTCATAGATAGAGTTCTTTGTTAGTAGGATTGAATCCCTAGCTTCTGTTCCCAGACCAACAGACAAATCCATAATATCATACAAAGGTACAAATCAAAATTCTCCACACTAAACCCCTGGGCATAACCAGGAACATGGAATAGAAGAAGGGAGAAAAGTCTACACTACTGTTAAGCCAATGCAGTCTTTTAACTATGTACTGTGGATATTTTGTTATTTAATTATTGGTATAATATTATTTCTGTGAAATATATACCAAGAGCTTTGTCTTAATTTATTTTCCTATTGCTCTGGCAATATACACTGACAAATACATATTAATGAAGAAAGGGTCTTTGTTATCTCAATGGTCTTGAACTTTGTATAGAACAAATTGAGGGAAGGTCAATGCAAGTAGAGATTGAAATACTTTGCTATACAGCATCCACAATTGGAAAGAAGATGGTGATGAATGCATGGATGTATACATATTCCTTTCAACATTTTATGTTGTGTAGCATTCCAGCTCTGGGGTATGATTGCGACACTGGGCAGAACATCCCTCCTCAATTAATATGATCACAACAGACCTTCAAAGATATTCACAGAGGTTAACCTTAATCTCAATATTCCCTCACAGATATGCTCAAAAGCAGGCCATTTAAGTGATTCTGGGTTCTGCCAAATAGACATCAGATGCATCACTGCTCCATCCTTATTAACTTGATACTCAACCTCTTCCCTTTTATGCCATTACATTATACTCCTGGTCCTCACAGTCTCAGAGCCATATCATAATGGAGCATCTATGCAGTCCAAATCAAAAGCCTGTAAAGACATTTATAGTTTCAACATAGTAAAACTTCAAGTTTTAGTACTACATACAAAATTTTTTAAGTGTGTACTGTTAAAAATTTTTTCTCTGATTCTTCTTTTATGCATTATATCCTGTCCACAGTATCTCTTCCCCACACTCCTCTAAATCCCTACCCACATCTCTCTTCTCCCCCAGACCCACTTCCCTGTTTCCCTTAAAAATAAAAATCTCCCAATAATCTCGGCACAAATCCTCCTATCAAGGCTGGACACGGAAACCCAGCAGGAGCAAAAGGGTCTTAGGATCAGGAAAAAGAGTCAGAGATACCTTCCATTTCCATTGTTGGTAGTTCAGCAAAACCACCAAGCTATATAGCCAAAAACTATTTGTGGAGAATCCTACAGGGTATTTGCTTATTGCTTCAGTCTCTGTGAGACCCTCTGAGCTCTGTTTCACTGACTCGTTTGGTTGTATTT
This sequence comes from Mus minutoides, assembly GCA_902729485.2. NCBI lineage: Eukaryota > Metazoa > Chordata > Mammalia > Rodentia > Muridae > Mus > Mus minutoides. The sequence goes on along the minus strand of LR751935.1, from coordinate 59,101 downwards.
GCATTGTGTCCTCTACCCTTCTGCCTCCAATAGGGCTTCCTGCACATCTTTGGTGAGGCTCCACTGACTCCACCTAGTATTTGGCTGTGAGTCTCTGCATCTACTTCCTTCGATTTCTGGATGATGCCCAACAGATGATGATTGGGCTAGATACTGATCTGTGACAATAGTAGATAATCATTAGGAATCCTTTTATTTACTTTTTGCCAGTTTTGTTTGGTTCTATCCTGGGTCTCTGAGCTGTCCTACCTATGCTTCTTGGCAAACCAGGAAGTGTTCATTTTGTGATGTAGGCCTCAGTTGAACCAATCATTAGTTGGCCACTTCCACAAGTTCTACACCACAATTACCCCAGCACATCTTGTATGTAAGACAGGTATACTTTTAATAAGCAAAATATTTCTAAAAATTAATAACCTAACATATGAAAAACATAGTTTCCAGCAATCTAAATTAACTTGCAGTGAAAGCCTGATGGACAGTAGTTAACTTTGTTGTCATTGTTTTCTTACAGGGTTATGACATTTAAAGCCATTGCTCAGTTATTTGTATTGGGATGTTCTTGGGGCATTGGCTTATTTATTTTCATTGAAGTTGGGAAGACAGTGAGATTGATCGTTGCCTATCTGTTCACCATCATCAATGTCCTGCAGGGTGTTTTGATATTTATGGTACATTGTCTGCTTAATCGCCAGGTAAGGCTATGTCATATCATACAAACCTAGCTCCAAACATGTCTAGAACAAGATACCATATTCTTTTTTCACATTTCAATTTTAAATTTTTCATTTATTTATTATAGTTTTAAGTTTTTCCTAGATAAAACATACAATGTGTTTCATATATAGTCAGCATCTAAGCATAAATCTTAGAGGCATGTCAAGATGAGGTGGATCATTCTCCATTAACAAAGGATTCTTTTACCAATTTTTAAGTCATGGTAGCATAAAAACATAAGATTTGTTTTTTGTTCATGTTGTATAATTGACATTTGATTGACTTAATATTTATGAAATGAAAAAGACTTCACTTGACAGTGATATTGGCTGGAATTATGAACACGTGTGATATTGTCTGGTATCAAATGGGAAGGGGATCATATATAAATCACACCTTAAATCTTGAAGCTTACACATAGTAGTTATAGATATCATTTCTGCACACTTTTGATTAATCAAAGCAAAATTCATTATCAAATATGAGTTCACCATGGAGGGGATGAATAATTTCCTGTAGTGATGTGTATTTTAGAGGGAGAAAAAATGATATTCAGCACATTCTACCTCACTTCCATTTAGTAGTTTGTTTTGTGACTACAAAGATTATGCATATTTTTTCTGAGCCTACTTTATCCTCTGGAAATATTGCAATAATTTGCAGGACTTTGATGGGCTCAGAATCTATAACAAAGTACAATGAAAACCAGTAGCACACACATTACTTTTATTAGTGTTGTTGTAATTATAATTTATTATCTATTTGCAACCTCCTTTAGTGGCTTGTTTATTTGTTTGTTTGTTTACTATTAACTGTAAAAATAACAACAGCTAAGGTGCTAACACAATGGGGACATTATCAACACAGTTCATTAATTTCAGTTCATTTAATTCTGAGGATATAAGTCTTGTGTGATATTTACATATAAGTGTTCTTCTTTCCCTGCTTGGAAAACAACAGTTTCCCTCCCTCCTTTCCCTCCTCCAGTCCCTTCCCCTACATCTCTACCTCTCTATCCTCTTGGGAGGAATGTGTTGGGTAAAGTCCCCTCACCCTACAATTAGTACAATATGATTGCAGCCTTTTAACATAAAAAAAACCTACCAGAAACTAACAGAAGTTATGAAACAAATGGATTTAATAGATATCTACAGAACATTTTAACCTAAAACAGAAGGATATACCTTCCCAGCACCACATGGTACCTCCTCCAAATTGACCATATAGTTGGTCACAAAACAGGACTCCACAGATACAAAAATATTGAAATTATCCCATGTATCCTATCCGATCATTACTGACTAAGGCTGATCTTCAATAACAGCATAATTAATAGAAAGCCAACATTCACAAGGAAACTAGACAACACTCTACTCAATGATTCCTTGGTCAAGGATGAAATAAAGAAAGAAATTAAAGACTTTCTAGAGTTTAATGACAATGAAGACAAAACATACACAAACATATGGGACACAATGAAGGCAACCTAAGAGAACTCATAGCCCTGAGTGACTCCAAAAAGAAACTACAGAGAGCATACACTAGCAACCTGACAGCACACCTAGAAGCTCTAGAACTAAAGGAAGGAAATTCACCCAAGAGAAGTAGACAGCAGGAAATAATCAAATTCAGACCTGAAATCAATCAAGTGGGAAAAAAAGTATAAATAAAAAGAACTATACAAAGAATCAACCAAACCAGAAGCTGGTTCTTTGAGGAAATCAACAAGATAGATAAACCCTTAGCCAGACTAACTAGAGGGCACAGAGACAGTATCCTAATTAACAAAATCAGAAATGAAAAAGGAAACATGACAACAGAACCTGAGAAAATCCAAAACATCATCAGATCCTACTACAAATGGCTATACTCAACAAAACTAGAAAACCTGGATGAAATGGACAACTTCCTAGACAGATACCATGATAACAACTTCAAGTCTCTGAAGAAAGAAATTGAAGAAGATCTCAGAAGATGGAAAGATCTTCCATGCTCATGGATTGGAAGAATTAATATAGTCAAAATGGCTATCCTGCAGAAAGTAATCTACAGATTCAACGCAATCCCCATCAAAATTCCAACTCAATTCTTCACTGAGTTAGAAAGGGCAATTTGCAAATTCATCTGGAATAATAAGAAACCGAGGATAGCAAAAACTATTCTCAACAATAAAAGAACCCCTGGAGGAATCATCATGCCTGATCTTAAGCTCCACTACAGAGCAATTGTGATAAAAACTGCATGGTACTGGTACAGCGACAGACAGGTAGATCAATGGAATAGAATTGAAGACCAAGAAATGAATCCATACACCTATGGTCACTTGATCTTTGACAAGGGAGCTAAAACCATCCAGTGGAAAAAGAACAGCATTTTCAACAAATGGTGCTGGCACAATTGGCAGTTACCATGTAGAAGAATGTGAATTGACCCATTCTTATCACCTTGTACAAAGCTCAAGTCTAAGTGGAGTAAAGACCTCCATATAAAACCAGAGACACTGTAATTTATAGAGAAGAAAGTGGGGGAAAGCCTCAAAGATATGGGCACAGGGGGAAAATTCCTAAACAGAACAGCAATGGCTTCTTCTGTAAGATCAAGAATTGACAAATGGGGGCTGGTGAGATGGCTCAGCGCATAAGAGCACCCAACTGCTCTTCTGAAGGTGCTGAGTTCAAATCCCAGCAACCACATGGTGGCTTAAAACCACCTGTAAAGAGATCTGACAGCCTCTTCTGGTGCATCTGAAGTCAGCTACAGTGTACTTATGAATAATAATAAAAATGAATCCTTGGACCAGAGAGAGCAGGGACTGAGCAAGTGGGACCGACCAGAGCGAGCAGGGTTGACCAGACAGAGGAAAAAAAATTGACAAATGGGACCACATAAAATTGCAAAGCTTCTGTAAGGCAAAAGACACTGTCAATAAGACAAAAAGGCCACCAACAGATTGGGAAAGTATTTTTACAAATCCTAAATCTGATAGGGGACTAATATCCAATATATACAAAGAGCTCAAGAAGCTGGACTCCAGAAATTCAAATAACCCCATTTAAAAGATGGGACACAGAGCTAAACAAAGAATTCTCAATTGAGGAATACCGAATGGCTGAGAAGCACCTGAAAAATGTTCAATATCTTTAATCATCAGGGAAATGCAAATCAAAACAACCTTGAGATTCCCCCTCACACCAGTCAGAATGGTCATGCCATTCCATGAGCATGGGAGATCTTTCCATCTTCTGAGATCTTCGATTTTTTTCTTCAGAGACTTGAAGTTCTTATCATACAGATCTTTCACTTCCTTAGAGTCACACCAAGGTATTTGATATTTTTTGTGACTATTGTGGAGGATGTTGTTTTCCTAATTTCTTTCTCAGCCCATTTATCCTTTGTGTAGAGAAAGGCCACTGATTTGTTTGAGTTAATTTTATATCCAGCTACTGCACTGAAGCTGTTTATCAGGTTTAGGAGTTCTCTGGTGTAATTTTTGGGTCACTTATATATACTATCATATCATCTGCAAATAGTGATATTTTGACTTCTTCCTTTTCAATTTGTATCCCCTTGATCTCCTTTTGTTGTCGAATCTTGCTCTTCTTGCAGTAGCTCTTCTGGGGTTACCCTCAAACAGGGATGTTGAGGGATCTGCTGCATTATGGGCCACTGAGTGGGTGTCTGCACTGGTCCATATACTTGAGGGCCCTGGGGCAGACGGCCCCGTGGCCCAATTTTTGGTTGTACTGGCACAAGAGGGTGGCCATCTGCATCCCATTTAGACTGGCATTCTCCAGCCCAATGATTTCCTTTTCTGCATCTCAGGCAACTCTTAGGTTTCCTAGCCAGAGGGGCCACAGCAAGGTGGAAGTGATTAGAACAATCCTTTCTAATATTCCCAGGTTGGCCACAGGAGAAACATCTCCCACTAATGCCCTTCAAGCCAGTTCTATTCCTCTGTCCTTTCTGTCCTGCTAAGATAGCTGCAGCAAGTCCTTCATTAGTCAATGGTGTGTCTACAATATCTCTGCATACCTTCAGCCAGACATCTACCGACTTGTTCTTATAAGGTCGGATGGCATCCCTACAATGCTTATTGGCCTGTTCATAAGTCAATTGCTTAATAAGAGGCATAGCTTGATCCACATCCGGAAACACTCTACCTGCGGTTTCAACCATTCTGGCAAGGTAATCAGAAAAGTGCTCCTTTTCCACTTAAAGTACCTTAGAAAGGCTCACTCCTAAGTCTCCCATTCCAGAAAGCATTTTCCAGGCCTTTATAGCACAGGTGTTAATCTGTTCATAAACTTGGGCGGGATAACCTATCTGGTTATTTGTGAAATTTCCCTGTCCCATAAACATTTCTATGTTCCAGGCCAGCTGGCCATTGGTAGCATTAGCAGCAGCCTGCTCAAGGGCATATTCTAGATGTGCAGCTTTCCAATTCAAATAGGCTCCTCCCGTCAGGACTGCCTTACTGAGATTTATCCAATCAAAAGGAGTCTTACAATGCCTCTGTAATGCCTCTACTTGGCTAACAGTAAATGAGGACTGCGCCCCATATGTTGATACTGACTCCTTGAGCCTCTGGATAACTTTCCAATCCAGGGGTTCATAATATCTCTGACCCTGTTGGTCCTGAAACACAGGGAAAGCGCCTACCTCTGGAGGGATATTATGCCATACAGATGCATGCCTACTGCGCCCCTCGCCACGCTCTTCCCCGTAATAGGGTGGCAAAGTTAATGGCAGAGCGGAGGGTTCTAGAGGCCTGTCCTTTCTTATTTTTGATACTTTGGAAGTTAGCTCCTCTTCACTGTCAGAGGAACTTGGAGTCTCATCTGAACTGTCCTCTTCACTTTTCCTCTCCTTAGACTCTTTTCCTCTCTGTTTGCCACTCTGTCCACTGTGCTGTGATATGATCTCCTTCATTTCTTCTTCTGTCTCCAGGAATCTATTGAGGGTTTTGGTTTTTAGCTTCACTCCACTTTTTTAAGTAGCTGCTTCAGAGCACATTTTATTTTCATTTTTGATGTAGTGGACCCCATCTTGGGTACTCCCCTTTCCAATCTACTTTTTCCCTTACTGTTTAAAAATATCTTTCCCCGCTACTTACTGCAGACCTTTTTGCTGCTTCTCGTGTCTCTGTACTTCTGATGGCAAGGACTCCTCCTGCCTCTGCCTCCTTCAGCAAATCCTACCCAAATCCTACTGGTGTGCACCACCACTACCAGCCTGGAGTGCCCAGCCTCGGCTTCCCCTTCTGCCATCGTCCTCCGCCCCCTCCGGCCCTCAGGCAATTTCTGCCTGGCTGCAGTTCCCAACGTCTTCCCTTCGGACCAGTGGCACCAGTGGCACCGCTTTCTCTCTCGCTGCTCGAAATTCTCAGTCCACTCTTGTTCCAGCTGCTCTCGTTCCAGTTCCCGAGTTTTGGCACCAAAATGTCACAGCCCCAATCTCTGACCAGCAGAGAGTGGGAATGACACTGACTCCAAAAGCAGGTTCAGAGCAGCTGTAGCCTCTTCTCTTTATTCAGAGGTTTCTTGCAGCTTCCCCAGCTTTCAATCCCTCATTGATCATCAATCGTCAATCATCAATTCTCTCATCAATCCTCAGTCAGTCAGTCATCAATTCTCATACTCTGGGACTGTCCACACTTATCCTCTTCCATTCACTCACGTCACCTCACACCACCCAATCATAGACACACACATCCAAGGCAGCGTGCAGGATTGGCTGATAGGATGGTATCGTGAGATGTTGCGCTGACCTCTCCAACAAGTTACACGTGCTGCTTTTACTGTGCATGATTGAGACTGAGATAAACAAGCGAGGTCACAGGGCTTTAGCATAGAGCCAGGTGCCATCTTTGGCCCATGTGGCCGCGCTGCTCCCCACACTTCACCTGTTTCGTTGTATTTTCTTGTAATTCTTTAAGGTCTTTTTGTGTTTCCTCTTTCCTTAATCATCAGGGAAATGCAGATCAAAACAACCCTGAGATTCCACCTCACACCAGTAAGAATGGCTAAGATCAAAAATTCAGGTGACAACAGATGCTGGCGTGGATGTGGAGAAAGGGGAACACTCCTCCATTGTTGGTGGGAATGCAAGCTGGTTCAACCACTCTGGAAATCAGTCTGGCAGTTCCTCAAAAAATTGGACATAGTACTACCGGAAGATCCTGCAATACCTTTACTGGGCATATATCCAGAAGATATTCCATCTGGTAACAAGGACACATGTTCCACTATGTTCATAGCAGCCTTATTCATAATAGCCAGAAACTGGAAAGAACCCAGATGTCCCTCAACAGAGGAATGGATACAAAAAATTTGGTATATTTACACAATGGAATACTACTCAGCTATTAAAAACAATAAATATATGAAATTCCTAGGCAAATGGATGGATCTGAAGGCCATCATCCTGAGTGAAGTAACCCAATCACAAAAGAACTCACATAACATGTACTCACTGATATGTGGATATTAGCCCGGAAACCTAGACTACCCAAGATACAATTTACTAAACACATGATACTCAAGAAGAAGGAAGATCAAAATGTGGACACGTCACCCCTTCCTAGAATTAAGAACAAAACACACATTGAAAGAGTTAAAGAGATCATGTGTGAAGCTGAATCCAAAGGATGGACCCAACGACTGTGGCTGCCAGGGATCCATCCCACAATCAGTCACCAAACATAGACACTATAGCATATGCTAGCAAGATGGTGCTGAAAGGGCCCGGATATAGCTGTCTCGGGGGAAAATATACCAATGCCTGGCAAACATGGAGGTGGAAGCTCACGGTCAGCTATTAGATGGAACACAAGGTTCCCAAGGAAGAAGGAGCTAGAGAAAGTACCCAAGGAGCTGAAGGGGTCTTCAACCCTCTAGGTGGAAGAATAACCATGAACTAACTAGTACCCCCTGGGCTCGTGTCTCTAGCTGCATATATAAAAGAGGATGGCCTAGTTGGCCATCAGTGGGAAAAGAGGCCCCTTGGTCATGCAGACTTTATATGCCCCAATACAGGGGAACGCCGGGGCTAAGGGGTAGGAGCGGGTGGGTAGGGGAGCAGGGCCGGGAGGGGGGAGGATATAGGGAACTTTCTGGATAACACTTGAAATGTAAATGAAGAAAATATCTAATAAAAGTTGAAAAAAAAAAGAAAGAAAATTAACTAGAAACTAAAAAAAAAAAAAAAAAAAAAAAAAGAGTTTCTACTTATTTACCTGTATTCTCCTGTATTTCTTTAGGGGAGTTATTTATGTCCTTCTTAAAGTCCTCTATCATCATCATGAGATGTGATTTAAAATCAGAGTCTTGCTTTTCTGGTATGTTGTGCTGTCCAGGGCTTGCCCTGTTGGGAGAACTGGGTTCTGATGATGCCAAGTAGCCTTGGTTTCTGTTGCTTATGTTCTTGCCCTTGCCTCTTGCCATCTGGTTATCTCTGGCTTTAGACTGTTGCCTGTCCCTCCTGTGCTCACAGGCTTGCCAGCACTCCTGAGAGCCCAGCTCTCTCCCAGCGGTATTTGGGTATGGAGAGCTATAGCACAAGATCAGCTCTGGGCACTGTGGCACAGGATCGGCTCTGGGGACAGACAAAAACTGGAAGTTCCATTTTTGTTTTTAATTTTGTTAATATGATATTCTTTCCCTATCTTCTAATTAGTTTGGTGAGGGGTTTGTTTGTCTTGTTGATTTTCTCAAAGAACTAACTCTTGATTTTCCTTGATTCTTTATATTGTTCTTTTTGTTTTTATTTTATTGACTTCTTTATTTTTTTTTTTTGAGACAGTGTTTCTCTGTGTAGCCCTAGCTGTCCTGGAACTCACTTTGTAGACCAGGCTGGCCTGGAACTCAGAAATCCTCCTGCCTCTGCCTCCCGAGTACTGGGATTAAAGTACTCCTGTGCTCCACGCCCGGCTTGACTTCTTTTTTTTATTCAATATTAGAATGGCTACTCCAGCTTTTTTCTTGGTACCTTTTGCTTGGAAAACTGTTTTCTAGCCCTTTACTCTGAGGTAGTGCCTGTCTTTGACACTGAGGTATGTTTCCTGTATGCAGCAAAATGTTGGGTCCTGTTGATATATCCAGTCTGTTAGTCTATGTCTTTTTATTGAGGAATTGAGTCCCTTGATATTAAGAGATATTAGTGATTGTTACTTCCTGTTATTTTTGTTGTTAGAGGTGGCATTATCTTCTTTTTCCATATTTCTTGCAATCTATTCCACGTGGTTGTGCCTTTGTTTGTTTGTCTAGAATTTTCTTTTGTGTTGTTAACTTGTTATTAAATGATCTCCCCATTTTTGTGTATGCATAGTGCTATGAACTTTTTTCTTAGCACTGCTTTCATTGTGTCCCATAAATTTGAGTGTGTTGTCACTCTTTTTCATTGAATTGTAGGAAGTCTTTAATTTATTTATTTCTCCTTAACCCAGTGGTCATTCAGAAGAGAGTTGTTCAATTTCCATGAATTTGTAGGCGTTCTGTTGTTTCATTATTTCATAGTGTAAGCTGTTACAAGATACAAGGTGCTATTTCACTTTCCTTGTATCTGTTGATAGATGCTTTGTGACTGAGTATGTGGTTCACTTTGGGAAAAATTCTGGTAGGTTTTGAGAAGAAATTATTTTTGTTTGTTTGAATTAAATTTCTGAATATTTCTTTTTGAAAATTCATTATTATTATTTTTTATTCTTTAATCCTTTTTTTAATCTGGACTTCATCCCCCTCCCAGTCTGCACTATAACTGCTCCATCTATGGTCATTGAAAGTATTGAAGGATATAATACTCTGGTTTTTAATCTGTGGTCTCTTAAGTTTGGGGGACATTTGTCCAGGTCCCTCTGGCTTTTGGCCTTTCTATTAAGAAGTAATGTCTTATTCTAACAGGTCTGCCTTTATATGTTACTTGCTGCTTTTTCCTTGCAGCTTTATACTATTCATTTTTTCTGAATATTTAAAGTTTTAAATGTTATTATTATTACATGTGTACTTCCTTTACTGTTACAATCTTTTGGTGTTCTGTAAGCTTCTTATATTATTATAGGTGTTTTCTTCTTTTGGTTAGGAAATTATTGTTCTTTGGTTTTGCAGAAATACTTTCTGGATATGCAAGCTGATAATCTTGTTCCATTTATATGATTCTGAAGTTTGGTCTTTTCAGTATTTCATAATTTCCTAGATGCTGTGTGTCATAAACATGTTAAATTTAACATTTTCTTTGAGTGATGTGTCTATTTCTTCCACTTTATCTTCAACATCTAAGATTCTGTTTTCCATCTCTTCTATTCTGTTGGTGAAACATTGTATCTGTAGTTCTTGTTCATGTACCTAGTTTTTTATTATTATTATTTCCAATTTTCCCCCAGTTTGTGTTTAACTGATTGCTCCTATTTTGATTTTCAGGTCTTCAGTATTTTTGTTTATTTCTTACAACTGTTTTTGTTGTTTGTTTGTTTGATGGATGGATGGATTTATTCCTACCCTTCAATTGTTTGTTTTCCTGAATTTCCTTATGGGGTTTATTCATTCCTCCTTATGGGCCACAATAATCTTCATAAAGTTGTTTTCAAGGTCTTTTCCTTCTTTTTGTTGTATTTGAATATACAAGGCTTGCTGTGGTAGGATATATGAGTTTTGTTATTGTGCTTTGACAGTTCTTTATTGTGTACATATGTTGGCATCTAGATTTCTGGATTTGGGATAATTAAAGATTTCAGTACCTCTTTCCAGATTTGCCTTTGCTGGTTGTAGGATTTTTTTTCTATTTCTTTGTCTTTTTGTTTTGGGTTGGTTGGTTGGTTGGTTGGTTGGTTGGTTGGTTGGTTTCTGTTTCCTCTCTCTCATCTTTTGCTCTGTGTGGTCTGGGTTTTCACATGAAGTGCCATCCCTGGTATCAAAGACAGTCTCTGTCCCAGTTGGAGCCTGAGGAAAGGCTCATTAGACAGATGCAAGACTGGTAATAAGGTAGGAAAATGCTGAGTTAGTGAGGAGTTGGCAAACGGGCAGACTACCTAGGCTCTTCACAGTCTTTACAGTCTCTGGTAAAATGGGAAGTCTATTGCCCAATTGAAGTCTCTGATTGTTGTGGATTGGTTGGTCTTTTTTAGAGATAGGAATCTCTGTTCCAGTTGGGGACTTAGATATCACCAAGAAGATGGTAGCAAACTTGAGGAAGTTGGGGAACCACTGAGAGAGTGTAGTGTTTTAATGGCCTAGCAATCTACCTGGATTTTTCCCAGTCATTTTGTTCCCTGATAGCATGCTTAGTCTCTGCTCATGTTGGAAGCTGGGTTACAAGTAGGAGGGTGCAGGACAGGGTATAAATTGGAGGAATACCTACATAGTGAGAGTGAATATGCTTTTGTGATGGACAGCCTACCTGGGCTTCTCCCAGTAGCTAAGATCTAGTTGAGCTACAAGTCTTCACCTCAGGCTGGTCTCAGATAGAGCAAAAATTCTCCACCTCAGTTGAGCATTGGAGTATAGTGACTAAAAAGGCCAGCCTCTTGGTTTTGTGTGTGTGCAGATTAAAAAATAATGTGCAGTTTGATTGGGCTGACAACCTACTTGTACTTCCCACAGTCTGATTGGTCTCTGATCTCTGATAGAACAGGGTGTCTTTGCACCCATCAACTGATTTATGGCAACTAGGAGGGTAGAAAACTGGGTATACAGAGGACAGATGCTGAGAGGTGGGAAGTTGGCAGACACTGGATTTCTCCCAGATTTTTTAGTCCCAGAGCACATTCTCATCATCTTCTGCCTTTTCATCTTCACTACCACCATTACCATATTATCATCATCATCATCATTTAATCTTCATCCTGTTTATGATCATCAATATGACATCAATTATCATAGTATTATCACCATCAAAATTATTATCATAATCATCTTTGTATTCACAATTATCATTATTCTCACCATCATCACCACCATCAACATTACCACTGTGGTCACCACAATCACGATGCACCTCTTGTCATACTTTGCCAGTCATATAGCATAATAATTATATTCATCATCACCAGCCATAACATCATTATCACTATTTTCATGATTATCATTATGACCATCATGACTGAACTTCCTTTATTATCTTCATCACCATCACTACTATGACATTCATCGGTATCACAGTCATACAACTGCAATAATTATCAACATTTTCTTTATCATCATCTATACCACTATCACCACCAACAATATCATCCATCCTTATGGTATTTATTGTAGATACATTTATAATTGAGGAAATTAAATTTAAGTAAAATTAACAAGTTAATTTACATTTATATACAGAATCGCAAAGAGATTGACAGAGAATAGCAGTTTACATTTGTATCTTTTGGATCTCAGGTACATTTCCTTTTCATGAACCAAGTTCAAGTGTGACCATATCTCTAATTGTTCTTTGCCAGGTACGGATGGAATATAAGAAGTGGTTTCATAGGCTAAGGAAAGAAGTTGAAAGTGAAAGCACTGACGTGTCTCATTCTACTACTCACACAAAATTGGTAAGCTCAATTCTCCAGGAAGGCTTTATATGACCTGATCCATTTCTACATGTAAACATAAATTTCCTCTTTGATCCTTGATAGAAAAAATTAAAAATCTGACTTACAGTGCACAGCCATGGTTTCTAGATTTGGCATAATAGTTTTCTTCATTCCTTAATTTTTTTCTCTCCTTCCTCCTTTCTTACTGCATTCTTGATACAAACTTCACTCTCTATCCCACTCATATCTCTATTGAATATCTCTTTCTCTCCCTATTTCTCTAATCACGCAATCTTTCTATGATTTTTTTGTGTGTTCATTGTCAAGATTAGGTATATAGTTCCTTCAGAATACTCAAGACAGTACTCATTAAACACAACCAATGGAAAAATTATGTAAGATACCACAGGATGCTTCAGCCTCTGGTAATATCAATAACACCACTGAATTTTACAGTGGAGTTGAGAACTCGGATATTTGCTTCCTTTTACCTTGGCACTTTACAAACTATTTCCTTTGAGAAAAGACACATAACATGTCTTCATTTTCCTTAACAAGGTATGGACCATCCTCTGATATGCTCTTCACTGCCCATCAGGACATGGCCCTACTATTTTCACAGCCTTTCCTATCTATTGTACTCTCATGTGACCATCTCAGTCCCTGCAGCTGCGGGAGTTTTTCTATAGACTCCATGGAAAAATACTTTCCCAAATATGATAATCCTCTAATATATTTTGTCCATAAAAATAGGATCCTTCTCAAGACTGTTCTTGCTTTTAGCTCACTGGGGGTATTGAAGAGCCATGGAATTGAGTTATTATCTTGTGCTAACTTTGGTTTTAGGGATATCCACTCTCAAACTCACCACATCTAAAGGCATTAAAAACAGTAGAATTATGGGTTGGGGAAAGAGTAAATTTAGTAGAGTGTCTGACCTATAAGCAGAAGTTCATATTTTGATCCCTGAAACTTACACAAGACCAAAACAAGCATTCTGGAGCATCTTTCTAATCTCAGCCAGAGAAGATAGAGATGAATGAGCCTTTGAGTTCTGTGTGTAGCTTTTTTAGATGACTATGTGAGCCCCTGACCAATTGTTAAAAAAAATCAATGGTGTATGATAAAATGACTCAGGAGTCTTTTCTCTGGTCTCCATTTGTGTTTCCATGTACACATGCATGACATAAACATCTGAGTGCTCTCACTTAAAATTGAATCCCTGTAGCTACTTTTATGTAATTAGTTTATGCCATTTTCTCTAGCTTGCCTTATGCTTGTATCATCTAGTTACCAAGAAGTTTATTTTGAAGGAACTACAATGGACTGCCGTGAGTGTTATACATAAATAAGAACTTCAAAATAGTACATGATAAAATGACCCCTGGCCCATTTCATAGAACTATTATTAGACTGAGCCATTTGGTGGATACATATCCTGACAAAGTATTTAATTTGATGTTGAATATTTTACTCAATCATTTTACAAACTTAAATTTTTATTTAAGATCTCTTACTTTAAGTCAGCTCTCTGACTCCATAAAATGAATGTCAAGGGGACTATATCAATGTCCCTGGTTCAAAAAATGTCACAGTTGCTTTTATCACAAAATTGAATAATATTCCTTTGTGGGGGGGGTTGTATCTTTGAATATTTTTGTTAAATCATTAATCAGCAATTCCTGACTTTAAAGGTTGGTGATGTAAGAACAAGCCCAGATCACAAGTTGGCATGAAAATCATATTCCCCTACTGAGCAATTCCCCAGTGACCAAAATAATTTATTTTTTAAATTTGTTTTATTATTTGTGAATTTCAATAATACACATAATACATTTTGAACACATCCCATTTACTAAATCCATATTTTATAACAATTTTATTTCCAAACTATATGCTTATATTTTAAAACTCCACTGTTCTACTTAATGTGGGATGAATGTACCTGGATGTACCCAGTAGAGTATTGATATACTCTTAGAAGCCACATGCTCAAAAACAAAAACTGACAATCACATCATCCCAAATTGCTCCTCATATATGGAACTCCACGATCCAATGGTGCATCCATTTGAGGAATTTGTCCAGCTTGATCTTTAGTAGGACTTGTATATGCAGTCATAGCTGCATATATGCACCAGCATTGTCAAATCTGGCAAATAAATATTGCTTCAGCCTTCTCCTACCTCTGGCCCCCATTATCTATTTGATCATTTTGAATGATGATTTCTACATTTGGGGGTAATGAGTTTTGTTATGGGTGTCTCCAAAGATTCTTATTCTCTGTGTGCTGACCTGTTGTACATCTCTTTATTAACTGTCATATATTATAAAAAGAAACATATCAAACCTCCAAATCTGTAAGCCAGCCCCAATTAAATGTTGCCCTTATAAGAAAAAAACATATATAATGAGGGTACAGGGCTAAAGTAATCTTTTGTATAAAGGTTATACAAAAAAGAACTTTATTATTATGTTCAGTTAACAGAATGATATTATTGAATGTTCCCTAGGATCTTGAACCTAGCCAGCTAAATATTTTTGGCCCATTTAATGATACCAGGTATGATTTTCCTCTTGTAGTGACCTTTAAATTCAATCAAAACATGAGCTTTAAATGCAACCAGAAAATTATATTAGTTACCCCTCTAGCATTTGTATGCCAGTGGTTATAACTTCCCTGGCCAGTCATTGTTTTAGCACAAAGTGTTCAAAGATACAAAATTCTTGGAGGACACTATTTCTAGGGACACATGAACAAATATCTACTCACTTTACTTTGGGAAACTCTCAGCAGACCAAAGTGAAATACCCAAATCTATGTTGGAGAACCAGTGAGTTTTACTGAAGACACTCACTCTAGATATATAAACTGCAGCTTGTAAAGCTTCAACAGATATAGGTTTCCTTAAAGAATTGTCAGAGGATTATAGTGTTAGATATCCCTCCCCATACTTTGTCCACTACACTGTCCATCAATTCTGCCACTGCCTCCTGAATGCTGGTGTGTGCCACCACTGCTATTACCATAATTTTATAAGATTGATTGATTGACTGATTGATTATTTGATGATTTGTGTGTGTGTTTCTATACACATGTTTATTCCCATGATTGTAGAGGTACATGAATGTATGTGGATATGTGAAGGCTTGAAGAAGGCATTACACAGTAGGCAGGCAAGAGGCAGGACCAGATCTGGCTATCCTGAAAACACTCATGTCTTCCATAAGGATGGCTCACTCACAGTGTCCATATTCAGGGTCCGCCCTACTGTGCTACCTCACAAGTTTTATAATTCCAATGTCTATAGGTAGCCAGAGAGTTTATTTGCATTAATTGTGATTTTTAAATGTACTTGTTTGACCTTTATCAATCATATTTTATTTGAGCTTCAGCATACATTTTTTATTATTGAGTATGTATTTTGTATTATTATTTAGTTTTAAACTTTATTATTATTATTGTTATTATTATTATTATTATTACTGTGTGTATTTGTGGTATTATATGTTCATATATGTGTCCATGAGCATATTCATGAGGTTGCTAGAATTAAATGTTGGGTGTTCTGCTCTCTTATTCTGCCTCTCATTGTCTTGGCACAGGGTCTTTCTCTGAACCTGGAAAATTCCTGCCCAACAGGAAGCCTCCAGGCTCCTTCTGACTCCATCCCTGTGAGTACTGAAGTTGCAGGTGTATACCTAACCACACCCAGGTTTCACGTGAGTGCTGAGGATATGAACTCAGGTACTCATGCTTACTGGAGCAGAACTGTTAGTGACTGAATCAGCTCCTTCCCCAAGCCTCTTACAGTGCTTTTTCACCTGTACTGTGCCATGCACATGAAGCCATATTGCTACTCTGGTAAAACAACATCTGTTGCATATTCCATGATCATTTCATTTTATCTCTACTTGCAAAAGTTAGCTTTCTTTTTATATCATTTTTTATTTCTCTTTCTAGCATTTATATATAGCTTCGATTGAGTGGGTTCCTAGTCTTAATGTTCTAGATCTGTTTTCTTTTCAGTTAACCTTTACTTATATTCAGTTCCTATGCATTGTATACCACTGGAATATTTTTATTTCTTTAATTCTGAGGTTAAACTATAGTTACATCATTTTTCCTTTTTTTCTTTCCCACAAACTTCCTGTATACTTTTTCCCTGGCATTTATTTTATTGTTTTTACATGCATATGTATTTTATGCAAACATATATATGTAAAATATATGTATTAATATAAATATATATTCTTATATGCATGAAAACAATCTACTTAGTCCAAATAATGTTTCTTCTATGTATATTTTCAGGACAGGGACAACAATAGACATGATAACATGGACAGGGGAAAGCCCATAGGACCTCAGCCTTACACAAAGAATCAGAGGCAACTGAGGAGTGCTGAGTTGAAGGAATAGTCTGACCCAGGGGAGAGCATATTAACTGGCTATCTAATACAAAATGTTCAGCCCCAAAACTGTTAAGATATAAAAACCTATATTCATCTTAGGAAGTATGTACATTGATAGACCTAGAAAAACCACATCTTATGGGAAAATCATCCACATGTTTATTGCATGTTCTGAATAGGGTCTGTTGAATTTCTAAGAGTTGATAAGTTTAATTATGCCATTTTATATTCAGGGTATTTGGCTTTGTTGTCGTGAATAATGCTATATTTCCCTGTATGTGTCATCTTTGACTGTTTTTTTTTTTCGTGGCAATACTTTATTCAACAAGAACCTAGAGCCTTGGTTTATTACTTTTTCTTCCATAGAAGAGCTATTTGTCTTCCAGGATTAGATGGGATCAATATTTCTTATATGCATGTATCAAATGTCATGATGAAACATATTACTGTGTATAATTAATAACTGTCAATAAAGTCCAAGGGAAAAGGAATATTACTGTTGATGTATATTCTTTAATTCACTAAATATTCCTGAATTTGAAAAATATTAAATTATGAAAAACATTCTATAAACTTGTATTTACATTCAAGAAATAAGAAGGGAAACTGAAATTGGTGGTAATTTTATCTCATACCTGTGAAATTATAAAAGGAAACTATATGTACCTATTACTGAAATGGAGCCTGATATTTGGGGACTCTGGTCTTTCTAGAAGTTTCTATGGCTACAGTGATACTTGGAGAAGCTTGAAGTACATTGTTGCAGAGAAGTTATTACATCATTGAAATTATTATAAATATTGAAAACCTCTAGTTCCAATATACATACTATTATATTCTGTGATTCACACACTTTTAAACTACAAATTATCTTAGAAGATGAGCAAGAATCTGAAAGCCTAGGGAAGATATTGTGGAGTGATGGATCAGCAGGAAGAGCCATGGCACAATTGAAAACTAAGAAATATCCATCTGAATGCTCAGACAGGCATGGCTTAGAACAAAATGATTCTTTTTTTATATTTGGGGAGAATTTCACACAAGTATATAATGTACTTTGAACAGTGCTGACTTCTTCCTTCTATCAGTTTCCCTACCACATCACCCTCAATACGTCATGTCCTACTCTAAAAAAACAGATCAATTGTGCTATCCATATGTGCAAGTCAATAGGACTATTCACTGAATCACGGGAAATCTGCCCAAAGCCACACCTAAATGAAGATGACTCTCCCACTGCCAGCATATCACCATTTCTCCTTCCCTACAGACTCAGGAAACATCATAGACAAGGAAGTGTAAAGTTGAACCAAAATGTTTTAAGAAAAGCAAAATGAAGAAATTTAAAACAGAATTAAATAATAAAGACTCCTGGGTAAAACAAAGATTTTTTTAACAATATGAACTTAAAAGGATCCAGAGTAAGTCATGATAAGAATGTTATTTCATGAACAAAAGAGGTTCACAGGTAAATGAATTATAGAAGTAGCATTACTAAATAATGAGCTTTTGCCTGCATTAGTAACTTTTAATTATCATTAAAACTACATAAATAACTTGAAAATTGAAAATAGTTTTTCGACCTTGGGTGTGAAATCGGCAGACAGTCCCATGGTCCCCAGTGTTAGCACCAGGACACACCAAGCCCCGTCCAACTATGTGGCCCTTGACCTGCATTGCCAGGACAACGACCTTCAATCCCACAATCCACTTGGCTCATTCTCCACCCTCAATGGTGTGACGTCATTTTCCATATAAATTAGGAAGTCACCCCCTCCTCTCTCTCTTTCTCCTCTTCTCTGACCTCATGCCTGCTTCGTCACTCCCCCTACCCGCTCAATAAACCTCTCCCACATGGAACCACCTTGGCCTGGTCTGCTGTTTGGTTAAGCCACTCAAAACATAGATAGATAGATAGATAGATAGATAGATAGATAGATAGATAGATAGATAGATAGATAGTATTTTTCATATCATTTGGTGCTGTAACTCAGATTGGAAAAAGCGGTAAAAGCCAACAGCCACCAGTACCTGGTTTTCCCAGGGGCCACCCCAGTGGACGCAGTGGCAGACACAGCATCCACAGTAAGAAGCCCACTGCCCTGCAGCCACGCCAACTCTCTACGCCCGCGCCAACTCTCTTCCCCCCTCTGGGCCAGAACTTTGGGTGACCCAACTCCCATAACTGTAACTGCTGTTAAGCCTCTGCTGAACAGCTCAGCCCTCACACAAAGGTCAGTGGGGAGGGGCACCCATGCAGCCGCTATTGCCTGCCATTTTGGGCGCCGTTGCCCACCATTTTCCACCACGTGGCCTGCCATGGCCACAGGACCCACAAATCTTAAGTGAGCTGTGTCACTTCCGCATGCCTTGTAGGCCGGGCTTCCATGCTCCCATTCACTGGTTCGCTAAAAATTCCCACTCAGACACTGGCATGCAATTGATAGGGCTTGTCAGCGGTAACGAACCCCCAGTTCTCAGAACAGGGCCTGGCCAGCCCCACCTGGAAACTAAGGGGTAGCGTCCCAGCCAACATAGTACATTGCCCATTTAGATCTTGCTCTTCTCTTCTGAAAGTTGCTCTCTTTCCTCAGGGCCCTAGCGGCTGAAATCCCTGGCCAGGGTGGAGCACTTTCCACAGTAGGTCCAGGACCTACTGGGTGGCCACTAAGAGGTCCTCATAACGACCTGAGCACTCTATCCTGGCCAGTTTCCTTTTTGGTTTCTGAGCTGTTCTCGGGATGCTGGTCCGAACACCAGGAACTTCTAGATCATGGGCAACAAGGTATCTTTAAAAGTACCCCCAGATAGACCCCTGGGATGTCTCCTAAAAAACCTTGAGTCTTTGAAGCTGACGCCCCCTTTGAGGGCATTGAAATTGATAATTTTTTGCAATAGGTTTAGACTCAATATTTACTAGATAACGATTCCCAATGGCCAATTAATGGCACTTTTGATACAGTTGTTTTGAGGGATCTTAACACATACTGCCAGGGAACAGGTAAATGGGAAGAGGTTATCTATGTAAAGTCTTTCATTCAGCTCCGTTCCAATCCTGCTATGTGTTCTTCCTGCTCTCCAACTCAACTGCACAACTTCCACTAGACAATACTACAATACTAGACCCAGTATATGAACCACCTCCTTTTTCACCATTGGCTTGCTTCTGCGCCACTTAGAACCCAAAATACTGCCTTGGTTCTCTCTCACCGAGACTCCCCAGGGCCTGCCACCCCCAGCTCTCCTCCTCCTGTGCAGCCTGCAGACCCCTCCAGATGCTCTACCTTAGTGCCTACTTTTACACTACCTATCACTCGCTCTAAGGCCACGACCAAAACCTCAAGTTGTCCACCTCTAGAAGAGTCTGACCCAGCAACTGTTGTTCCCTTAAGAGAAGTTGCGGGGGTAGATGGTCTGGTCAGAGAACATGTTCCCTTCTCACTGAGCAAACTTTCTCAGATAGAGAAGAGATTGGGCTCCTATACTTCTAATTCTTCTGCCTTTATCAAGGAGTTTCAGTATATCACTCAGTCGTATAGCTTGTCTTTTCATGATATATACATGATACTTACTAACAATTTGCTTCCCAAGGAACGTGAGGGAGTTTGGGAACAAGCGAGAGCACATGCAGACGAGATTCATCAAACAAATAGGGCATATCCAATCAGAGCAGAGAAAGTGCCTGACCTAGATCCTCAATGGAATTATAATTCTGCAGGTGGTATTCTAGCCAGGGACAGGTTTGTTACATGTCTTTTGGCAGGTCTGAGAAAAGCAGCTTTAAAGCTGGTAAATTTTGAAAAACTTCAAGAGATTGTCCAATACAAACAGGAGAATCCATCTTAGTTTTTAGAATGCCTTAAAGGAGCTCTATTACAATATACCAATCTGGACCCTGAGAACCCAGAGGGTAAAAACTCTTAATGACTTATTTCTTTTCCCAGAGCTACCCCAACATTAAAGCTAAACTTAAGAAATTGGAGAGGGGAACCTCTTACTCCACAGGCAGAAGTCTTGGCACTGGCCTTCAAGGTGTACCATGGGAGAGATTAGAGGGCTCACAAGCAGAAGTACAATATGCTGGCAAAGGCTGTCCAACCAGCCCCAGCTGTTACCCCAAGCTCAAGGTCTCCTAAGACTCAGGGACCACTGGGCACCTGCTACAGGTGCGGTCGACAAGGTAATTGGGCCAAAGCCTGACCTAATCCCCACAAGCCGAGGGGGCCATGCCCTAGGTGCCATCAAGAGGGACATTGGGCCGTTGAATGCCCCCATGTTACACAGAACAGGGGGACATTACCCCCAGATAGCCCTCCAACCGATCTCCTACGCTTGGCTATGGCCGACTGATGAGGCCCAGGCTCTTCTGACCTGACCACTGCCATCACAGAGAGCTTAGGGTAGACATCGTGGTCTGTGGGTGACCCATCTCTTTCCTCTTGGACACTGGAGCCACTTACTTGGTCCTAACGGAGTTTTGGAGGCCCACATCTCCTTCTAGTTTTCCTATTGTCGGGGTAGGAGGACAACCTTACCTCCCATATCAGACCCCACCACTCAATTGCATTTTTAGGGGTGTACCTCTCATCCATTCCTTTTTAGTAGTACTCACATGTCCTGTCCCCTTATTGGGAAGAGACCTCCTATCTAGGCTGGGAGCCTCTATTTCTTTTGCTCCCCATATTCACCTGAACTCAAACTCACCAGCAGTCCCTCTGCTCCTCCATTTAGCCAACCAACCTACTAACAATACCATGTCATTCCCTTTACCAGCTTCACAGGTAGATCCCCGAGTCTGGGATATCCAGAACCCCTCTTTCGCTAAACACCATTCGCCTGTTGTCATCAATTGTTGGACCCTACCAGGTATATTACCCAGGCTCAATACCCTCTCTCTCTCCAGAGCCTCAGGGAACTCAGCCAATCATCTCTGACCTGTTGAGAAAGAAACTCCTTCACCCTACCTCTTCTCCCTTTAACACCCCTATACTGGCAGTAAAGAAACCCAATGGTGCCTATCATTTAGTCCAGGATCTCAGATGTATTAACTCTGCAGTGGTGCCTCTCCAAGACATGCATGGTATGCACTAACTTTATTATACATAAAATACTGGTACAGTATTTTAAAACAGTGCACAGGCCCAAAGAAGCTAAACAAGAAGGAAGGCTCAAGCAAGGAAGCATGAATCTCACTTAGAATGATGAATCATATAATCATCAGAAGCAGATGGAAGGAAGAAACTGGAAAGGAGGGGAGGTGGAGAATAGCAGGTTTAGGATCAGGTGTGAAGATGTAAGGGAAAATGGCTAGAGGGTTATAAAAATTAATGTTAATCTGCAAATGATGGAGGTGAGGAGAGCATCTCAAGGACAAGACAGAGACCTGGGTTCAGAGTCAATAGAGGTGACCTTATCTTTTATTCACATCATTGTGTATATGGAACTTGAAGAGGCCACTCCCTGTATCCTGCCAGAAAACCCAGTGGAACTATAGAAGCACCAACCCAACTAAATTTTAAACCAAAATGCTTCCTATATACAAGAAATGCAGGCACAGAGGATTGGCCAGAGACACAGGGAGTTGCAACTAGTAAGTGGCGCAACTTGAGGGCATCCTATGAGCAGTCACCAATCCCTAACACTATTAATGATACTCTGTTATGCTTACAAACAAGATCAAGTTCTCCTCTGAGAGGCTCCACCCAGCAGCTAACTTAGACAAATACAGATACTGACACTCAAACTGTGGATGGAGCTTGGGGACTCTTATAGAAGGATGGGAAGGTTTGTGGGCTCCTGAGGGGATAGGAATTCCACATTCCTATGGGGTAAACACTCCTGGACCCTAGGTGCTCTCAGAATCTCAGTCACCAAGCAAAGCATATACATGGGCTGGACCTAAACCTCTCTAAACATATTAAGAAGATGTGCAGATTGGTCTTCAGGTGGGTCCTGAACAACTGTCTGTAAGTGGGATATATTCTTCTAGCTGGGCTGCCTTCCCTAGCTTCAATGTGAGAGGATTTGCAGAGCCTGTAATAGAGTTGATGTGTCAGGGCCAGGGGATAAACAGGGGGACCCATCTGCTGAAATGAGAATAGGAGGGTTGAAGAAAGTATTGTAGGAGAAGCAGACCTGGAGGGGGCAGTGAGCCAGATGTAGAGGGAATAACTAAAAAGATAAAAATTAAATTATTAATTCTCCACAATTATCCCAGGGATGCAGGAATAGTTCAATATACAAAGACCCAAAAATAAACCCCCACAACTACAGACCCTTGATCATTCACAAAAAAATCAAAAGCCACACAGTTTACAAAAGAAAGCATCTTCAACAAATGGTATTGGTCTAACTGGTTGTCTGCATGTAGAAGAAAGGAAACTGATCCTACTTATCACCCTGCACAAAGCTCAAGCCCAAGTGGATCAAGACTTCAACATTAAACCAGATATACTGAGTCTAATTTAAAAAAAAAAAAAAGTAGAAAATAGCCTTGAACTCATTGGCACAGGAGAAAATTTTCTCAACAGAACACCAAGAGCTCAGGTTATAAGAAAAATTCATAAATGTGACCTCTTGAAACTGAAAAGGTTTTGTAAGGCAAAGAACATTGTCAATAAGACAAAGCAGCTACCAATAGTTTGGGAAAAGATCATTACCAGCCATACATCTGATCGAGGGCTAATATCCAAAATATATAAAGAACTCAAAAAGTTAGACTCAAAAGCCAAACAAAAACAAAAAACAAATTTAAAAAGGTGTACAGAAAACAGAGAAATCTCAACTTAAAAATCTGAAATATTCAAGAAGCTCTTAAAGAAACGTTCAATGTTTGGTCTTTAGTCATCAGAGAATTACAAATTAAAACAACCTTAATATTCCATCTCACACCAATCAGAGTGACTAAGATCATAAATTCGAGTGAAAGAACATGCTAGCTAGGATGTGAAAAGGGGAGGGCACTCTTTCATAGCTGGTGGGATTGCAAATTGGTACAACCACTCTGGAAATCAATCTGGTGGTTCCTCAGAAAATTGTAAATAGTTCTTCTTGAAAACTCAGCTATAGTACTTCTGGGCACACACCCAGAAGATGCCCCACCATACCACAAGGACACATGCTCCAATCTGTTCTTAGCAATCTCAGAAACTAGCCAGAAACTAGACATAACCCAGATGTCCCTCAACCAAAGAATGGATACAGAAAATGTGGTTCACTTATACAATGGAATACTATTCAGCTATTAAAAACAAGAACACCATGGATTTTACAACTAAAAGGATAGAACTGAGTGAGGTAACCCAGACCCCAAAGGACATGCATGGTATATTCTCACTGATAAGTGGATATTAGCCAAAAAGTACAGAATATTGATGATATACCCCACACAACCTAACAAGTTCAAAAAAGAAGGAAGGCCCAAGTGATGATGCTTGAATCTTACTTAGAAGTGGGAAGAAAATAATCATGGAAGGCAGAGAGAGATGGGGACCTAGGTGGGAGATGGGAGGGAGGCAGGAGAAGGGAACAGGATCAGCTATTGGGTGGAGACAGAGAAGAAGCCCAGAGGCACAAGAAGACTGATTGAAAATATGCAGCTGCTGTGGTCAGGGCATTGGTGTAACCTCTAGAAAATCTCAGAATTTCAGGATTGGGGAAGCTCCAAGGACTCAATGTGACCTCATCCAAAATGTGTAACACTGGAGAGGTGGAGCATGAAGGGACCACCTCCATTAGTTAGACATGGTTTCCAGTTAAGAGATGGGGACACCAACCCACCTTAAAATTGTTTGACCCAAACCTATTCCTGTCTGAAAGAAATGTAGGGACAGAATTTGAACAGACTGAAGAAATGGCTAACCATTGACCACCCCAACTTAGGATCCATCTCATGTGTGGGCACCAAACCCTGACACTACTACTGATGAAATTTTGTGTTTGCACACAAGAGCCTAACATGGCCGTCCTGTGAGGAGTTCTACCATCATGTCAACGAGACAGATGCAGATACTTACAGCCAACCAACCATTGCACTGAATCTGGAAACCCATATATAAAAGTTACTGTGAAGGATTTAAGGAACTGAAGGTGTTGGCAACCCCATAGGTAGACCAACCATATGAGCTAACCTGAAACCCTAGGAACTCCAGAAACAAAGAGCATATATGGGCTGGTCTGAGACCTCAGACACATATGTAGCAGAGGAATGTCTAGTCTGGCCTCAGTGGGAGAGGATGAGCCTAATCCTGTAGAGACTTGATGACTGAAGGAAGGGGAATGCCAGAGAGGCGCACCCTCTAAGAGATGTCGTAGAGTGGGGATGAAGGGAGGAACTCTGGGAGGGGAAATGTGGAGGGGCCAAAATTGGAGGTGTAAATGAATAAATTTTAATAAAATTTGTAAAGTAATTATATTGGCATGAGTCTTCATTAATATCTCATTATTATCTTTCCCTGAGTGGGGTAGGTCTTCAGGAAGGAGAACATGGGTGTAGAACTATGAGGATTGGAGGGAGGCTTTTTGTTCTGGGTTTTTTGGGGGGGGGTTGTTTTGTTTTGTTTTCTGGGGGTTTTGGGGGGGGTTGACAGAAAAACTAACATAATTTTATCAACTGCCTATGTAGGTTTGGCGTGGTTTTGAAAACATTGTCTCTATGGAGTCTCTATCAGGAAGTCAGGGGACCCCTAATTTAAACCCATGCTTCAGTGCTAAGGGATTGACTGCTGGAACTCTGTGAAGCATGATTTCAGTTTTTAGAGATGAGCTTGTGTGGTACAGTTATCACAATCTCCAACATCAACATATCAGGTAGAAGGATGCCAAAACAAGATCAGGGCTCATTCTAGGTTGACCACTCTGTCATGTATAACACTGACTCAGTCTGGAGAGCTTTTCAGTAGGCCCTGGCTCCATCTGAAACCTATACAGGATCTGCTGCAAATGACAGTGTATGGAGTCAACCTGACCCAGAACTGCACACTAGCTAAGATACAGCTTAGCCATTGACTGAGCTGCTCATGCAATGATCCAGAAGTATTAGCCATCATTTTTACTGTGAATTTTGCATGCCATACATGACTTTGATAATATCTGCTTTTAAACAAAATCTTTGATCACTAGGTGAACGATTCAGTTCACCTGTTATGAAAAGAAAAACAGGAATGTATTTCACAAGAGAAGAATCTATTATCAATTGAAAAATAATTATTTTAAAAATGAAAAATTAGAATATTTCAATAACTACTTTTTCTCCTTTCCTTCATTCTTTTTAGATTACTGCTGTAACTTTTAAGATGAAAATATTTTACTTTTTTGATTAAAATTGAATGAGACTTATAGAGCAGATAAAGAAGCCAACCAGGACTGTTGTCTTCCAGGGACAAATCTGTCAAAGGATCTACTCAAATACTAATTCACAACTCCATGTAGTGTCTACTTGTAGCTACTTGGGAATAGGCACACTGGAAACTGTTTCTGAAAATGTCTACTTGTCAATTTTTAAATGTGTGTTAAAACAACAAAATAAGTAGGTTGCAGTTTCATAGGGACACTGTATCCATGGAAAATATGTAAGATGTCTTAACAAGAACCTTCAGGTCAAAATTTATATTCCTTATATTCTGAACATGTCATTTTATTTTTTTTTCAAGTAATATATTTTTTTTCTTATTTTCTTTACTTACATTTCAAATGTTATCCCCTTTCCTGGTTTCCCCTCCAAAAATCCCCTATCTCCTCCTCCCTCCCCCTTCCTGGTCCTGGCATTCCCCTACAATGGGACATCGAGCTTTCACAGGACCAAGGGTCTATCTTCCCACTGATGGCTAACAAGGCCATCCTCTGCTGCATATGAGGCTGGAGCCATTGGTCTCTCCATTGTGTACTTTTGTGTGGGACATCTTACCAGACTCTTTTGAGGTAGAGGTGGGAAACAGGATCTATCTACATGGATCTATGGCAACCCTGAAACTCACTCTGTGGACTAGTCTGGCCTTAACTCAAAAAGAGGCCTACCTGCCTGACTCCCAAGTACTGGGATTGCATGTGTACACCACTCCACCCAGCTGAGATGTTTTTAAAATGACCTATCTTTGAATCAGAGAATGAAAGAATGTAATAAATAGGAACCCTCATTGTACTGAACAATACTTCTAGGAATTTTATAATGTATTACAAATTATGTCCTGTGTTCTTGATATTTTTTGTTAACTTCTTTGTTAATTGCATCTCTTTAAAACTCTCATTTTAACTGTGTGCATGTACCTGTGCTATGCTGTACATGTGCCAGTAAGAGAACAATGACAGGTGTCTATTGTCTAGTTCCTCTATAGCAAACTGAGATAGTAAAGTTGGGCAGCAAATGTGCTAAACTGGTGAGTAAACTCATTGGCCCTTATTTCAGTTTCAACAATAGTTATGCTATGTACTGGTGTGAGAGTGTGCATATAATCCAAGTGTAGTACTCAGAGAAAAACCTGCATGAGTAATGCAGCTATCCAAAAGAATGAAGCTTAGCAGCAACCATCTTTATTCCCTGTTACAATTCTCTGGCTTTCATTTGTGTTTCTGAGAAAATGGTAAGAAGAAGTTTTAGGCCTCAGAATAAACTAATAAAATAAAAAGATAATAAATGACAGCAGAAATATCATTTTGAATTGAAAGTAGATTATTCAAATTGGCCTGTGTTCATGTATTTTTAGATGACAATATGTCTACAATTTGAAAAGGAGACAATATGTCAATGATGGAATAGTTCTACTATTCTTAAACACTAGTGAGAGAGCTCAGTGGGGAAAATGCGTGAGGTACCCAAGACTATTCCTCATTTATCAGTTTCCTTGGGGATTTTTTTGTCAGTATGAATTCTTTCATGCTCTTGAAGAGTACTGAGACATGCAAAGACTTTGCCACATTGCTTACATTCAAAGGGTTTCTCTCCAGTATGATTTCTTTCATGCTTGTGAAGACTACTGAGATATGCAAAGGCTTTACCACACTGATTACATTCATAGGGTTTCTCTCCAGTATGACACCTTTCGTGCCTTTGAAGATGGCAGCAATATGCAAAGGCTTTACCACACTTATTACATTCATAAGGTCTCTCACCAGTATGAGTTCTTTCATGCATGTGAAAACTACTGCTATATGCAAAGGTTTTCCCACATTGATTACATTTATAGGGTTTCTCTCCAGTATGGATTCTTTCATGCATTTGAAGATGACTGTTACATGAAAAATGTTTACCACATTCATAACATTTATAGGGTTTCTCTCCAGTATGAATTCTTCTGTGTATTTGAAGATTACTGTTACTAACAAAGTCTTTACCACACTGATAACATTTATAAGGTTTCTCTCCAGTATGATTTCTTTCATGAATGTGAAGACTATTGCGATATGCAAAGGCTTTACCACACTGATTACATTCATAGGGTTTCTCTCCAGTATGAATTCTTTCATGCCTTTGAAGATTACTGTTAGATGAAAAGGCTTTACCACATCGATTACATTCATAGGGTTTCTCTCCAGTATGAGTTCTTTCATGCTTGTGAAAATGACTTTTATATGCAAAGGCTTTCCCACATTGGTTACATTCATAGGGATTCTTTCCAGTATTAATTGTTTCATGAACTTGAAGATAACTGGGATATGAAAAAGCTTTACCCCATTGGTTATATTCATAATTTTTTTCTGTAGTATTAGTTCTACCTACTTGATTACAATTCTGATGTGAAATGAGTTTATCTTCATGATTATATTCACAGGATTTCATTCCCAAATGAGTTCTTCGGTGTAGCTGTAAAGAGGATTTACCATATTGATTCCACTCATAGAGGTCCTCTTCATTATAGGCTGTCTGCTGTATTTGAAGATACCTGGGATGGGTTAAGCCTTTACTACTTGGCTCACATTTATCACTTCCTTTTCCCATATGAGTTTGGTCACGTCTCTGAAGAGAACGGGAAGAACTCAGAGCTTTACCACACTGATTGCATTCATAACATTTTCCTATAGTGTGAGTCACACTACATGTGCAAAGTGAACCAGGACAGACAGAAGATTTTCCACTTTCCTTGCACACATAGGGCTTTTCTCCAATGTCAATATTTTGATGAATTCCCACTGAAGCTGAAAAACCAAGTACTTGTAAACTTGTATCACATTCACCTCCTCTTCTCACAAAGGGGGTGACTACATATCTTCCTTTAATTGTTCTAGGAAAGGGATTGGTACACTGCTTCTTTCCATATCCAGAGGGACAGCTCCTATTAAAGGAAGAATAAAAAATAAAGCGTTTATATTCAAACACTTTAACCTTTTGTTCCTCATAGACATGTATTTAGGGATTCAAATTTCTCTATCACAACACTGTTGGAATTTGGTTTATTGCTTGTATTAATTGGGTTCCCAAAATTACACAGGAATTTGCACATCTGCATGTAGGACACTGAGGGTCCCTGCCCCCGGTTGGCTTTGGTTGGTAAATAAAGTTGCCTGTGGCCAATGGCTGGGCAGAGAAACAGAGGCAGTACTTTAGGATTCCCAGCCCTCCCCCACCAAAAAAAACACACAAGAGAGATTTTAAAAGGTGCCATACTGGGTAAGGAAAAGGTCCAGGCCTGAGAAGTGTAGGACAGAGAGATAGACTGCCAACATGTAAGAGTTGGTAATTTGGGCCCAGGAGGGCTGTAGGCCTGAGTCTGGGGTAGCAAAGATGGAATATATATTTTAGTAAGTAATAACTCAAGAGTATTGGAGGGAAAGCATTAGCAACATGGAAGTTTGGGAGTAGCCCAGCCATTGAGCTGTTTAAAGCATATTAAAATAAAAGACTACGTTAAGACAACGTGTGTGTGTGTGTGTGTGTGTGTGTGTGTGTGTGTGTGTGTGTCTTTCATTCAAGAATCCAGACCATTGGGGCGGGTAGCAAGGAATGCGCACACCACCACCAGGGAGACTAGAATGGACTAATCAACTAATGTTGCACAATACCTTGATTCTCACAAACTGCCCTTCTCACTATTCTATGGTACATCACTACAAGTATATGAGTAATATTAGCTTCACTATGGGCAATTTGCTTATAACAGGTCTTAGACATATATAAGCATAATGTTTTTATACACTGTGTTAAATTTACCCTTGTGTTATTCAAATGATGATTTCTCTACCCTATATCTTGTTTCAATCTGGACAATCCAGACATAGCATTGTAATGCTTACATTCATAATCTCCTGTCTCAAGTTTGTGTAAACAGTTCTTAGAATTTATTCTCTGCCTTGTCTATAAATGCTGATCACCCAATGGCTGGGCAGAATAGAGAATAGGGTGGCATATCCATCAACCAGAAGAAGGAAAAAGGCAGGGAGGGAGATTCAAATCATGGAGAAAGAAGGAGGATTTGGAACCATGAAGGAGTCTAAAAAGAGCCAGGTAATATACAAGTATCATGGAATAGGTCAGGGAGGTAGCTAGATTAGCATAGAAAGTAAAAGTAGATCATTTAATTGGTCAGCTATTGATGTACATTTTTAAATACTGGTTTTATCTGTGTGATTACTGGGAACTAACAACAAGTAAATAAATATATCTGCCAGATTAATTCATTGCTAACATTTATATTAAGAATAATTCATTTACAGACAAATATACATTAATCCCAAATCAATGTGTACGCTTTTTCTGTGTAAAACTGAGTGAAAGGACACTTCAATAACATGGTTCTCACATGGCTATGATTAAATTTGTGACATCTATTAACACCTTGTTTTCTTGTTTCTTAAAGGAATACTTTGCAAATACTGATTAGCTACCTGACAGTGAAGTATATGGGGATATGAGAATTTAATACTCCTCACAAAGCTGTGCTTGTTTACATTTTTCCATTAAAATTTCTTCAGAAGCACATATGTATCAGCTTGCACATGAAAATTACCTTCCATGTCTTCCAGAACTTTGACAATATTCTTCATTATCGTGGTCTTTCCATTTGTAGCCTAAAATACAGTACCAGAAAATTTATATTACTGGAAATTATGTAAAATTTAAATTATTCTATTCCGTGAGCCTTAAAACAATGGCTGATTTATACACATTCTATCTCTTTCACAATTAAAATCACAGAAAAGAAAAAAATCTAAGAAAGTCTCCCCTTAAGTTAAAAAGTAAAGGAAAATGCACATAATTACCTATACTAGTAAGGTTCCAGTAGGTTTCCAGCATCACATCTTTGTAGAGACTCTTCTGAGAAGGATCCAGCAAAACCCATTCTTCCCGTGAGAAGTTTACATGCACATCCTCATAGGTCACTGTATCCTAAAGTACAACATATGTATGTATGTATATATATATGATATATATGTAAGTATGTAAAGTATATATACATTACATATGTAAAAGAAATGGTGAGACTGAGGTATTGTGAATGTACACGTCACTGAAAATATATTTACATAATTGTGTGTGCTTGACATATTAATTTCATGTCACAGAATTTCAAATGCAATCACCAACTCATTTTAGAAGGAAACAAAAAAGGAGAATCACACCTCAGTTTTGTGCAAACTGAGTAAGATATGGCATACTAACATATAAAAAGAAAACATGTAAACAGAACAGCATCATTAAGGATATATCAGCAAAACTATATCAAAATTACTTGTCAGGAGCCATCATAGGAGAAGCCAATAACTAGCAGATAATCTTCCTGAAATGACCACCTTAAATTAACCTCGACGATGAAACTCCGATAGGCAAGACCCAGGAGAAAATCATTTTAAGAAGGTTCCTGCTATTAATATGTTTTCCTTGTTATTATGAAGCATATGTTATAATCACTAGGTATTAGTGCACCCCTTTTGAGCATATCTGCAGATCTATGAAGATGTACTGTCTTGTCATGAAGCTATATGGACAAACAGATGATTTTTTAATTCTTAATGATGACCCTATAAGGATTCCTAAAATTATATCAGTATTTATTAAGCTCTTTTATAGTGCAACTGTTATTAGATCCTTTTCTGATAGTCAAAACTGCAATGAGAACTCTGCCAGTCTCTCATATATCACCAGTTAATTGCTTCTAGATAGTAACCAGACTTTCTCAGAGCACATTCCAAGAGGTTGTAAAACAACTAACCAAAGGTCTAAAAAGGGAACTAATGATTTATTATAGGTGCTAGGACAGAAGGTAAAATATTGACTGGGTTTATCTATACAAAACTTCACTAATAACTTAGTTATGGATTTTAACTTTCAATGAGCCTGTGGAGCTATGATAGGTGATGAATGTTTAGCCAGACAATTACACCTAATGAATGTTGTAAACGTCTTATTTGATTTATGACTTGGATTTTATGTGTGAACTTGTGATTAACTTTTTCCCAAGTGATCATGTATTCAGAAAAAAATGTGTAAGTGCTGAGGACTAAAGAGAAGAGTCTAGGGAACTGATCTGAGAAGAATTGTTTTAGAACTCTTTTCAGACAGAACTGAACTCAAAAATTTAGAAGTATAAGCATAGCATTGAGAGAACAGGCATTATGAGTAAGAACATTATTGTGACATCTAAGCAGGAGGAGAGAGAAAGATTAGAAGGAGAATGCAGAGTAGAATAACTTAGAAACTATAGGTAACATTAAAAAAAAAACTTAGAGAGCAATGTGTAGGATGCAGAGGGAGAGGGGAAAAAAGAAGCTGTAGAGAGAGCAGAAAGAGCAGGCAGGCTTCTCCTTGCCATAGGGCAGAACAGGTCTTTTCTTAATAACAAGGTTTTATTGGTTTCATTAAAAGAAACAAAGCTTGCGCTTTACACACTTGGCTTTAATTCATTTAGCATTAAAAAGGTAGAAGCTTTTCTTTCCCTATGCAATAAATACTAGAGCTCATTTTTCATCCAGAATGAGTGAGTTCTTTCTGCACTGGTGCTTGGTCTTTTGCTCCAAGTGCATATGTAACTATGGATGTGTGTGTGTGTGTGCGAGTATGTAATTGTGAGAATATATGCAAGCTGGGACCAACTGGTTTGAATGGAAATCTATAAATGCACGAATCTGTATGTGAATTGATGTGAGTTTATGCATATTTGCTTATGTAAAAGTTTTTCCTTCTACAAGCATTAGTTTCTTCTCCTGGTTCAATAGACGTTTATTGCTCCAAACTTCCTCCTAGCCTGACAAGCAAGAGGCATCCAGACAAAAGGGAAAAGACTCTAGCAATTAATCCTTTACTTGATCTCCTGCTGTTTTAAGATGATGTGCTAGGTACCAGAGGCTGCAGTTTCTTGCCTCAGAGGAACACAGAAGACAGGTCAGCTACAGTAGCAAAATAACTTAGACTTAGATAAGTAAACTTCTTATTATCATATAGCAACCCTAAATATCTAGTAAAACAAAGTCTTACCCTCTGCCGATGGATGCTCTTCCCCCTCCACTGCCTCAGGAAGAACCAACAAGAAGGAAGCTCCCCCCAGGGCTGGCCCTGGCAATTACTAATTCCAAAAACCAATGAAAACGTTTAGAATGGAGATGTTCACCTTTTGCCAGCCCTCAGGAAGCAAAGACAAGTGAATCTCTATGATCTCCAGGCCACCCAGGTCTACAAAATGATTTTCAGAACAGCCAAAGGGACATAATAAAACCTTGTCCCAAAGAAACATACACAACACACAAAAAAAGATAGAAAGCACATAGGGACTCACTCAAAAATGCCTGCAAAGAGTTAAACTCCAATATACTTGTCTATCAGAAAACTGGAGTGACCCTATATAAACTATAAGGGTAAATAATATTCCTATGAAAAAAAATGCACTCTTAATAAATTACTGACTGACAGATCAAAGAGTTCTCAGAAAGGTTATTAAAATAAATAATGATCCTGGGGGAGGGGAGAGGAGATATATATATAAAGGCTATATACAGATGACTCTTCAACAAAGGTCACAGTTTGCCTTTGCAGAGGATCTGGAACAAGTGAGCCTCAGCCCTCACTTTGAGGCTCTTAATAATTCCTGACTCTAGACCAAGACAATCCAATGCTTTCTTCTGAGTTCAGTAAACACCAGTGAACTATGCTTACATCCATAAACATAGGCAAAAGACTCATGCACATACTTTAGAAATTAAAAATATACAGAAGGGTAGGGAGAATGTTATACACCTGCAAGCCAATCATTCTGGAGATCCATATTAATATCATGCATGCATACTATCCTGGTGTAAAATATAATACCTTCTGCCAAAAATCATAAGTCGAGATGTGGGTAAAGCTCAGCACAATAACAATTGCTAAGCATGTAGAAAACCTAATTCCATAAAAAATACCAGGCTAGAAAATGGCTTCTCAAGGAAAAGCAACTGCTTATATTTACCATACATTATTTAGGAATAAAGTCTAGATTGTGTGGCTTTATAAAAACAGCCTGCTCAGTTTCAACCACACAAAGAAGACAAATGTAAATACATCACATTTTCACACAAGTCATGATACATTCTGTCTTAGGGTTTTATCACTGTGAAGAGACACCATGACAAAGGTGACTCTAATAAAAAGAAAGCATTTAATTGGAGCTAGTTTCCACTTTCAGAAGTTCAATCCATTCATGGCAGGAAGCATGGCATTCTGCAGGCAGATATGGTGCTAAAAGAGCCAAGAATTCTACATTTTAATATAAAAACAACCAATCTACATGCCTCTGCCTACTAAGTGCTGGGATTAAAGGCATGTACCACCACACTGGGACCTAAGCTTTTCTTTACTTGGAACTTGCTCTGTATAAGGCTGGCCGTCAACTCAGAGATCTGCTTGCCTCTGTATCCACCACACCTAGAACTAAGCTTTTCTTAATTCCTTTTCACAAGATCTTTATAAGTTCTGGATTGTAGTTCATTCTTGATATAGTCAAATTGACACCTGGGAATAGCTATCACAATCCATCCCTTATCAATTTGACACACAATTATATCTCCTTATATCCAAATGAAAACTGTAATGACCTGAACACCAACACCACCAACACCCAGAATAGCTGTAGCCATTTTGTTACACACCTGCCAGCTATTTCATATTGCTGCTGTAACATGCCTGTCAGTCACTGACACTGAGAAGTGACTCATGTTCAAGGACATGCTGACCACATACCCTATTTTGTTCTCAATGTTCTATATGAAGGTTGCTAATCTGAAAAAAATTCACAAAGTTTTATGTAGGACCTTCAAATCAAAGGTCAATATGAACTATTCTGTCTAAAATGGCTTGAGTCAGAGCTGAACACTAGGCAATCCTTCTTGCACCTACGCATGAGCTCACTATGGTTTTCATGGTTGCCACTGAGGAATGCTACTAATAAGCCAAAAAGTTATAATTATAATACACATCCTCTGTTATCTCAATGTTCTGAAATTCCCCTGTTCACCACCCATCCACTACCCCTGTACCTTACTCAGGACCAATCAGCTGAAAGGTTAGCTGGTAATACTTTGCCTAGTAAGCCAACTGCTCCCCTCTTTGTCCTTTAAACTTTTGAACCTGGTTTTTCCAATTAAAAAAAAATCTACTCTGAGAGCAGACCAGTAGTGCAATTAGGTTCCTGAGTCCTTTTTATGGTCCTGGATGTCCAGTATTAAGTGTGTGCATTCAATAAACTATTCTTGCTTAACTGAGATCAGTGTTTGTTTGGGTTGAGTGGCAATTCCTGAAACCAACAAAAACAATATTCATGTTATAATATCGCTTAACATAAATAATATCCCTTGTTCAACTGCAAAGATATAAACAATAAGCTTAGCTGGGTGGGATCTTGACTCAAGATCACCACTGCCTTAATTCCGGTTTAATATTCTTGAACAGGCTGGGCGTTGGTGGCACACGCCTTTAATCCCAGCTCTTCGGGAGGCAGAGGCAGGTGGATTTCTGAGTGCGAGGCCAGCCTGGTCTACAGAATGAGTTCCAGGACAGCCAGGGCTACAAAGAGAAACCCTGTCTCAAAAAACAAAAAACAAAAAACAAAAAAAACCCAAAAATTCTTGAACACAAGATTTAGCTCCATCCCACTTCCTGATTACCATTAACTCTTGCAACCATACATTTCTTATTCTTCCTTTCTAAGCTTGCTGTTATTGTTGAAATGTTCCTCATAAGAGTGAGCCACA
Organism: Mus minutoides; assembly: GCA_902729485.2. NCBI lineage: Eukaryota > Metazoa > Chordata > Mammalia > Rodentia > Muridae > Mus > Mus minutoides. The sequence goes on along the minus strand of LR751935.1, from coordinate 23,310 downwards.
GAGACTGGTTCCTTCGGGTCTGGGCCAGTACCCTGAGCAGACCTAGGAGCAAACAGCACAGCCAGTCCCAAAACACCCAGAGGAAGCTCCACTAGCAGGCGCTTTAGCACTCCCAGGACCATAGGATCAGAGGTGAGGAGGACACATTTGCCCCGACACCAGAAGTAACAGGACCCAGGCACCCAGGAACTCTACCTAACCAGTGGCATGGGTTCCTTCCCATCAGGGCTAGTGTGCTAAGGAGACCTTGGGCCCGAACTCTGCAGCCAGTCCCACAACACCCAGAGGAAGATCCACTCCCAGGCACTCTAACACATACAGGACCACAGGATCTCAGGATCTCAGGATCCCAGGATCCCAAGAGCTTGGTCATACCAGGATCTCAGTATCCCAGAGACAGCTTGACTACCAGGAACTCTAACACACCCAGCATCTCAGGTTTACAGGATCCCAGAATCACAGGATCACAGAGACAGCTGAACTCTGAGGAGTATTGACACAACCAGGATCACAGGAAGGACAAGTGCCAGTCAGATATATTGACAGCACGTAGCACTAGAGATAATCAGATGACGGGAGGCAAGCATAAGAACATAAGCAACAGAAACCAAGGTTACTTGCCATCATCAGAACATAATACTCCCATCATAGCAAATCCTGGATACACCATCACACTGGAAAACCAAGATTCTGATCTAAAATCACTTCTCATGATGATGAAAAAGGATGTTAAGGACATGAATAACTCCCTTAAAGGAATACAAGAGAACACAGATAAACAGCAAGAAGCCCTTAAAGAGGAAACACAAAAATCCCTTAAAGACTTACAAGAAAACACAATCAAACAGGCAAAGGAAATGAACAAAACCATCCAAGATCTAAAAATGGAAATAGAAACAATAAAGAAATCACAAAGGGAGACAACCCTGGAATTAGAAAACCTAGGAAAAACATCAGGAGTCATAGATGTAAGCATCACCAACAGAATACAAGACATAGCAAAGAGAATCTCAGGTGCAGAAGACACCATAGAAAACATCAACATAACAGAAAAAAGAAAATGCAAAAAGCAAAAAGATCCTAACTCAAAACATCCAGGAAATCCAGGAAACAATGAGAAGACCAAACCTAAGAATAATAGGTATAAAAGAGAGTGAAGATTCCCAAATTAAAAGGCCAGCAAATGTCTTCAACAAAATTATAGAAGAAAACTTCCCTAATCTAACTAAAGAGACACCCATGAACATACAATAAGAGAACACCAAATGGACTGGACCAGAAAAGAAATTACTCCCATCACATAATAATCAAAACACCAAATGCACTAAACAAAGAAAGAATATTAAAAGCAGTAAGGGAAAAAAGTCAAGTAACATATAAAGACAGACCTATCAGAATTACACCAGACTTCTCACCAGAGACTATGAAAGCCAGAAGATCCTGGGCAGATCTCACATAGACCCTAAGAGAACACAAGTGCCAGCCCAGGCTACTTTACCTAGAAAAATTCTCAATTACCATTGATGAAGAAACCAAGATATTCCATAACAAAGCCAAATTTATATAGTATCTTTCCATAAATCCAGCCTTACAAAGGATAATAAATGGAAAACACCAAGACAAGGAGGGAAACTACACCCTAGGGAAAAAAAGCAAGATAGTAATCTTTCAACAAACCCAAAAGAAGGTAGGCACACAAACATAATTCCACCTTTAACAACAAAAATAACAGAAAGTCACAATCAGGGCTGAAGAGATGGCTCAGTGGTTAAGAGCACTGACTGCTTTTACAGAAGTTCTGAGTTCAATTCCCAGCAACCACATAGTGGCTCACAGCCATCTGTAATGGGATCAGATGCCCTCTTCTGGTGTGTCTAAAGACATTTACATTGTATTCACAAACATAAAATAAGTAAATAAACCTTTAAAAAAAAGAAAGTCACAATCACTTTTCCTTAATATCTCTTAACATCAACAGTCTCAATTCCCCAATAAAAAGACATAGACTGACAGACCAGATATGTAAACAGGACCCAGCATATTGCTGCAGACAGGACATTCACCTCAGTGACAAAGGCAGACATTACCTCAGAGTAAAAGGTTGGAAAACAATTTTCCAAGCAAATGGTCCCAAGAAACAAGCTAGAGTCGCCATTCCAATATGGAATAAAATCAACTTTCAACTAAAAGTTATTAAAAAGGATAAGGAAGGACACTTCATACACTTCAAAGTAAAATCTACCAAGATGAATTCTCAATTCTGAACATCTATGCTCCAAATGCAAGGACACCCACATGCATAAAAGAAACATTACTAAAGCTCAAAGCATACATTGCACCCCACATAATAATAGTGGGAGACTTCAACACCCCACTCTCAGCAATGGACAGATCATGGAAATAGAAACTAAACAGAGACACAGTGAAACTAACAGAAGTTATGAACCAAATGGATCTAACAGATATTTATAGAACATTTCATCCTCAAGCAAAAGAATATACCTTATTCTCAGCACCTCGTGGTACCTTCTCCAAAACTGATCATATAATAGGTCACAAAACAGGCCTCAACAGATCCAAAAATATTGAAATTATCCCATGCATCCTATCAGATCACCACAGACTAAGGCTGGTCTTAAATACCAACAAAAACAACAGAAAGCACACATACACGTGGAAACTGAACAATGCTCTACTCAATGATAACTTGGTCAAGGAATAAAGAAAGAAAGAAATGAAAGACTTTTTGGAATTTAATGAAAATGAAGATAAACCATACCAATATTTATGGGACACAATGAGAGCAGTGGTAAGAGGAAAACTCATAGCTCTAAGTGCCTCCAAAAGGAAACTGGAGAGAGCTTAACATTAGCAGCTTGACAGCACACCTGAAATCCCTAGAACAAAAAGAAGCAAATACACCTAAGAGGAGTAGACAGCAGGAAATTATCAAAGTCAGGGCTGAAATCAAATAAGTAGAAACAAAAAGAACTATACAAAGAATCAACAAAACTAAGAGCTGGCTCTTTGAGGAAAATCAACAAGATAGATAAACCCTTAGCCAGACTAACCAGAGGGCACAGAGATAGTATCCAAATTAATAAAATCAGAAATGAAAAGAGAGACATAACAACAAAATATATCTTAAAATAATTATTCTGCTTGTTGAATATTAACAGTTGAAAATATTAAAATCATGTGCTATCAAAAAAAATTGAGCCACAGGATAAAATCTAAACTAAGCTGTTTTGAAGCTTCCTTCGTCAATGCATTTAATCCAAATCTCTTTACCTTAGCCTCAGGCAGACTCTTGAGACAAGGGCAAAAAAAGAAGTCATATTCTTCACCAAAATATCACAAGAGCAATTTCTAGGTAACATAGGAAAGTTTTTTCCCTTTGAAAGCTCTTGAGCCAGCCAGGCCACCAGAATTCAATTCACCCTCAGCACTGATGTCCATATTTCTGCTAAGATGGCCCATTAAGCTCCACTTAAAGTACTCCGCAGCTTTACAAACCCAAAGATACAAATTTGAATTCATCCAAACAAAGGTATGATTAGGCCTATCACAGCAATACCCTAGTCCCTAGTACCAACTTCTATCTTTTTTTTTTTTTTTTTTTTTTTTTTTTTTTTTTTTTTTTTTTTTTTTTTTTTTTTTTTTTTTTTTTTTTTTTTTTTTTTTTTTTTTTTTTTGGTTTTTCGAGACAGGGTTTCTTTGTATAGCTCTGGATGTCCTGGAACTCACTTTGTAGACTAGGCTGGCCTCGAACTCAGAAATCCGCCTGCCTCTGCCTCCCTGGCACCAACTTCTATCTTAATTAGGGTTTTATTGCTGTGAAGAGACACCATAACCAAAGCAATTTGTATAAAAGGAAACATTTAACTGGGGCTGACTTACAGTTTCAGAGATCCAGTCCATTATCATCATGGCAGAAAGCATGGCAGCCTTCAGTCAGACAGGGCGCTAGAGGAGCTGAGAGTTCTAAACCTTGACTCAATTGCAACCAGGAGGAGACTTTCTTCCATAGGCAGCTAGGAAAAGTCTCTCTACACTGGGTGAAGCTTGAGCAGTAGCAAACCATAAAGCCTACCCTCTTAGTCACACTCTTCCTCTAACAAGGCCACACCTCTTCCGATGAGGCTCTAACCTCCTAATAACTTCCCACGGGCCAAGCATATTCAAACCACCACAGGCTCCTAGTCTAGCAATAACTCAAAAATGCATTTATTCTCATTTCAAAGATCTCCATATTATATCACAGTCCCAACACTGTTGAAATGTCTGAAGTTTCGTCGAATATTAAGGGCAATCTCTTGACTCTGACATCATATAAACTCAAAATATACAAATGATATAAATCAAAATAAACACAAAGTATAACTTCTCAACATGCAAGGGCTCAGAATACACATTTCCTTTACAAAGAAGGAAAGATTAAACCAAGGCAACCCTGTGGGGCAAAAATCAAATCATATAAGCAATGAGAGTAAGAGCATTTTTGTGACATCTAAGCAGGAAGAGAGAGCAAGATTAGGAGAATAGAGAGTGGAATAACTTAGAAACTATAGGTAACATTTAAAAAAAAAAAAACTATGAGAGCAATGTGCAGAATGCAGAGGGAAGAGAAAAAAAGAAGCTGCAGAGAGCAGAAGGAGCAGGTAGACTTCTCCTTACCATGGGACAGAACAGGTCTTTTCTTAATAACAAGGAAGGTTTGGTCTTACTAAATAAAAAGAACAAAGCTTTCTTCTTACATACTTGGCTTTACTCCACTACACTAACTCCTCTGGAGGGGTTACAGGCTTCCTTAAAATAACCTTCCCTAACTTGTCTAAGAAGAAATTAAACAATTGGAGTCCTGCAAACTCAGGTTTAAGTATTTATCTTTTCTCTGATTGCACGCTATTATTCCTTGTTTCCCTCCCCACCCAATTCTCTCAGGGAACCGGAAAAACCTGCCTGCACAGTACTTCCTGGGAAATAGAGATTAACAGACATGAGAGCAAACTTAGAGAAAAAAAAAATACACAACCGAAATAGAGTAAATATTGATGAATGAGGTCAGGAAACCAAGCGAGCCCGGCCTTACTAACACACATGCCTGGACCGCCATGGCATCTACAAGCCTGTGTCAATGACACACACTTTGCATCTGCACAGAATTAACTGCGGACGGACCCTGCCCCTGAACGCCAAGTGCCAAGTGCAGAACTTGAAGAAGACACCGGAGAAACTAGGGTTCTGCGAGGCAGCACATCTGCCTTCCCTGACCACAGGAAAAGCAGCTGAGGCGCTCACTGCATGCTGACGTCAGCTACAAGGATGCTTTCACTCCAGGACCCGCGCCCCACACTCTGCGCAGGCGCAGCCCGGGGATCGAAGCCAGACGTCCCGCTTCCGCTCCGGAGGTGCAGGGACTTCAGGTGAACAAACGGAATCACGCCGGGCGACGAGTCTGGCCGCCGGTTCCCGTACCTCGGGACGAGCCCCACACAGTCTCCCGCGGCTCCTCCCCGCGTGGGGACGGCGGCCCCGCTCACCATGGCGTCGATACCGAGCTCGCCCCGCTCTCCTCGCAGCTCCGGGCAGCGGGTGGCAGACCAGGACACGGAACCACAAGAGCCTCCCCCAAACCCGAGCCCGAACCTTTAGTATCAGGGAACGGAAGTGCTCTCCCCGTTCTGGCTAGCGGGTCCATCTGGAGGCCGTGATTGGCTAGTGAGGCAAGAGTGACAGCTGTGAAGTGTCACAGCACAGTGGTTCCCAGCCCTGGCCTCCTCTCAGGCACAGAACTGTCCCAGATCTGGAGAGAATGACATTGCTCTAGAACTTGCGCCTGTTAGCGTACAGGCAGGTCCACAAGCCTACTCTCGGGGACCTAGCAGCGGCTTGTGTCATCATCGGCTGCCATCACCTGCTGAAGCCATCAGGTGCTCCCCGTCTGTTTCAGGATGAATGTAACCACCCACCAGTCACCGGAGCTTTCTCCCTACTCAGCAGGCCGCTTCTCTATACCCGGTGTGCGCTCCTTTCTCTCTCTGCCTGTCATGTCCACTTCTCTGCCTCTGTCCCTTCCCCAGGACTCCCTCCCCCAACCCCCACCCACAATAAAGCTTTTTTACACCAGATGCATGGCGTAATTTCTCAGGACACACTTGAACTCGATCTGACAAAGCTACTTCACCTCACTACATTATGTTTCCCAACAGCAGGACTGCACAGTCGTCCCTGCTCTGCTGCTCTCAGGAGGCACTGCTCCTTAATCTAGGCACAAGGTCTCTAGCATATGCAGATCACTAAACAACCTGCCTCACGGCCGAAAGGGCACCCAGACTATCCAGGTCAAATTTAAACCTCCTGGTTGATATTCACCGGGCATCATCCGTTTTTAAAAAGACATCTAAATTGCTCACACTCTCTCAGCTAAACACTGGAAGCCAAAACACTAGCACATTCCCAGCCTTTAGAGGTTGCACTGGCTTATCATGCCAGCACTTGGGAAGTGGAGTCAGGACATCAAAAGTTTAAGCCTAGTAATTCCAGGACAGTCAGGGAGGATGCACAAAGCAATCCTATCTAAAAAAAAAATTAAACCAGTTTGATGTATGAACTCAAACACCAACTATTCTGGTGCCCAAAGGGGAGGTGACCAGGGTGAGAACCTGGGATGAGAAGACAAACGTGAAAGTTTGAGATCAGTAAGTCTTGCATAATGTGTTGGCTCATGTTAAGCAAGTTTATTCAGATGGTATTCAGCTCTGATACATTATAGGTGGAGAATGAGACAGTCAGCAGAAAGATAATTTAGCAATGTTGGCTACAGGGGCACAGGATAGATACCTCAGAGTGAGCACACACTGGCCATGAGACTGATAACTGAAGATGGTGGTTCCCTTGACTCCTTCAAGATGCTCGCCCAAGCACCAGACCAGACCTTCCCAAGTCTGCTCTTGGAGAGGTCACAAAAGTAATGCTTGAAGTTCAGATAAGCACACCCTTGTTAGATAAGCAAGGGATCTCTTATGGTCAGAGAACAAGAACAATGGCAGAACTTGCTGACATGACTCTAACTGAGACTGGACTGGTGATGATTGATTTCCTATACCCACTTTTGCTCTCAGTTTCCTGTTATAATTTAATAAGAATTGCTTATGAGTAGATGTGCATTCTGAGGATCTAGTGTAGATATGACTGGTTTTTATATAAAAGTTTAAATTTGTGGTTCTTTTAAAATTCTTATAAGATTAGTTTTAAAAATAAATAATAACATAATTAATCCTTCCTTTGTAACTGCATATTTCTGCCTGCCACGAAGAAAAACTGGCTGAGAAAACTGCTTTGCTTGCTTACACTTTGTTGATTAAAACAGATTACGTAGTTACGAAGGCACTGGGTTCTTGGTAATAATTTGTTTTCTTTACCTGTATTATGCAATGTTATTTCTTATAAAAGTATTGAGGAACATATTGTTTTTTTCATAGCCATTCACTAGAAGAAAACTAAAATGTAATCTCAGTGCTTAAAAGATTTTGCTGGGAAATATAAGTCATGGGAGAAAGAATAAAGGTGTTTGAACTTAGTTCCTTCCACCCTCCAAGTCTGTATGTATATGCACATATGTGTGCATGTATGTATATGTGTAAAGTTTGTGTGAAAGTATGTTGTAACTTTGTTCCATCAATCAAATTTGTGTGTATGTATATACATAAAGCTTATCAGGGTGTATGTTGGAGCTTGCTCCATCTGCCAATTGTATGTATGTATGTATGTATGTACGTATGTTTGTATGTATGTATGTACGCGTGTATATGTGTGAAATGCTTGTAGTCTGCTTGTTGGCACTTCATTCCATTCACCCACTAGGTATGTGTGTATATGTGTATATGTGCATATGTGTATATGTGAAGTGCTTGGAGCCTGCTTGCTAGAACTTTGCTCCATCCATTCTATGTTAGAATATGTATATGTCTGTCTGTATGTATGTATATATGTATTTGTAAATATGAAGTTATTGGAGTTTGCCTTTTGCATCATTTACTCACTGTGTGTGTGTGTGTGTGTGTGTGTGTGTGTGTGTGTGTGTGTGAATTTTCTCTCTTTTCTTTCTTGTAGGTCCCAAGGAGTTGAAAGGGTTGGGAGTTTTTCACTGACCACAGGGAGTGCCAGTCCCAGTAAATTAAGCTTTGCTCCCTCAGAGAAAAGTCTGCTAAATAATTTCTCTAGTTACTGGCTGCCATAGGGAGCCCCTGTTGGTATCTGGACTAACCCCTATCAGCTACTCTCAGCACTGACCCCTACCCACTACCTGCCTTGGTTTATTCTGAGTTGCCAAAGCTGGGCATTAGCAGACTGAGTGAAGGCTGCAACTGAGAAATTTTTAAAGGAGAGTAGTTCTCAAAATATGATAACAAACATCTGAGGATAGCATGGTATATGGTCAATGTGACCTCACTCTGAGCCATATTATTTTCTGTGTCTTATGGTCAGGCTGTTGCTTCTTTTTGTATCAGCAATATGGGATTTCTGGCAGGGCTGACACAAAGTGGCTATCATTATTTCTAAGAAGTAATGCCAGGGAAACAGGTTAGAAAAATACACTTCAGCAATAGAAAAAATGGTAGATTATTGAACCTACTCTTATAGACCTTTGTATATTGATACAAAGTTAAGGTTATATTGGCTACATTTGTGTAAATCTTTGTATATTGGTGCAAAATAAGGTTGTATTTGGTTACATTAATATAGATCTTTGTAAAGTGATACAAAATTAAGGTGGTTTGGTTATAATACACTATGTATCATCTTCTTTTAAGGTATCATACCTACATAATTCTTAAAGTACAATATGAAGTTCCACTTCCCTTGAAATCTACTATTACAAATTCTTTAGAATAATTAAGAAGTGCAAGTTAAGAGTAAGGCAACCAGCCGGGCGTGGTGACGCAAGCCTTTAATCCCAGCACTCAGGAGGCAGAGGCAGGTGGATTTCCGAGTTCAAGGCCAGCCTGGTCTACAAAGTGAGTTCCAGGACAGCCAGGGCTATACAGAGAAACCCTGTCTTGAAGAAAAAAAAAAGAGTAAGGCAACCAAAACTGTGTGTTTGTTAAGTACTAGTTTAGTTAATCACTGATGTTTTCAAAGTTAGTCATATAGTAAATAGCTACAGACAAGCAACATTTGTCTATTCAAATATACTGAGATAGTTATATGGTCTTCAAAACCATCATAGATCTGTACAATTAGGCATTTAAATGTGTTTTATTAAATCAAGGTTTTTGGTTTTTTGTTTTTGACAATGAGATTTGTCATCTCCTTGCAACACCCCCATTCTATTTCAAAGAAGATGATGAACATAGAAGAAACTCCTTATGGAGTTTGCTTCAAATATGACAAGCTAGCCACTGGCCAAGAAACTGACCTTGATTCAACTGCTGGCAGTATGTTATCCAAGCCATGGACAAACAGGACACAAAGAAAGTTGACTGCCAAACTCTGCCAGAATGAGGTAGAGAAATTCTTTATAATTCCTGCATCACAGAAGAATCTACCAGATATTCTGGACCAGTAAGTCAAATAGATAGATGCTCCAACATTGCTGTGGAATCTTAGATGACAAAAAGGTAAGAAATATGACCACCTGGTGAACCTGAAGATTGTGAACTGGAAAAGCCTGTTTCTTTTTGTGGTGTGGCACAGCCTTAGCACACACCTTTACTCCATAAGTGTGGCAGGATATTTCATCACATTATGAGATTGTGTACTAGAAAAAACTGTTTCAAGTTGTGGTGTGGACCAGCCCTAGCACACACATTTAATCCAAGAACTTTCTGTTTTGTAAACAAAATTAAATAAAATCAACCATAGATCAAGAGGTGAAGTAAACAACCAGTTAACAGTGAGTGAATATGGGGGGGAACCCAAGGAGAGAGGGGAGAAGTCAGGAGGAGAGATTCAGAGGCACATAGGAAGTATAAAGGAGAGACTTTACTTGAAGGTTAAGACAGCATGGAGAAGGATAAAGGGCTTTTTCCCTCTGGGATGTCAGTGGAGTAGGATGGTCAGCTAGGTGCTTTCTCTGCCTCTCTGACATAGAAGACATTAACCCCACTATCTGGCTCCTGGATCTTCATTGGCAAAATCTAATGTTTGGGGACTTTGGGTTTTTTTCTTTCTTTCAAAAAACAGCACATAGTAAGAGAGTTTGTCATTCCTTGAGGTAATAGAGTGCTTTGATATTAGAGCTGAGGTTCCTTATGACTGATGAGCCTAACCTTCTAAATCCAAAATTATTAAATGCCAATCTTTAGGAATAGAGGTGGGCTTAAATAAACCAGGCTCTAAAGCTCCCATTGGCTAGTTAGTATTTTCTGGCTTTTATGGCATTAAAAATTCAATTCCAAAGGTTTATCCTCGTGTGCTATAATACCTCTAGGAGACTATTTAGTGGGGAAAATAAGTAAGTTTAAAGTCATTGAAGAATCCACATGATACAAAAATTCCTTTTTGGCCTGGATTCAAATGCCTGTAGTTTTTTGGTTTTGTTTTCCTCTCAAGATAATATTCAGGGATTGTCCAATGCCACGTATTCTTCCATAGTTTAAATAGGATTTTTATTTTGCTGAAGTTGCACCGGAAATACCAATCATAGCTCAGGAGGCCAAGATGAAATTGGTAAATGAACTTAGCTTTTTCATTGGCTGTTGGAGAATCATGAAATGAGCCCGGCCTTGCTGCATTTGGAGGCATGGATTACAGGTTTTTCAGGTTAAAGTCCATGGTTCCTGGGTATAATGTGCCTTCGAGTTCCTGGGAGACAGAGGGACTCCATCAGGCAATAAAGCATTAGGGCTGCTTTGAGTTTCTCTGTGTGTTTCCTCAGAAGTCAAAGAATCACGGGAGATTAAAAGGATAATTTATCTTGGATATTATTTATTTGGAATACCTTGTATAGCTTGTAAACATATTTGAATCCTGTCAACTATAACTCTATTGCCCTGTTATATTCTGTTTCTTATGATGATATAAAAATTCTGGGTTTTCCCACAGATCTATGTTGAAGAAGTGGGTTTAGGAGATATCTATAGGACATTTCATCCAAAAACAAAAGAATATACCTTCTCAGCACCTCATGGTACCTTCTCCAAAACAAAACAAAACAGGCCTCGACAGATACAGGAAGAATGAAATAATCCCATGCATCCTATCAGAACATCATGGACTAAGGCTGCTCTTCAGTACCAACAAAAATAACAGGAAGCCCACATACACATGGAAGCTAGCAACGATCTACTCAATGATAACTTGGTCAAGGAAGAAAGAAATTAAAGACTTTTTAGAATTCAATAAAAATGAAGGTCAGGGGCTGGTGAGATGGCTCAGCGGGTCAGAGCACCCGACTGCTCTTCCAAAGGTGATAAGTTCAAATCCCAGCAACCACATGGTGGCTCACAACCATCCTTAATGAGATCTGGCGCCCTCTTCTGGAATGCCTGAAGACAGCTGCAGTGTACTTACATATAATAAATAAAATAAATCTTAAAAAAAAATGAAGGTCAAACAGTGGTAGCGCATGCCTTTAAACTCAGCATTTGAGAGGCAAAGGCAGGCAGATTTCTGAATTTGAGGCCAGCCTGATCTACAGAGTGAGTTCCAGGATATCCAGAGTTATACAGAGAAATTCTGTCTTGAAAAAAAATGAAAAAGAACATAAAGGTACAACATATCCAAACACAATGAAAGCAGTGCCAAGAGGAAAACTCATAGCTCAGAGTGCCTCAAAAAAGAAACTGGAAAGAGCATACACTAACAGCTTGACAGCACACCTAAAAGCTCTAGAACAAAAGGAAGCAAATTTACCCAAGAGGACTAGAAGACAGGAAATAATCAAACCCAGGGCTGAAATCAACCAAGTGAAAACAAAAAGAACTATAAAAAGAATCAGCCAAACCAGGAGCTGGTTCTTTGAGAAAATCAACAAGATAGGTAAACCCTTAGCCAGACTAACCAGAGGGCACAGAAACAGTATCCAAATTAACAAAATCAGAAATGAAAAAAGAGATATGACAACAGAAACCAAGGAAATCAGAAATATCATCAGATCATACTACAAAAGCCTATACTCAACAACACTGGAAATGGACAATTTTCTAGACAGATGCCAGGTACCAAAGTTAAACTAGGATCAGATTATCGATCTAAACAGTCCCATATCCGCTAAGGAAATAAAAGTAGTCATTAATAGTCTCCCAACCAAAAAAAGAGCCCAGGACCAGATGAGTAGAGTGCAGAATTCTATCAGACCTTCAAAGACCTAATGCCAATATTCTTCAATCTATTCCACAAAATAGAAACAGAAGGAACATTACCCAATTCATTCTATTAAGCTACAATTATGCTTCCACCTAAACCACACAAAGACCCAACAAAGAAAGAGAACTTCAGACCAATTTCCCTTATGAACATTGATGCAAAAATACTAAATACAATTCTTGCCAACCAAATCCAAGAACATGATCATTCGCCACGGTCAAGTAGGCTTCATCCCAGGGATGCAGGGATGGTTCAATAATACTGAAATCTATCGATGTAATCCACTACATAAACAAACTCAAAGAAAAAGCCACATGATCATTTCATTAGATACTGAGAAAGCATTTAACAAAATCCAACACCCCTTCATGATAAAAGTCGTGGAATGATTAGGAATTCAAGGCCTATACCTAAATATAATAAAAGCAATATACAGCACACCAGTAGCCAACATCAAACTAAATGGAGAGAAATGAAGCAATACCACTAAAATCAGGGACTAGACAAGGCTGTTCACACTCTCCCTACCTATTCAATAAAGTACTCAGAGTCCTAGCCAGAGAAATTAGACAACAAAAGGAGATGAAAGGGATACAATTTGGAAAGGAAGAAGTGAAAATATCAATATTTGCAAGTGATAATGATATTACACTTAAGTGACCCCAAAAACTCCACCAGAGAACTCCTACAGCTGATAAACCACTTCAACAAAGTGGCTGGATATAAAATTAACTCAAACAAATCAGTAGCCTTCCTCTACTCAAAGGATAAACAGGCTGAGAAAGAAATTAGGAAAATGACACCCTTCACAATAGGCACAAATAATATTATATACCTTAGTGTGACTCTAACCAAGCAAGTGAAAGATCTGTATGACAAGACCTTCAAGTCCCTGAAGAAAGAAATGAAAGATCTCAGAAGATGGAACGATCTCCCATGTTCATGGATTGGCAGGATTAATATAGTAAAAATGACCACCTTGCCCAACGCAATCTACCAAGTCAATGCTATCCCCATCAAAATTCCAACTCAATTCTTTCACACAGTTAGAAAGAGCAGTTTGCAAATTCATCTGGAATAACAAAATTAAAAAAGTAAAACAAAACAGGATAATAAAAACTATTCTCAATGATAAAAGAAATTCTGGGGGAATCACTATCCCTGACCTCAAGCTGTACTACAGAGCAATAGTGATAAATTTAAAAAAAAAAAAAACTGCATGGTATTGGTATAGAGACAGAAATGAACCCACACACCTATGGTCATTTGATCTCACCATGGTCACCTCGCCTTTGGGAGCCAGAATGTTGGTGTTTAGATTCATAGACCAAACTGGTTTAAACTTTGGGGGGGGGGAGACAGATTTCTTTGTTTATCCTCCCTGACTGTCCTGGAATTACTAGGCTTAAACTTTTGATGTCCTGACTCCACTTCCCAAGTGCTGGCATGATGAGCCAGTGCAACCTCTAAAGGCTGGGAATGTGCTAGTGTTTTGGCTACCAGTGTTTAGCTGAGAGAGTGTGAGCAATTTAGATGTCTTTTTTAAAACGGATGATGCCCGGTGAATATCAACCAGCAGGTTTAAATTTGACCTGGATAGTCTGAGTGCCCTTTCGGCCGTGAGGCAGGTGGATTACTCCACTAGAGGTTGTTTAGTGATCTGCATATGCTAGAGACCTTGTGCCTAGGTTAAGGAGCAGTGCCTCCTAAGTGCAGCAGAGCAGGGACGACTGTGCCGTCCTGCTGTTGGGAAACGTAATGTAGTGAGGTGAAGTAGCTTTGTCAGATCGAGCCCAAGTGTGTCCTGAGAAATTACGCCATGCATCTGGTGTAAAAAAGCTTTATTGTGGGTGGGGGTTGGGGGAGGGAGTCCTGGGGAAGGGACAGAGGCAGAGAAGTGGACATGACAGGCAGAGAGAGAAAGGAGCGCACACCGGGTATAGAGAAGCGGCCTGCTGAGTAGGGAGAAACCTCGGGTGGGTGGTGGGTGGTTACATTCATCCTGAAACAGACCGGGCGCTACTGATGGCGTCAGCAGGTGATGGCAGCCGATAATGACACAAGCCTCTGCTAGGTCCCCGAGAGTAGGCTTGTGGACCTGCCTGTACGCTAACAGGCGCAAGTTCTAGAGCAATGTCATTCTCTCCAGATCTGGGACAGTTCTGTGCCTGAGCGGAGGCCAGGGCTGGGAACCACTGTGCGGTGACACTTCACAGCTGTCACTCTTGCCTCACTAGCCAATCACGGCCTCCAGATGGACCCGCTAGCCAGAACGGGGACAGCACTTCCGTTCCCTGATACTAAAGGTTCGGGCTCGGGTTTGGGGGAGGCTCTTGTGGTTCCGTGTCCTGGTCTGCCACCCGCTGCCCGGAGCTGCGAGGAGAGCGGGGCGAGCTCGGTATCCACGCCATGGTGAGCGGGGCCGCCGTCCCCACGCGGGGAGGAGCCGCGGGAGACTGTGTGGGGCTCGTCCCGGGGTACGGGAACCGGCGGCTAGACTCGTCGCCCGGCGTGATTCCGTTTGTTCACCTGAGGTCCCTGCACCTCCGGAGCGGAAGCGGGACGTCTGAGTTCGATCCCCGGGCTGCGCCTGCGCAGAGTGTGGGGCGCGGGTCCTGGAGTGAAAGCATCCTTGTAGCTGACGTCAGCATGCAGTGAGCGCCTCAGCTGCTTTTCCTGTGGTCAGGGAAGGCAGATGTGCTGCCTCGCAGAACCCTAGTTTCTCCGGTGTCTTCTACAAGTTCTGCACTTGGCGTTCAGGGGCAGGGTCCGTCCGCAGTTAATTCTGTGCAGATGCAAAGTGTGTGTCATTGACACAGGCTTGTAAATGCCATGGCGGTCCAGGCATGTGTGTTAGTAAAGCCGGGCTCACTGGGTTTCCTGTCCTCATTCATCAACATTTACTCTATTTTAGTTGTGTATTTTTTTTTCTTTCTAAGTTTATCCTCATGACTGTTGATATCTATTCTTTCCCAGGAAGTACTATGCAGGCAGGTTTGATAATACTGTGCATTCAGAGAAAAGATACACACTTAAGCCTGAGTTTGCAGGCTTCCAAGTTCTTTAATCTCTTCTTAGACAAAGTAAGTAAGGTTATATTAAGGAAGCCTGTATCCCAGCCAGAGGAGCTGATTCCTCCCAATATTGGAAGAAATATTTTCTATCTTTTGTCTATCTTGTCTGCTTATTTTTTCTCACTCTTTATGATTTTTATATTACAGTTGTTTTTGAGGTTTTGAAGTCAGAGGTTGTCACTGTGTTTAGTATTTATCCAGTCTTGTGTGTTGATTTTTTTTTTCATTCGTGGTTACTTATTGTCATCAGTTTCCTTTGGTATCAAAAATGGTGACACTTTTTATTCGTCATTTGTTGAATTTATAACTCAAATTCTGCATTGTAATATTTTAACATACTAGCCAGGATGGCAGCATACTACACGATTGCTTTCTGCTCAAGATTACCTTATTTCCTGCTAAGGTGAGGCCATCTTCCATCAGACACAAGTCCCAGTTGAATGCACACTTCTCAGAAGTTAAATGTACAGTGAATTTAAGATGTCAAAGTGAAGGAAATTGCCTTGAGTATTTGAATAAACTTTGGACATTTCATCAGTTTTGGGACTGTTACATAATATGGAGATCTTTGGTGTTAGGGTAAATGTGTTGCGTAGGATGGGTTGTGTGTGAGTCTGTTATGAGCTATGTGAAAATGTGGTGGGTTGAGTGAAAACTCTTCCAGGTATGATGATGTATTTGAGCATTTGTCTCTGTTTTGTGGTCTTCATTGGGACACTTACAGTTCCTTTAGGAGCCTTTCTAAAGGAAGGTATTTTCTAGGATTGGGCTTTGAATGTTAATACCATCATCACACTCATGTATTCTGTTTGGTTGAATCTGAACGAATAGTCCCCTTATATAGTCACACTATAACCACCATTACAGACTATATTCCTACATAATGCTTAGTAAAATAGAAGCAGGATTTTGATGGTGGTGGTGGTGCTGGTGGTGGTGGTGGTGGTGGTGGTGGTGGTGGTGGTGGTGGTGGTGGTAGTGGTGGGTTTTGTTTGGTTGGTTTTGGGCAAGTCATTCTTCTAGCCTGATATTTTTAATCTTCATATTTTTGTCTTATTGAATAGTGTTTTTCTACATGTCTAACATTTGTTATTGTGCTAAGCTTCATCCATATGTTAACTCATAACTTTTTAACACCAAGGATGTCATGCATACATGACATCAATACTGATCTGCAGAATGAATGGCTTGCAGGTTTATAGCATTTTCTCTGCTCTCTGTATGTTTTGTTGAAGCCTGGGCTTAGCCGTGCACTGACTACTTAGACACCAGTCTCAGATATGATAAAAATGTATTGAATGCTTGTTTCAGAGTGATGGATCGGGACCACCAAGAGTACTTGGGAGCCTAGTTGTGGAACTGTCTATTCTCAGGCCAGGCATTTTATAGGAAAAAACCAGGTTCAAAAGTTTATAAGGCAGGCACAGAAGTGGTTTAGCATTTTTGGCTAACTAGAAAAAATATTAACAGCTAAACTTTAAGCTGATTGGTCCTAGGTGAAGTAAGAGGGGATGGATAGGTAGTACACAGGGGAATTTCAGAACAGTGAGATAACAGAGTGTGATGGTTTGTATATGCTTGGCCCAGGGAGTGGCACAATTAGAAGGTATGGCCCTGTTAGAGTAGGTGTCGCCTTGTTGGAGTATGTGTGTCACTCTGTGAGGGCTTTAAGAAACCCTCATCCTAGCTGCCAAAAAGCCAGTATTCTGCTAACAGCTTTCAGANCAACATATAAAATGACTATAGTTATGTCAGACCAATTCAGGTTTTTTTTAACTTTTAAAATATATGCATGAGTCTTTTGCCTATATTTATAGATGTGAACCATATGAAACCCTGGTGTTTACTGAAGTCAGAAGAGAGCATTGGATTCTCTTGGCCAGGAATGGTTGGGAGTCTAAAAGTGAGGCCTGGGTTTAATCCAAGTTCTTTGCAAAAACAAGTGATCTTCATAAAGTCATCTTTTTATAGCTTATTATATTTTTATTTGTGTTGTTAGTGTTTTATTTTCTTAGGATCATTTTTTCATTAATCTTTTTGAGAACTCTTTGTCCATTAGTAACTTATTAAAAGTGTACTTTTTCATAGGAATACCATAGTAGCATTATAGTTTATACAGGGTCACTCCCGTTTTTTGATAGACAAGTACATTTCTGGAGTGAACATTTAACTCTCTGGAGGATTTTGTGTGAGTCCCTATGTGCTTTCTATCTTTTTTTGTATTTTTCTTTGGGACAGAAACTTATGTCCCTTTGTCTTGAAGATCACTACATAGAACAGGTTAGCCCAGAAATTAGAGAATTACCTGCCTCTGCCTCCTGAGGTCTGAGATTAAAGGTGAGTACCACCACAACCATCTTTTTCCTCTTTTTTTGAGGTTAGTAATTTTGTTGATGTATCTTCAATTATACGCCTCTGTTTGTATCTCTTTGTATATGTTAGTAGGCATTTGTCCTACAAGGCGATACCTTATTCATTGTGAACAGAAATGAGAGATGTGATTCTCCTTTACTGTTTCTTTCTAAAATGAGTTTGTGATTGCATTTAAAATTCTCTGACTTGGAATTAATATGCTGGGCACACAGAATTATGTAAATATATTTTCAGTGGAGTGCATTTATAATACAGTCAGTCTCATTATTTCTATTTCATATACATGTAATATATATATATATATATGTGTGTGTATATATATATATATATATATATATATATATATATATATATATACACCCTGTATACACATACATATACATTGTATACTTTAGAATGCAATGACCTATGAGGATGTGCATGTAAACTTCTCTCGGGAAGAATGGGCTCTGCTGGATTCTACTCAGAAGAGTCTCTACAAAGATGTGATGCTGGAAACCTACTGGAACCTTACTTGTATAGGTAATTATGTGAATTTTCCTTCACTTTTCAACTTAGGGGGACATGACTTTGCTAGAGATGAATGTTCTTCTGTGATTTTGATTGTGAAAAAGAAAAGATGAGTAAATTTGGCATTGTGCTAAGGTTCACAGAAGACAATAATTCATATATTGCATAATTTCCAGTAATATACATATCTGCTACTGTATTTTAGGCTACATGTGGGACGACTGCAATATTGAGGATCATTGTCAAAGTTCTAGAAGACATGGAAGGTAATTTTCATGTGCTAGCTGATACATAAGTGTCTCTGAAGAAATTTTAATGCACGCTGAAATTTTAATGAAAAAAAAGTTTAACCAAGCACAGTTTTGTGAGGTTTATTAAATTCACACATACCATATTTCTCAATGTCAGGTAGCTGATCAGTGTTTACAAATTATTCCTTTAATAAACAAGAAAAAGACATAAGGCCTTAACAGATGTCACAGCTTTAATCATAGCCACTTGAGAACCATGTTGTTATACTTTCCTTTGTTCAAGGATATTTGATCACATTCTGAACCCAAGATCTTGAACTGCCAAAACATGTTTGTTGTTGCAGTATGGCTCAGCTCTAGCACACACCAAGAGCTCTCTATAAACAAGTGTTAAATAAAGTGAATGATAGGTCAAGAGGCAGAGCAGTTGACAAGAAGAAAACCCAGGAAAGAAAAAGGAGGATCTTTGAGTTCAAGGGTATTGAAGAGAGCATGGAGCAGCAGAAGGAGCTTTTACCTTCTGGGACATTGTTGGAGTAGGAAGGTCATCTGGGTGTTTTCTCTGCCTCCCTTGAGCTAGCAGACTTTCACCACAGCATCTGGCTCTTGAGTCTTCACTTGGTAAATCTACTGTTTGGGATTTTGTTTTTAAAACAACAGTTCAACCACTTAGTTTTACACCATTCAAGTATCAGAAAATGCAAACACATTGATTAGGGAGTGTTAATGTATGACCAAGACCTGTTTTAAGCAAATCCTCCATAGTAAAGCTAGTGTTACTCATATACTTGTAGGATGTACCATAGTATAGTGAGAGAGGTAGTTTATGAGAGTCAAGAAGGTGTTGTAGTGGAGAAACTTGAATCCCTAAACCACATGTCTATGAGGAACAAAAAGTTAAAATATGTGACTGCAATGTGAATATCTTTTATTTGTTCTTCCTTTAATAGGTATATCAACTGTCCCTCTGCATATGGGAAGAAGCAGTGTACCAATCCCTTTCCTAGAACAATTAAAGGAAGATATGTAATCATCCCCTTTGTGAGAAGAGGAGGTGAATGTGATACAAGTTTACAAGTACTTGGTTTTCCAGCTTCAGTGGGAATACATCAAAATACTGACATTGGAGAAAAGCCCTATGAGTACAAGGAAAGTGGAAAATCTTCTGTCTGTCCTGGTTCACTTTGCACATGTAGTGTGACTCACACTATAGGAAAATGTTATGAATGCAATCAGTGTAGTAAAGCTCTGAGTTCTTCCCGTTCTCTTCAGAGACGTGACCAAACTCATATAGGAAAAGGAAGTGATGAATGTGAGCCAAGTAGTAAAGGCTTAACCCATCCCAGGTATCTTCAAATACAGCAGACAGCCAATTATGAAGAGGACCTCTATGAGTGGAATCAATATGGTAAATCCTCTTTACAGCTACACCGAAGAACTCATTTGGGAATGAAATCCTGTGAATATAATCATGAAGATAAATTCATTTCACATCAGAATTGTAATCAAGTAGGTAGAACTAATACTAGAGACACAAAGCTTGACTATCATCAATGGGGTAAAGCCTTTGCATGTCCCCGTTATTTTCAAATATATGAAAGAATTCATACTGAAGAGAAACCCTATGAATGTAGTCAATGTGGTAGAGCTTTTACATGTCACAGTACTCTTCAAATCCATGAAAGAATTCATACTGGAGAGAAACCCTATAAATGTAATCAATGTGGTAAAACCTTTGCATGTAAGAGGTATCTTCAAGTACATGAAAGAATTCATACTGCAGAGAAACCCTATAAATGTAATCAATGTGGTAAAGCCTTTGCATGTAATAGTTATCTTCAAATGCATGAAAGAATTCATACTGGTGAGAAACCCTATAAATGTAATCACTGTGGTAAAGCCTTTGCATGTAACAGCAATCTTCAAAAGCATGAAAGAATTCATACTGGAGAGAAACGGTATAAATGTAAGCAATGTGGTAAAGCCTTTGCATATAGCAGTAATCTTCAAAAGCATGAAAGAACACATACTGGAGAGAAACCCTATGAATGTAATCAATGTGGTAAAGCCTTTACATGTCACAGTAGTCTTCAAATCCATGAAAGAATTCATACTGGAGAGAAACCCTATAAATGTAATCAATGTGGTAAACCCTTTGCTCGTAAAAGATATCTTCATATTCATGAAAGAATACACACTGGAGAGAAACCCTATGAGTGTAATCAATGTGGTAAATCCTTTGCTTATAGCAGTAGTCTTCAAAAGCATGAAAGAATTCACACCGACAAAAACATCCCCCAGCCATCTAAGAGCTGAGGAATAACTTCCCATACCAGATTCTTTTCCCCCACTGAGCTCTCTCACTAGTGTTTGATTAAGAATACTATATCCATTCCTTCTTTAAAATATTGGCTCCTTTTCAAATTTTATATGTATTGCCATCACAAAATACATAATAAAACTATGAATGAAAATAATATTTATGTGTCTTTTTTGGGGATTATATTAGTTTATTCTGAGGCCTAAAACTTGTCCTTAACATTTTTAGAGAAACACATATGTATGCCAGAGAGTTGCCTTGGGGTTTAAAGGTGGTTGTTGGTAAGCTTGAAGACCTAAGTTTATTCTCTTGGATAGCCACATTACTCACGCAAGTTTTTCTCTGAATACTACACTTGGGTTGTATGTACATCCACACAGCAGAACATAATATAAATATTGTTGAAACCAAAATAAGTGCCAGTGAGTTCACCTATCAGGTGCTGCCAAACTTAACTAGCTTGGTTTGACCTCTAGTACTCACATCAAGGACCTAGAGAATAAACATCCCTAAGTTTTCCTGTAACTGGCACATGCACACCATCACACAGGTATATACACATAGTTAAAAAGTTTAAAAGAGATGACATTCACAAAGCAAAGAAATAACCAGAATAATGGGAACATAGGTTACTATTTACTAGTTGTAATTAATATATTTTAAAATTCCAAGAAGTCTTAGTGTTCAAAACAATTAGAATTCCTGTTTAAATCTCTTTTTTTTTCTTCTTTAAAAGATTTTATTTGGGCTGGAGAGATGGCTCAGTGGTTAAGAGCACCGACTGCAGTTCCGAAGGTCCTGAGTTCAAATTCCAGCAACTACATGGTGCCTCACAACCATCCGTAATGAGATCTGACACCCTCTTCTGGTGCATCTGAAGACAACTACCGTGTACTTACATATAATAATAAATAAATCTTTTTTTTAAAAAAGTTATTTAAAAAAAAAAGATTTTATTTATGTCTGTGAGTAAACCATCTCTGTCCTCAGACATACCAGAAGAAGGCATCAGATCCCATTACATATGGTTGTGAGCCACCATATTGTTGCTGGGAGTTGAAGTTAGGACCTTTGGAAGAGCAGTCAGTACTCTTAACCACTGAACCATCTCTCCAGCCCTCCTGTTTAAATCTTATATTATCATTTCATTCCTAGATAGTACATTTTAAAAATATATCTCACCTGGATGGAGTGGTGCACACATGTAATCCCAGCACCTTGTGAAAGAGAAGCAGGTGGATCGCTCTGACCTTGAGGCTAGCTGGTCCACAGAGTTCCAGGATGATCATAGCTACATAAGAGGTCCCATTTAAAAAAAAAAAAAAAGAGTTGGGCAAGGGCTTAGAAAGATGACTTAGAGATTTAGAAACTGGCTGTTCTTTCAGGGAACCTGGGTTCAATTCCCTGCTCTTACATGGAAGCTTAGAAGTGGACTGTAACTTCATTTCCAGAGGTTCCAACATCCTCACAGACATCCATGCAGGCAAAAATACTTAGGCACATACAATAAAATACGTTTTTAAAAAGTTTTAAAGAATATGTCACATTATGGAACTTTCCTTAACATAATCTGGATTCATCTCTACATAAGTAAGTCATTGCCCTGATTCACATCAATAGAATTGTGTAAACATTGACAACGAGAAACAATATACAGAATTCATTAACAGTTTTAGAAATCTATTCAATCCTTCAGTGACCATGTAGCAGGGATTTCCATCACCTGGGAATGATAGAGAATAGAAGGAGTAACTGGGCATTTTCATCTTTTTCATTATTTGGGGGCTTAAGGTCGGACTCAGTAGTACTGCTGTTGTTTACCCAAGTTCTATCCCTAGAACCTTCATCAGATGGTTCAGACATATATATTAATCCTAGGTCAAAAGGTCTGATGATGAGTTTTTCTGCCTTTCTTAGGCACCAAGTATGCTAATGGTGTAAGGACGTGTGTGTGTGTGTGTGTGTGTGTGTGTGTGTGTGTGTGTGTGTGTGTTAAGGGCTTCTTTTATGTTTATGGTATTTTTTTAATAAAATGAATTCACGTGCATTGTTGAAACATGATCTTGAAATTCACTCATATACAAATTCTGAGTGCTCACAGGAACACTCAAAGAAAAGTCTTGTGACTTAAGTTTCGTCAAACACAGTATTATTCTTGGAATGCATTTGTGTGCTCTTCTCAGGGTTTGAAGATAGTTTGCCTCAAATTACTCATTATTGTTTGATATTGTTATTCAGTTGTTTAAACTATCCTTTATATGTCTGTATGGAAAAAACATGTTTTCCCCATGTGTCAGTTTTCTAATCGTATATACTTTGATCTCATTAGAACTATAGGCTTTTCTTCATGGCTCAACAACTCCATTGCCCTATTCTGTTCTTTGCAATTCGACCCATTCTTATCTTGTTGTACAAAGCCCAAGTCTAAGTGGATCAAGGACTTCCACATAAAACCAGATACACTGAAACT
>LR750885.1:239068-265398 GCA_902729485.2 Mus minutoides | reverse complement strand
AAAAAAAAAAAAAAAGAGTAGCTTGTGTTGTATACACATGTAAAAATGAATGGGGGGAAAGCCTTAGATAATAGCACATCTCCAATTAGCCTTTTCATTTACGTAGTGCCGAATCAAAGGGATGAGCTGCAAGAACGAAGGGCGGCAAGTTAGCTGTTCCTTACAGCTTTTAGTTTACTACGGCAAAACAGTGGAGTTTCTGTTGGAAAATGCAAGTCTGAAGAAAGATCAAAGTGGTCAGACCGGTGGAGCTAAGAAATCTGTCCTAGGAATTAGAAGTTTCTGGATTTCTTGTTCTATATACGTATTGTAAAAAAAGATCCAGTCTCTGGGGTAGTGTCTTCCACGTTCATAGCCCTGTTTAGACAATAAAACCTCACAGCGATGAACCAAGTGGAAACCACAGATGATATCAAAACTCTGTTGGGGCTGGCAGATCCCTAGAGGGTTATGATAGCTGGGAAAACTATTCGCCAATCTCATTTTCCAAGAAGCGTGGGCTAAGAGTGTGAGTTGCCAAAGCTCTAGGGTGCTCCAGGGCAGGCAATCAGAGGTACAAGTTGAGAATGCTCAGGATGGTTGAGGGAATTTTCTGTCACGTGACTGAAAGTATGAGGAACAAGTTCACATGGGGTCAGTTAGCACTTCTGTCCCCACTGATATAAACGAGGGCACCTTAAGTAACACAGTGAACACATTAGCAATGTAAATCCTGCTTTTCTTTATAGCCATGGTTCCTCCAGGAGTGTTGGCTTTCTTGCTCACCAGATCAAAGCTAGATTCAGATGTTTTCTAAAGCATTTTAATATCTTGGAATATATCTTCCTGAGTGGATTGGGCTATCGTTCTCCATCCACGTCAAAGCTCTGGTATTTCAGAGTAGACTCTGGTATCTCATTGTGAACTCCACAGCTGCCACTTAGAGAGAGTGGCCCCAGGAACGGGATTTCCTGCCTCCAACTCTGCAGTTCCTAGGTGCATCAATCCCTCTGACACTCAGAACGCTCTCCTGGGCCTTAGCATTGGCTATGTGGAGTGTGGTGTACCCTGGGTCCAGGGCAAAGACCCAGGAAAGCAGCCACCACTGCTCCAAGATGGCAGAAGATAAAAATTTGTAGGCAATTATTCATTCTTATGTTGTTCCTTGCCCAGAACAGAAACTATCCATTTTCCATTTGACAAAGCAAGACCACAGTGGTATTAGGTCACCAATAATCCTCGCCAGTGATAATATGGAAAATGAAGATGGGTCTGGCAAAGGGCCAGTTGCTTCACAGGCATGTTTTAGCAGAGAGTGAGCTCATTCCCCTTCTGACTTGGAGCAGTTTCAAGTGCCAGAGGAAACTGGAAAGGAGATACTGAATGATGGGCAGGGTCTACCTGTTTCCTCATAAAACATAACACTGCCATTCTTTGCTTCAACTAAACAGTGTAAGTGACCGTCCCTGACCCATTTAAAACATTTACTTTTCTAGAAAAACCTATGAAGTGGATGTGAGACAATCCCCAAAGGGGCCTTGCGATCCAGCCTGTGACTTGGACCTTAGGGCTAGGGTTGGGAGATGGAGGCAGGGGTAGGGGGCTGGAGGGGGTTGGGGGGCTCACGGGAGCAGGCAGAGGTCAGCAGGTGCAGGATTATAAATTTCCGGTCTTCTGGTCTCTATGTCACACAGCTAGATGTAAACAGGTGTCTAACCTCTTCCCTTGTTTTCTGTCATGTCTTGGTGTTGTGTTTAGTGGAACTTACAAGCTGTGTCGGTGACATATACAGTGCTCCTAAAGGCAAAGATGCAGCAGCACCTTAGAGGCAGGAAGGAGCCTTGTCTCCCTCTGCCCTTCCTACACGTGACCCTTCACCGTGCTTCCAGATAAAAATCAGATTAAAGGCTTCCTAGCCTAAGATACCTGTTTCCCACAGTGTCCTCGAGTTTAGAAACCTCTTTCCCAGATAAAATATTTAGGGCAAGTGCTGTGTTAATAATAATAAAGCATGTTCAATCTTTTTGCAAGGTGTTAGGACTCGGTATCAAACAATAGCTATAAGAGATGTGTCATGGCCAGCCACCCGGCCACGACAGGGGGTTGAGTGGAGATGACGAAGAAATGAGATCTCTTTGGAGAGCAGCACAGTAGACAAACTGCAGGCAGAATTTCTAGGACGTTTTGAGTCCTCATAGAGGCCTGAAGAGGTGAATTTAAAGTGAGGCTGGCTAGCAGCTTGTTCATTTTCTTGGTCAGTCATCTATCTGGATTTAACAGTTGAGAGATACTCTGGGCTTGGCCAGGATCGGGTTTCTTAGATGAGAATTTTAGCAAGCAAGAGGTGTGAATGCCTCAGGAAAGGGTTTGGTCTTTGGTGGGTAGGAAGCACGGATGTATAGGAAGGGGCAATAGTAATGGGCAGGGGTCCTTTAGGTGTAGAGGTCTGGGCTAACAAGGGACAGTTGGAATCCAGAGAACTAGAGAACACGGATGCAAAGGAAACTCAGGAGAGTTAAGATGAAGTATCTATTGGCTGTGGTATGAGCTATCACCAGGTGGAGAGGAGAGTGATGTGGACAAAGGAAAATGCTATTGGAAGTGAGGAGGTGAAGGTCCTGGGTGGGTCCTGCTGATGACACCCAGAATAGCAAAGGGCTAGGATGGCAGAAGGCAGCAACTGAGCCATGTGTCAATCATCTCCAAGGACTTACTAGGACAAGGAATTCAAACAGGCCAGGGAACAGCATAAGCTTCAAAGAACCTTGCGATATCAAAGGAAAGAAAGATGCTATTGAAATGGTGAGGAAACATTTAGACCTTCAGAATGATGTGGAGCGTCAGAGCAAAGCACTGTTTGGGAGCTATGCGGTGAAATGGTGTCCTCATGGGAAACCTGGGCTTCAAGTCTACTCCTAGAAGATTAAAGGGGGATGATGTCCTATGACTTTGCTGAAGCACTATGTTCCAGAGGGTTTGGGGGGGACCAGTTTGGGGTCTGGGGAGAGTTGGATAAGAGGATGTCAGTTGTTCATGGGAATGAGAGTCCACCGAGTAACGATGGAGCTACAGAAGGGTAAAGAGGCACTAGTAGGGAGCGGTCAATTCAAGTTGAGACCAGTTAAATGAAGAGATCTCTCTTTTCCCTTGGCTGAAGCACAGAGAAAGCATTTTTGTACTTGGCCCATCTCTGCTGCACATGGCTCCCCTGATGTCTTGTTTCTCACGGCAAGGGAGGGAGAGCTCAGAGTTTTTTTGCTTCTGTGTTCTTTAGCACTGACACAAAGTGAGTCCCACTAAAACTCCATGTCTGCATGTTCCTAAGACTTGTGCTAGGGATGGAAGCTCCTTAGGACCTGCCAATACCATAACATTAACGGGAACTTAAGCTAGCATCATCACCCTCCAGGTGCATGTAGGGGAAGCTTTCAAGGACTCTTTTTCTTTCCTTGCTTCTGTCCTGCAGGAGTGGGGTCCAACAAGGATGGGTATTATCCTACAAGGCCAACGCCCCCTCATCAGGAGACACAGTTTTCCTCTTGACCCCAGTTTCTCTGTGGCTAGTACTCAGGAACCCAGTCCCAGGCTCCCTCAGTGCTCTGCTCTTTCATGGCTGTGCTTGAGCAGACACTGGGGAGGCATGTGGTTTGCTCTGTAGATCAACCTCTACATACAAGCCCCCTCAAAACCTACTCTGTACGAACCCAGTAATCACACGAGGCTATCTCAGCTTGAAGTAAAATTGCTCCTTTGGTGACAGTAGTTACATTTCAAGTATGAGGCAGTTATCATATCGGGTCACCCTGGAGACAGACTCATCAGAGAGGAAGTTCCATAGTAGGGCTCTGGTGTAGACCATTAACGAAGCGGCTGTGCTGGTTTGATTCTCCAGCGTTTTGTTTAGTTGTTTGTTTGTTTGTTTGTTCCTAGCTGCAGAATCTGTGAACTGACACCAGACCCAGAAGGCTACCAGAAACAGGGACTGGGCAGGCCAAAAGCCTTGCACTGAAGTGCAGGCATGGCGCAGTACAAAGGCACCATGCGGGAGGCTGGCCGGGCCATGCACCTGATCAAGAAGCGTGAGAAGCAGAAGGAGCAGATGGAGGTGCTGAAGCAGCGCATCGCAGAGGAGACCATCATGAAGTCAAAGGTGGACAAGAAGTTCTCGGCACACTACGACGCAGTGGAGGCCGAGCTGAAGTCCAGCACGGTGGGCCTGGTGACCCTGAATGACATGAAGGCCAAGCAGGAGGCCCTGCTGAGGGAGCGGGAGATACAGCTGGCCAAGAGGGAGCAGCTGGAGCAGCGCCGGCTACATCTGGAGATGCTGCGTGAGAAGGAGCGAAGGCGAGAGCGCAAGCGCAAGATCTCCAACCTGTCTTTCACGTTGGACGAGGAAGAAGATGGTGAACAAGAGGATGGCCGCCGGGCTGAGAGTGCTGAGGCCCACGGTGGTGGGGCCAAGAAGAACTTGGGCAAGAACCCCGATGTGGACACGAGCTTCCTGCCCGACCGCGAGCGTGAGGAGGAGGAGAACCGGCTGCGCGAGGAACTGCGGCAGGAATGGGAGGCGAAGCGCGAGAAGGTGAAGGGCGAGGAGGTGGAGATCACTTTCAGCTACTGGGATGGCTCCGGCCACCGGCGCACGGTGCGCATGCGCAAGGGCAGCACAGTGCAGCAGTTCCTGAAGCGGGCGCTGCAGGGGCTGCGCAAGGACTTCCGGGAGCTGCGTGCGGCAGGCGTGGAGCAGCTCATGTACGTCAAGGAGGATCTCATCCTGCCGCACTACCACACCTTCTACGACTTCATCGTGGCCAAAGCCCGGGGCAAGAGCGGCCCGCTCTTCAGCTTCGACGTGCACGACGATGTGCGGCTGCTGAGCGATGCCACGATGGAGAAAGATGAGTCACACGCGGGCAAGGTGGTGCTGCGCAGCTGGTACGAGAAGAACAAGCACATCTTCCCTGCCAGCCGCTGGGAGCCCTACGACCCCGAGAAGAAGTGGGACAGGTACACCATCCGGTGATGCTAAGCCCCAATTTGGTGACCTTACTCTCTATCGAAAATCAATAAATACAGAGGGTATTTATCCCATGAATCGGATGTGTTGGTTCTGTACCTGGCGTCATTCTTCGGTGTTTTTAATGTTTCTGTTTGTGGCTCTTTTTGTGTTCCATGTGATAAGGGACACATTTTTTTGACTAAGTGGGTTGTGCACATTGGCATGGTGGGCTGGCAGACTGGGTTTGATTTTCTTGCTCAATGTTTTACTTGTGTTGTGAGCAAAATTGTTGTAGTCAATTGACTCAGTTTCCCCACCTCTACAAGTAAGTAACACCCCATAAGGCCAACGTGAGGAGTGAATTAATATTTGTAAACACTTGGAACTCACTCAGTAAATGCCTGCTGTTGTTTTTGTGGACCTGATTGCTTTACTAAAGAATGCCTACACGATCCATCTCTGAAATGCCAAACAAGGGTAGACCTGCATATCATTGGTTTCAGGGTCAGTCAGTGCCTGAAAGCTTATAAGATCAGAAGCACTAATTTCTCTTATATTCACCCAAAGCTCACATCTACATGGCACTATTACAAATCCCACCCTTTACGTTTTTATATGTTATTCATTGTTGAGTGTTGTGTTAATTTTCACTTAAAAACGTCTAAAATACAATGCATCTCTTTCACAGAGTTTTAAAGTTACCCCCTTTTATGTTAAAGACCAAGACTTGTACTTTGGAACTCTTGCTCTGTTTCTGGCCACGAGTACTTGTGCCAACTCAAGAACATGAATTCTCACAACCTTGGTGATATTGGGTGCTGGTTATCTTAAGGGTCACATATACAGATTTCTCAATAGCCTGCTTGTATCCAGAGCCTTTCCTCGGGGCAGGATAAGGGCATTTGTCTGTTTTGAAGCATCCTAATGGGCAGCCAGACTGGGAGCAAATGGTTGAAGGTAGCCATCTCCCAACCTTCATCCCTCCCCCCATCCCCTTTCTTTTCACTCCTCCCCTCCTCACCCCTACCCTTGAGTGCCTGCTGGGGCGAGCGACACTGAACTAAGGGCCCACTGAAGAACTCCTGGATTCACTTCAACAGATGAGAGTCTCAGGCTCCACCCCAGACCTGCTGAGTCCCAGCAGGATCCTTGTGTGACTCAATCTAGCTGGTCAGATGTCTGCTCTCCAGTTGGCATGTCTGGCCTCTACGCTCAAGCTCTAGATTCCACAGCTGTTAATGGTCCACAGGTCCATGCCCTGTTCCCCAGTCCAGCCCTGTTTCCCAGACCAGCTGTCATTTAAAAACTGGTGGCTGAACATATTCTAACTCCTGGGCCTATTTCCTAGTTTGAATTGTGTGTTGGCAAGTTATATATATAATTTATGAGGTTCAAGTTTGTGTTGAGCCGGGCGTGGTGGCGCACGCCTTTAATCCCAGCACTTGGGAGGTAGAGGCAGGCGAATTTCTGAGTTCGAGGCTAGCCTGGACTACAGAGTGAGTTCTGGGACAGCCAGGGCTATACAGAGAAACCCTGTCTCGAAAAAAAAAAAAAAAAAAAAGTTTGTGTTGTAACTTTTAATATCGAGTAGGGTGATAAAATTAAGCTAATGGACCTAGGCATCACCTATCCTACACTCTTTTCCCTGAATATAACTGTTTTACATTCCACATGTGAGAACATGTGGAATTTATCTTCTTGTGTGTGCTTATTATACATTATTCTCCACTTCTCATGCTGCTGCAAATAAAGTTTCTTTCTTTTTCAGAACTGAGTGTATTCCTTTGAGTATAGACGGCGTTTTCTTTATCTTTTATCTCTTGTTGGACATCTTAATTAATTCTATAATTTGGCAATTGAAAATAGTGTTGAGGTAAACATCGGAGTATAGACTTCTCTTCCACATATGAATTTCGATCTCTGTGTGTGTAAACAAAAATGTGATTACTGAATATGTGTGTGTGTGTGTGTGTGTGTGCGCGCGCGCGCGTGTGTGTAATTCTACCTTTAGGTTCTTGAGGACCTTCTTTTTTCCTCCATAATGGTAGACTAATTTGCATTTCTACTATAGTAAACAGGCCCCTTTCTCTGTATCCTCACCAACACATTCTGCCTTTTGTTGATAATGACATCCTAACTTGTGAGACGCGCTGCCTCCTGACTTTAATGTGTATCTTCCTGATTACTAGTGATGTTTCTAATTCTCCCATCACCTGTTAGCCACTCACATATCTGTTGCTTGAGATATCTCTTTTCAGGCACTTGCCCATATCTGAATTGGACATTCTGTTTTGTTTTGCTTTTTGTTTTGCTTTTTTTTTGTTACCAAGATAGCTGAGGTCCTTATTCACTCTAGATATCAATGCTTTATCAGATGTATGCTTTGCAAATATTTTCTCTTAGCTTCAACCTTAGTTTGGCTGGTCGCCCTGTGAATTGTTTCTTTTGGTACAGAAGCTTTTAAAAATCTTTATATAATACCATTTTCTCCTTTACCTTTATTATCTGCAGTTTTAGGATCACATCTAAAAAATTCTCTGCCCAGACAATGTTGATTTTTCTTTTCTTGCATATCTTCTTAGAGTGTAGACTTTGGGTGTTTCGGTTTCGCCTTAATCCATTTTTGAGTGAATCTTTGTTGATATTATGAGAAAAGGGGTCCATTTCATCCTTTCACAGACCCAGCAGGTTCCAGAGATTAGTTACGATGGACACACAGCTGGTGTCCGCTGTGTCATGTGTAAGTATTAACAAATGTGTTTTCTCGGGTTTGAATCTAAATCTGTTTCATTTCAATACCCATGATTGCCTGTTCATGGTAACTCATGTTCATTCATCACATGCTCCTTTTGTATAGAGAGCATTTTGCCAGGCTCAGGAAAGCATCTGTCCTCTTCCCCTCCCATATCAGGTCCCCAGAGGTAACTGCCTTTCAGCTGAAACTGGAAATGTACCGCTACATCCCTTAGTATCCCATTGCCTCTTGTGTTGTTGGTTTTGAGGTACCAATCCTACCGTACCACGCACACCACACTGCCCACCCCAATCCTCCCAGAAATAAAGAGCAACTTCAACCAGATCAATATTCATGTGTTCACAATATGATCATTATAAATATCCCATTGTAGTACATTGTGAAGACTATTTGGGGGAGGGGAGGATAAATAAGTTTCTTGTTTTCTATTTTGGTTGAATCTTGTGTTGTTATCGGATGTGCCTCGTACATTATGTCAATTGTGTTCTCCCCAACCCTCACCCCCGGCATTAGGGCCTTAGTGCAATGCTGTCAACCTAAAATAGCAGACATTCTCCAATGATAATGAGCTCAGTTGAGAGAGAGCAACAATCAGCAAAAGCCTGCGGTAGGCGGTGCCTTTCAAGCCATGGACGACTGTTGATATGCTCTGGGAGATACTGAAGAGCAAGGAGTTTTAAAGACAAGAATGAGGAAGGTTATGTAAGATGAAGAGAACCTCAGTTATGAGAGAAGCTGAAGCCATTTGTTAGTGGAGTCAGGCAAGTGTTCTCTCCTCATTCATCAAACCCAAAGTTTCCTCTCTTGAGACCAAATCAGCAAGCATGCCAGCAATCTCCGCTACTTGAAAACTGCTCAGAGGCCTTCCCATACACTCCTATCCAGTGTGGCCATTCTCCATGATGAAAGCTAGTATTCTGGAACTTTCCTTCTGCTCCAGCCTAAGGTTTCCCACTTAACATTATGTTGGGCTTGGTAGTGCACTCCTATAATCTCAGGTAGTCCAGATGCTGAGGCAGGGGGATGGCAAGCTCAAGACCAGCTGGAGTAACTTGGGAAGAACTTGTGTTATAAAGAGTAAAAATAAGTAAATATTAAAAAGTTACTGAGAATAGTCCAGAGGTAGAGTGTTTACTTATGTTCTTGGGGCTGTTAGTTTAATCCCTAGCTAAAACAAATTGTTTCTAGAGCTTAAATTACTAAACTGGTCTTCACTGTAGCCTCTTACATAGAGGAAAGTGTGGCAGGCTGTATAACCATCCTCTCTCAAGATGTGAAAAGCAGAGTCCACAGCCTTACCACTTCCATCAAACTCCATCAAACCCAGTCAGCAGAAACTCAAGGACAGACATCGTCACGTCAGACCTGGAAAACGCCAGGTTCACCCTAGGAGAAAGCCAGACTGGCAACTCCTTTTCATTGCCTCCTCCTCTTCAGAGCATTCAGAGTGCTCTGCTGAGCCCTGCCTGTACAGAACCACTGCATGGGCTTCTCAAAGGCAGACAGACACCTGCCATGCCAAAGCCTCTCCCCATGAAGTCTTAGCCACAAATGAGTTCTCAGGCCCTCTGTTTCCTACCACACTAGTAGGTATCACATAATCTGTTAGGCCTCTTCTCTCATTCTGTGTTCCCCTGTCAACCCTGAAGCCAAGACTTCAAGGACTCCTGCCTCCCTCTGACCTCAAAAGCCACCTGGACCTCATGAGCCATTTAACTTTACTGGATGAAGGCAACCTCTCACCAAGATGCCATAACTTAAGAACCTCTGGAACTTTCCTTCTGTTCAAGCCTAAGGTTTCCCACTTCTTTTTTCAGTATCTTTTCTTGATTTGCATCCTCTATCCAATGACTTTGAGGATGTTTAAGAAGTATTAACATTGTGTTGAGGATGCCATAACTTAAGAACCTCTGGAACTTTCCTTCTGCTCAAGCCTAAAGTTTCCCACTTCTTTTTTCGGTATCTTTTCTTGATTTGCATCCTCTGTCCAAAGACTTTGAGGATGTTTAAGAAGTATTAACATTGTGTTGAGCTTGGCAGTACACTCCAGTGCATCCAGATCATACCCCAGCAACTTCCCAGTGGAATTCAAGACTGGGATAGACAGTTTAGTCCCCCTTAGACCAAATCTAGCAGGAAAGCTGTAACCTTGTCATGGAGGTACTAATGTCCCATCAGAATCCCCACAGACACATGCCATCCCTCCCACCCTGCTCCTGTCACCAGGCTCACACTCTGAAGTCACTACACCCCCTCAAAGATGAACTCTGTGTGTTGACTGAGACACATTCATATCCTGACCTGTGAATTATCAACCAGCTCCATTCATTCACACTTAGAAGTTTACACACTGCTAGTCACAGTAGGAACCAGTATTTAATAGACTGCAGCGACTATTTTCACACCTTGACTGTTTTCCTTAATCCCACTACCATGCAGTTCTGTTGTAACAGACTCTATGGTCCCCATGCTACAGATGGAGGCCCAGAAGGCCTTAGTGAATATTTTTTTTTTTTTGGAAAGTTGTACAGTTAGTATGGACAGAATTGTGGCCCTTCACTGCCTTGGTCTTTGTGCAGAGCCCTGGCTTTAGTGGTGGTACATCCATTTTTTGTAATCTTGAATTACTCTCTAAAGCAGATGTGCTGTGCATTTATCTCCCCAGTTTTCTTTTAGGGGATTATCACAGTTGGATGTGGGCCTGCCCCTTTAAGACACTGAACATTCTAAACTGCCAGATCCCATAACCTGAAGAGATGAGGGCATACACACTCCTCCTGCAGCGCTCATCCTCCCTCTCTCCTCCCTCCCTCCCCTCCTCCTCCTCCTTCTTCTTCCCCTCTCTCTCTCTCTCTCTCTCTTTCTCTCTCTCTTTCTCTCTCTCTCTCTCTCTCTCTCTCTGAGTTAAGACACCAAGCTCTCCTATCACTTTATAGTTCCTAATTCAGGGTTCTATCTAGTACCTTCAATAAAGGTCAGATATTTTTCTATTTTTCTTTGGTCGGTGGCTCTTTGTGCAAGGTCTTCTCTTTCTATGTATGATGTTCTTCCTTCCCCCTTCCCTCTCTCAGACAGACAGACATGTGTGCACACGTGAGTGAGGGAGGAGAGAAGGAGGGGGAGGCGAGGAGAGAGAGAGAGAGAGAGAGAGAGAGAGAGAGAGAGAGAGAGAGAGACTACCCTTTTGTAAAGCCCTCGACCTAAGGCCTCATCATAACTCCCACAGCTGTGAGGTCCATTCTTGAAAGGTGATAATGTGTCAGTTCTTCTCCAACCAACCAACCAACTAACCAACCAACCAACCAACTAACCAACCAACTAACCAACCAACTAACCAACCAACCAACTAACCAACCAACCAACCAACCAACCAACTAACCAACCAACCAACCAACCAACCAACCAACCAACCAACCAATCAACCTACTGCCTCTTCTCTATCTAACAACCACATCACCCCTGCTGCAACTCTGTATGGCAAAAGGATGGTATGCTACCCCTCAGGCTTAGCAGTGCAGTCTGTTATCATCTTGGCTGCTATCTCTATGGGCTTGGGGGGTGTGTGTGTGTAGCCAAGAGAGGGAAAAAAAGAAGCAGGAGAGAGCAAGATAGAAGACACTCTCCATTGTCTCTTCCTACTAGGTTATTAATCCATCACAGGGCCCTACCCTCATGAAGACATCTAACCCTATATTACCTCTCACCTCTGAATGTAAATTCATTGGGATTGAAGGTTTTAATGTGCACTGGCTGCTGGCTATGGGGATTTGGACTAGGGAGTCGTGGAGTCTATAGGCTTGATTTTTTAAGGATTGAATAGTAAATCCCCACCCTTCCAGGGTGTATTAGTTAGGGTTCTCTAGAGTCACAGAATTTACGGAGTAAAGGAATTTATTGATGACTTACAGTCTGCAGTCCAATTCCCAACAATGGTTCAGTAGTAGCTGTGAATGGAAGTCCAAGGATCTAGCAATTACTCAGTCCCACACGGCGAACAGGCGAAGGAGTGAGAGCTAGTCTCCCTTCTTCCAGTGTCCTTATATGATCTCCAGCAGAAGGTGTAGCCCAGATTAAAGATGTGTGCCATCACACCCTTAACAGGTTAAAGGTGTGTGCCATCATACCTTTAATCCCAGATGATCTTGAGCTGGGAGATCTCTCTGTCTTAATCTCACACCTTTAATCCCAGATGATCTTGAGCTTGGAGATCTCTCCATCTTAATCTTCTGGAATCCATAGCCTCTATGCTATCAAGATCTCCATACCAAGATCCAGATCAGAAACTTCTATCCCCAAGCCTCCAGGTTAGGGTCACTGGTGAGCCTTCCAATTCTGGATTGTAGTTCATTCCAAATATAGTCAAGTTGACAACCAGAGATAGCCACTACACAGGGGAATCAGCAACATGTCCCACTGAGTTGGCTATGTTGCTGGTGAGCATCAGACAACAGTTGAAGCATTTCTGCCTTTGGACAAGTGAAGTTTAGCACAAGTAGCAGCTACCAACATATCTGGGTGAGATGACAGCTGAGCTGGCCGGAGCTAGACTGTTTCCTGCTGGGTGTCCCCCAACCTCGTTGCCCATATCCTTTGGCAAACATTGTGGCCCTGGATGTGCCATAGACACTGTTGGAGAATTTTTGGATGCTAAAGTGGAGGAAACCCTCAGCACAGACAATGCCTGAAATCCCAAAAGATGACCAATGGCGTTTTCAAAGATATATATAGAGAGGATGGGGACAAGAAGGACCTTGACTATATTGTAAAAGAATTTTTTCCGTTAATTTTTGTAAAAGAATGTTTTTCAGGGGGTGGGAGGAGCTAGATAATCTTTAAAATGAAAGCATAATCATTATAGATAGTGAGCTTTTGTGTACTGAGGGAGGACAAATGACTCTACAGAAATTGATCATAGGCAGAAATGACTACCCTGTGAATATCCCTTTTGTCACTTGAATGAAGGTCTGGGAACTCCGGAGCTAGTCCAGTAGTCTCATATTACAGAATAAGAATGAGGCCCCTGCAGGCGACTGCCTAGCTAGGGGTGGCAGGCTGGTTAGCAAAGCAGTGTTGAACCAGACAGCTCTGACACCAACCAGGCTTCTTCCTCCCTTCACCCTGCCTCGGGAACCCTGAGGTGGTGTGAGGAATGTAGGACTTCCCAGAACTCTTGACTGGGTGAGAGCTCTTTATTGAAAAACAAACAAACAACAAAAGAACAATGAAGGTCTCTTGTTGGTGTGTTCAGGGGAGTCCAGTTGCCGGATCTAAAAGATCACTATTCACGGAGTCCTTCCTCCCTCCCCTCTCCTGGATTTGCATTCCCTAGCTGAGGAAGGCTGTGTTTCCTCCATTTGACAATAGGAGGGTGCCTTTTGATTTCTTTTCAGCTGCTTTGGCGACTGGATATAGCAAGCCTTGTTCAACCAGGGCAAAAACAATCCTCTTACCCAGGGGCAGCATGAGGACCACCCAAGTTTAAACATCTCCCAATAAAAGCATTGCAACAAAACCTGCAAGTACATGAACGCTTGTTGGTTCATCTTCCCCACCCCCACCCCCCCACACCCTAATTAACTGAGTTACTTACTTCAGAACACACTGACAGGCATAAGCAGCCTAATTCAAATGGAATTTATGCTTTTCATAATTCCTGAGCAAGAGGGCCGCGTTTCCCTGTTCCTAATAGCGGAGTGGCAACAGGAAAAGACATTTCCTGTATATGCTTATTTTTGCCAAGAAAATTTTATTGTGTATAGTAGTAAGAAAACAGCTTCTCTCGTGTTTAATTCATACTGGAAATGTATTTTTTTTTTTTTTTGGAGGATCCATTACCTTCAGGCCAAGTCATACTTAATGAGAAAGATTACATATATATGGATATATATATATACATGTGTGTGTGTGTGTGTGTGTGTGTGTGTATCCATGTATATATCCTGAACAAGCGAAGGCAGTTGGGCTTAGCCACCATTTAGCACCAACTTCCAGTGAATAATATCCTCTTGCTTTCACGCCTTTATATGATCAACAGATTTTGATGAAATAACTGTGTTATTATCTAGGTCATAAAAGGTACAGGGTTTGCTCTCTTGTTTGCTCATGACCAGAAAAGCCAGCTGCTATACCACAAGAACACTGAGAAAGCCTCGTGGAAAGGGTCACTTGGCGAGGAACACTAAATTAGTCATCTGCCAGCAGCCAGCACAACGTGGGCCCCAGAGCTGGGATCAGCTCCTCCCACCCTGTCAGGCTTTCAGAGAGCTTCAGCCCAGCCCACAACCTGACCATCTCAGGAGAGGCCACAGGCCCTATGCAGCGAATACGGAGATACATTTCGCACCACTTAAAGTGCATTGCTCGACGATCTTTATCTGTTCCCAGAGCTCTGCAAACATTATTAGCACAATATAATTCGAGAACATTTTTATCACTCCCAAAACAATCTCAGTGCTGGCGGCCAGACACTTTGCATCCCACCTTCCTTCCCAGCTCTAGGAAGTGGCCATTTTCTGTTTCTATAGATTTTCCTGTTCTGGACATTTCAGATCAGTGGATTCATGCAATTTGTGGTCCTTTTTGCTCATTTCTATCCTTTATCACCCTTTTATCAAGGCTTGTTCATGTCATAGTAAACATCAATATTTAATTCCTTTTTATGGCCATAGAATATTCACCACACAGATTTACTATATTTTTTTAATGCATCTGCTCTTTGATTGGTGCACCAGTGTGGCGTGGTGGTTTGAATAAGAAATGACCCCCCACAGGTGTAGGTATTTAAACATTTGGTCCCCAGTTGATGGTAGCTTGAAGAAGTTATAGAGCCTTGGGAGTTGGAGCCTTGCTAAATAAAGGAAGTACATGGCTGGGAGATGGACTTTGAGAGTTCATAGTCTCACTTCCAGCTTGATCTCTTCCAGTGTTAGATTTAACCTCTAAGCTTCCTGCTCTTCCTGCTGTGCCTCCATGCTGTGATGGACTCTAATCCCTTTAGAGCCAAGGCTGGCTAATTTTATGTTGGCTCAGACTCAGGCTAGAGTCATCTAAGACAAATGAACCCTAATTGAGAAAAAAATGCCTCCATAAGAGTGGGCTGTAGGCAAGCCTGTTGAGCATTTTCCTAATTAGGCATTGATGTAGGAGGGTCCAGCTCATTGTGGATGGGGGCATCCCTGGGCTGGTGGTCCTGGATTCTATAAGAAAGCGGGCTAAGGAAGCCATGGAGAGCAAACCAGAAAGCAGTATTCCTCCCTGGCCTCTGTAACACCTCCTGCCTCCAGGTTCTTGCCCTGCTGGAGTTCCTGTCCTGACTTCTTCAGTTGATGGACAATGATCATATTGACCCTAACTAGGGCAGAACCTCAAGCCAGAATCAATTGCTTTTGTTCCGGCTGCTTTATTGCAGCAGCAGAAGAGCAAGCAATGCAACAGACACTTGGGTTGTGCCTGAGATTTTCTTCAATAATGCTGCTGAGGGACATTTGCATAGAAGCTTTTGCGTGTATCTGATTCTGTAGTGCTTTGGGGGTTACACCTGGAAGTGGAATGGCCAGTGACACAGTAACTATGTGTAACTTTTTAGGATGTTTCCCTGGCAACTGCACTGTTTCACATTTCTAGTAACAGTTATGTTGTGTTCAGAGTCTCTGCCTCCTCCTCATTAGAACCTAGCTTTCATACTAAAGCTGTTTAGTGGCTATGAAGGACTGTTTCCTTATGTGTTTTGGTTTGCATTTCCATAGTTATTAACATTAAGCATCCTTTTGGGTTTATTTATTATTTGTGCATTATCCCTGCATAAATATCCATTTCTTTTGCCCATTTTAAAATATCTTTTATTATTATAAAACAGAGGGCTCTAATTTTAGGGAGGAAACAGTGAGAAAATACAGAGGAAGGAGGGAAGAGGGTAAAATAAGAGCATGGACGTCTGAGAAAGTCATAAGGAATCATACTACTGATTATTCACCTAAAAATAGAGATAATATACACAGGTCAGTGTACAAATATACATATATAGTTTAAATGAAATTTTCCCATCTGAACTCACAATACTCTTTCCAAGAGCCAAAGACCATCTAACAAAAAACAAAACAAATAAACAAACAAAAAAACAATTCCAGGCATGAGAAGTCCTCTGGAGTTGTTCTTACTCAGGGTTGGCTAAGAGACTCCTAAGACATTTCATACATTTGCCATTGTCCTGGCTTCCCACAGAGGCAGAAGGTAGGTCCCTCTTTCTGGAGACATGGGGTACTTCAGGTACAGGACCAAAGTCCTCTGAGCTGGAACTGTCCTGAAAACCTCCTCTCTGAGGCATCACACAAGCTTCCAAAGGAAGGAAGCAATCAACAGTTCTACCCAGCTATGACACATATGAACCACAACAGCTATCAGCAAGACACAGTAGCCCTAAGGGCTCAGCAGTGGTACGCATGCTTCCATGATAGCCAACAGCTCTCTCATTGACTTAAGATCTGCTCAACTCTGAAAGTAACAATCATGCCTTGGATACTGGAAAACTAGGGGTAGTAGAGACCTAACCAACTACTCAGGACTAGTAAAGTCACGGATCTTAGAAAAGAACCTACAAATAGCGTTTTACTAAACCGGCACAGTCCCTAACTACATCTAAATATCTAAGAAAGTTTCCCCAGTGCTTAGAGACTGCCTTCCCCTGACAGATGTACTGGAATGAGCAGCCTGCTTATAATCTTCCTTTTTGTGGGAGTCTGACTGGCCTGCCTCAGGATGACTTGGGACAGTCTCTTGGAAGCTTCTCAACCTCTGTTTTAGGAGTGACTCCAGCCACAGATTTTATAAGGAACAATTTTAAATATAGTCTTTGGTTTCCATTGTTTTGGTGCGGCGTTAACTCACAGTGACAGAGGCAATTCGCCCTACTGTGTCTGCTGAGTCAGTTTCCTTCTGTACCTGTCACATTTTTCCATTTATTGCCTGCCTCCATTTCACTACACCGTATTGCTCGTGGCCCTATTTTAATTCTATTTAGAATTAATTGAGCTTCTCCGATATATAAATTAGTTCTCAGAAAGTTTGAAAATTTCAGCTGTTACTTAAAAAAAAAGTGTTAGTAATCTTTAAGAAGACCGTTTTAGAAATTACACTTTGTTCATCTTGTGTACATATGCATGTGTGCACGTGTCATGGGAAACAGTGGGAGTCAGAGAACAACTTGTGAGAGTCGGTCCTATCCTTCCTCCATGTTGGTCCTGGAGAGCAAACTCAGGTTGTCAGACTTGGCAGCAGGCCATTTAACCTCTGAGCCACCTCATCGACCCTTAAGTCATTTTTGAAGTTAGCTTATGAAGTAATGAGTTTTGTTATGCTACATCACCTTACTCTATCCTTGTGTATCTACTGCTCTCCCCTCCCCATCCCCCACCCCCGCCATGACCTCCTCTTGACTCCCTTTCTACCTTCCAGACAGAAACCCCTTCTTTAGCTACCACTTTTGTGGGGTTGTTTTATTTTACCATTTTGTGTGTATTGAATTTTACTTGCACATGTGTGTGCAGCACCAGCACCCCTAGAAGCCAGAAGAGGACATCAGATCCCTGGGACTGAAGTTATACCAAGTTCTGAGCCACCATGTAGACACTGGAGATCAACCCAGTCCCTTGGAAGAACAGCTGGTGCTCTTAACCACTGATCCATTATCAAATCAAATTACACCCCTTCTCCCCGCCCCTTTTTAAAATTTGGTGAATTTTCTTTCTTTCTTTCTTTCTTTCTTTCTTCCTTCCTTCCTTCCTTCCTTCCTTCCTTTCTTTCTTTCTTTCTTTCTTTCTTTCTTTCTTTCTTTCTTCTCCTCCTCCTTGGTCTTCTTTTTGCTTTATTCTGCCTTCTTTAGACAAGCTCTCACTAAGTAAAATTAACTGATCTAGAACTCACTGTGTTGA
The DNA here is from genome assembly GCA_902729485.2 of Mus minutoides. NCBI lineage: Eukaryota > Metazoa > Chordata > Mammalia > Rodentia > Muridae > Mus > Mus minutoides. The sequence continues at coordinate 247,736 of LR750885.1, read as the reverse complement.
CTAGGCTAGCCTCAGATTCAAAGATCTGTCTCTGTCTGTGTTGAGGCTAAAGGTATATGCCACCATGCTGGCCAGGCATTACTTCTTTGAACACAAACACACACACACACAATTTTTACTTATTTATTTGGGGACCAGGTTCACAAATGACTGAGTGGGCCTGTAGAGGTCAGAACACAACTTGTGGGGATCAGTTCTCTTTCCTGGGGTTTCAGGACAGGATCAAACTCAGGTTGTCAGGTTTTGCAGCCCATGCCCTCACCTTCTGAGCCATCTCACCCACCCCTAAACACTTTATTTTTTCTGTCCCACTCTTCTTTTTCTGGTATACTCAGTATGCGTGTATTGGCATATTTAACACTATTCATAATCCCATGATGCTCAGTTGATTATTTTTCCTCTTTGCATGATCTCTATGATTCTATCTTCACCCCTGCCTGTTTTTTATACCCAGTGAGTTTTTTTGCTTTGGATCTTATACTTCTGTTTGGCTCCCCTTTCCAGTCACTATTTACATTATCTCCCTCCTTCCTTCGGTCCTTCAGAAGTGGTCTCCTGTGGTTCTTTGAATACGGTTGTGGTAATCGCTTTGAAATCATTTTCTGTTAAACCCAACATCTGCATACTTTATGGGTCTTTTCTGCTGCCAGTGCTGGCCTGCACCAGCTTGCTCTTTTCCGTTTCTCCCTATGACTCATAGCTGCTGTTGAAAGCTGCACATTTCAGTCTGCAGGAGGCATCAGCTCTGGATCCCAACTTTCTGCCCTGGAGACTGCTGTTAGCTCATTGGCAAGTATTGTCCTTGTATTTTTGAAGTTCTTCAGCCTCTGCCCAACCCCCTAGGTTTTATCTTCAAGCCTAATTTCTTATTATATCAACTGGTTAGTTATTGTTTTCCATCATGAGCCAGAGTCATAAATTCCTCCACACTCTTATACAATTAAAGCAGAGCCTGGCCCAGGGTGGTGTATGGCCATGTTGAGCCTAGCACAAAGGTGTCCCTCAACAGTTTACAATGTGGAAAAGGATGGAGATGACTCTTCTGCAGCTGTGCCACCTGCATCCTCCAAACTGAGCAGAAACTAGGTATGTGTGGCAGAAGGGACTAGAACCATCACTAATTTGTGTGGTTCAGTCTTCACAGCTGGGGATAGGACCATAGCGGTTTACTGCTGTGAGGAGACGCCATGACCTGAGCAACTCTTAGAAAGGCAAACATTCCATTGGATTGGGCTTACAATTTCAGAGGTTTAGTCCATTATCATCACCACGGCAAGAAGCACAGTGACACACAGGCAGACGTGGTGCTGGAGAAGGAGCCGAGACTGTGAGTTCTGCATCTTGATCTGAAGGCCGTGCTAGGAGAAGACTGTCTTGCAACCAGTTAGCAGGAGGGTATCAAAGCCCACCCTCCTATCCTACCCCTACACAGACACACTTCCTCCGACAAGACCACACCTCCCAACAGTGCCACTCCCTACGGGGCAAGCGCATTCACCACAGATTGGTTGCCAAGTCTACCTGGAACAGTGCTTCCATTTCAGGTGTGTTAGAGATGGGCGTGTCTGACCACAGCCAAGCAGTCCTTCCACAAAGTACTTCCGAGAGAGAATGAGGGGCTGTGCTTGGCAGCATCTTCACCGCATCCCTTCTCTGTTGGGGTAGTAAATGAGCTCTGAGAACCGATCACCAACACTCGTGGGCCCGCACTGGTATGTACTCCTTATATCCTGTAAGGCTTGCACAGAGGGGAGCCGGGGGAGGTATCCCCACTCATTCAGCTCCCTACATCAGCTCTCTAGCACAGAACTGTGTGCAGTGGCCTCCCTCCTACCACCGCCACCTCTATTTCTGCGGAGTAAGCGACTCTCCATCTGCTGCGAGCACTTTGATGACTCTTTAGAAAGTTCTACGGATTCGATTTTGCTAATTTTGATCAGTTTATAGATGTTTCTCTGTGGGGAGGATTTTTCTAAACTCTTCACACTGCCGTGTGCTTCTAGACAACCACCTTTTATTTAAATAGAAAAAAAGGTCATATGTATATGTGTGTGTATTTATGTATGTATGTGTTCTCTGAACGCATTATATGACACTGTTGATTTAAAAGAGGGCAGAGGCAAACTGATAGAGGGATTTTTTTTCCTCATATATATGGCACTTTAAATATCTCTGAGAAAACATGCAAGATTCTAGAAATCATTGTTTTGCTCTGAAGGGAAGAAGAGTGCAGCTTGGAGACAGGATTGTGAAAGACTCTTTCCACATTAGATCAAGTTGGGTCTTTGGACTGTGAGTCATACACCTGTGCTATCTGTTAAAATATAGAACACTTAAACTATAAATGTTAATGAGAATTTAAGCTGAATCTTAGAAAGCAAAACAAAACAAAACAAAAAACCTGAGAAATGTCCTGTGTTGAAAGCCTGGCTTCTGTGAAGGAGAAGGGAAACTTCAAGATAAACTGTGGGTTAACGTGATTGTTTTTAAACAGTTAAAAGAAAAACCACTAAAATCAGACAGAAGCAGCCTGATGGTGTTTCAGTGGAGAAACCTTTCTGGATGTCAAGTCAGAGTAACTGTTCTCCTTCCATGATGGAGTCAGCGCCAAGTGGACGCCAAATGCCCCAGCCGGTTCCAAGGGCTGGATGGATACTTGGTTGCATTTTCAAAAGATGAAACATTAGAAGAAACCTTTGCTCAGGCAGGTTTGCCCCACAGCTTCCCAGCAAATGTCTACTTCCACTTGCTGAGAAAAACCGTATAGTAACCCTGACCCAAGTCTCCCTTCCCAAAATCAAAAGTCTACCTAGCCCTTAAGTACTCTTTCTCTAAAACACGAGTGCTGCATGATTTGTTCTGAGTGCTGTTTCTGTAGGACGACTTTCACTCCATAATAGATCATTAATCAATTTCTTATTTGGGGATGGATGAATGCTTTCTAATTGGAAGCTAGTGGAAGCAAAATTGAAATGCCCGCTCTGATGGGCTTTTGTTACTTAATGAGAGACAACTGAAGCTCAGACGGCTTCCAAATGATTGCAGCAATTTAAGCTCTCACCGTTCATAAAGGCATTTCTACATTACTGAAATTCATTCTCTCTCCCTCTCGGTTTCCCCTCTCCCCCTCCCCCTCCTCCTCCTTCCCTTTCCCCCTCTCCCTCCCCTTCCCTCTCCCCCTCTCCCTCTCCCTCACCCTCTCTCTACAGGTCCTTACCTACAGATCACTATGTAGACCGCATTGACCTGGAACTCAGAGTTCTGCCTGCCTCTGCCTCCCTTAGTATTTGGATTAAAGGCAAGCCCTGGAATCCCCAGGATTTCAAAGGAGATGCACTGTCTCTTCCAGACTTTTGGCCTTTACAGATTTTCAGTGAGTTGCTGCTTCAGTCTCTGTCTTTTCTATTGTTTTGTTTAATTTTTTTCTTGAGTGCTTTACAATGTATTTATTTATTTATTTTTATTTAAGGCATATTTTATTAGTTTCTTCATTTACATTTCAAATGCTATCCTCAAAGCCCCCTATACCCTCTTCCCTCCCCCAACCCACCTACTCCTGCTTCCTGGCCCCTGCGTTCCCCTGTACTGAGGCATATAATCTTTGCAAGATCAAGAGCATCTCCTCCCAAAGATTGCCAACTAGGCCGTCATCTGCTACATATGCAACTAGAGACACAGCTCTTGGGGGTACTGGTTAGTTCATATTGTTGTTCCTCCTATAGGGTTGCAGACCCCTTTAGCTTCTTGGGTACTTTCTCTAGCTCCTTCATTAGGGGCCCTGTGTTCCATCCAATAGATGACTGTGAGCATCCACTTCTTACAACTTATTTATTAACCTTGGTCTTTCACATTGCAACATTTTATCTAGTATTTTATTTTTATTAAACAACATAGTAAGTTATGGTGACACACATCTGTAACCCTAGTACTTTGGAGGCATGGGAGAGAGGATCTGGAGTACAATGCCAGAGAGCTTGAAGCCAGCCTGGACCACATGAGATTCTATATGAAGATAAAAATTAAAAGGAGTGGGGCATTGTTTATAATTTTATTCTCATATTGATTTCTTTCATCTCTACAGTCTACCTAATTTTGTATGCTTTCTGTAGATCCTACGAACATCCTAACAATGTTTGTCACTATTACATGTTATCTCTATCTTCACTGATGTTTTCTTGGTCCAACCTTACAGGCTATTCTCTCTGCCATGAGCTTTAAGGAAAGGTCTCTGCACCTGTCTCACATTTTCTTTCCATCGTTGGCTATATTTTTTTTTTTGCCTGTATTTTTGGCTGCTACCATGCCCTCAAAGCTCCGTGACCTCTTATCACCAATAACCTTGGGTCCCTCTTTATGCACTTTATGCACTTAACAGTCCATCTGTGGCTTAGAGGTGAGAATCACTTGTCTTGCTGTATCCTCAAGATGTCCAATTCCAATCCACTCTGGCCTTCTTAAGCCCCACTTCTCCTAATTTCCATATAGCTTGCACTTCACAGTCTGCAGAGTCTGAGCTGCTGGCCTCTCCCTACCACTATTTCTGATTAGGTGCTCCCTGGGACCTGGCTTGTCACTCATTTGCTCTCCTCTCTACTCCCTGGGAGCCTTCCCTTTATCTTGGAAACCACCATGCCTAGAGAAGCACCACACTATGGTGTTATACAGCAAGTGACCAAGGGTATGGGTTCTATGGCTATCTATCTGAACACTTTGGTTCCTCCATGGACCAGCTAAAGAGCCTTGGAAAAGGGCACTTGTTCTCCCTGAATGCTAAACAACTGTGTGTCTGTGTGGGGGGTGTATGCCAGTACGATAGTTTCTAACATCATCTGACTATGAGAAGAGTGTGGGGTTTTTTAGATTGAAGCTAATCCAGTGGTTCACTAAGGGTCCCTGCATGAACATAAACTCAGATATACAAATATAGTTAAAGATGATTCTTAGGAATAACAATATATACTCCTATCACTTAAGAATTGCCAAGGGTTTGGGGAGCTCTTCACCATGAGCTGGGCACCAAAACCAAAGGCAAAGATGGTCCTGAAGTATAGTGGTTCAACCTACAATGTTCCATCTGCTATATATTCAGGAGATATATGGTCAATACATACCCTACTTGGATTTGCTTTCTATGCTGGCAGAATGAGCTCCACCTCTTTCTGTGTGTCTCAAACAAGGGATGCCTGGACTGGGGTATAGAGGAGATTAGCTGGATTTTCCACCAATCATATGCTCACCTTACAGTGAGTTCATCAGGGCTTAGTGCCAGCCTAAGAGGCACTTTCGTGCCTCACTCATCACCTAGACCAATGTTTTTCAAACTTCTTTAGCCACAATCTTCTCTGCATCACTGAAGGCTCATGTTTTCAACTCACTTATTCCCATCGTGAGAAACTTGCCTTTTTTTCTATCAAAGGTAGTTAGCTGGACAAGGGCTCTCTCCTTTTCCCCTTCCACCATCTAGCCAATCAGATCATATTGTGAAGTTGAGCTCCCACTAATGTGATGAGACACAGTTACTACCTACATAATTAGTACAAGACAGATACCATTTTAGGGGAAAGCTTGTGCCAGCACACTTTCTGTCTGAATGCACCCTTTTGGCAGAAAGAGAAAATCGCCTTTAGCAAATTACTTCTGCTTTGTTCCCATGATCCTTTGTGCTACACCAAGATTGCTCATTACAAATACATTCATTTCCATTCTGTTTCTAGACACTGGAAATGCTAGTTTTAGCCCCTGACACAGATTTGCTGATCCATTAGAGTATCATAGCCACTGTTTGGAAAAGGCTATGTTCTCAATAGTCAAGATCCATGTTGCCTCTTCCTCAAGAGATCCAAAGATGAGAGACAGAGAATCCCACTCGTGGGGAGGTTGGCTCCTGGGTTCAAAGGAAAAAAAGAAACTCATGAAGGGAGCACAACTCCATGGGCACCAGAGGACACAGTAAAACAGAGAAGATGATGGCAGAAGAATCCTGTATCCATCCCCTCTAATGGGCACCGATGTGTTCCAAGATAACCCCTTCCCCCAAGTCCCTATGTAAGGCAGCAGAGGATGCCATTTTTCCTCCTGTATATATGTAACTATAATAATACCTGTAATAAAAGAGCTTATAAATTAGACACAGTAAGAGATTAACAGCAATAACTACTAATAAAATAGATCATTTATAATAATACATTCTAACCTATCAGGCAGATATAGTCTCTTAAAATACCTTATACTGTGGGCTTCAGCGGCCTCACCAGGAGTTTTCTTTTCTTTAAGTCACCAATTCTTACCTTTTTTCTGCCCCATCAGAACTACCAGTATTGTTTGTCTCACACAGATGCACTCTGATGGACTTCTCTCTCCTAACTGAGGAGCCACTACATGATCAATGGATATCAGTGTATGCTAGGTCTACACTGGGCACAAGTGTGATTCACACCCCATGGGGATGGTGGGAGATTCCTTGACACCACTCAAAACAGTGTGCCATTTAAACCTTACAAACTCTTTACTCTTGAACTCTTTGGATGGTTGTGAACCACCATGTGGTTGCTGGGATTTGAACTCAGGACCTTCGGAAGAGCAGTCGGTGCTCTTATCCACTGAGCCATCTCTCCAGCCGTACTTTTGAACTCTTCAATTCAGTGTTTTCAGACCACAGATAACAGGAACACTTAAAACCTTGGGAAGTAACATTGTATACAAGGGCAGTTGCTATGTGGTCCTTACAAAGGAACCTCACAAGACTACAAACTCATGTTTTCTAGGTCATCAACACACACACACACACACACACACACACACACACACACACACACAGCTCTAGTTCAGGACTAGTCTTGAGAGTGCCCAAGTTCAGGTAGTTTGGTTGTCTCACCCAGTGATTTTCAGAAACTGATGAATTGGCCACTTCTCAACTGACCAGAAGTTCACTGAGCAGAAGATGGGCTAAAATGAAAAGTCTTGCACTGAAGATGGAATCCTGCAGCTTCATTCTGGCTAAAAGAAGATCTGTTCCCAAGGAGGAAGGTAAAGGCTTTGTTCTTGAGAGATGCTGAGGCTGGCCCTGTGGATCTGACAGATGTCCCTTGTCACTCTGCAGAAGCATGTGTCTCTTACATTTCCTTCTTCTTCCCTGAGTGAAATTGCTATAGCATTGTCTCATTCATCCTAATGGGTCATGTCTAACATCTGCGTGCTTACAAATCGGGCATGCTCATTTGTGGGCTTATGGAGCTTGTATAACACCAGGACAGGCAGGACATGTTGCCCACGCAGAAAGAATAGAAGCTGGGCACAGCTGGAGTGCAAAGTAGGTCAATTCACAGAGCAAAGGGAGTTGTTGGAGCAATGAGTTATCGGTGGGAAAGGTGTAACCAACTGTCCCAGAAAACAGTCTAACCTGCTTCCTTTTGCTTTCCTTAGAATTCTTACATACTTTAAAATTTATACTTATAGAGTTTTATTTTGTGCTTTGTAAATATAACACATGCTTATTGTAGAGAAAGTTTCAAATCCAGAGAAGGAAACACCACTCATAGACTATTAATCAGGAAGCATGTTTTATCATGTTGATAGTCTTCCCTTCTGGTTATTTTGATCATGGATACCTAGGTATAAGTGATATCTATTCTTGTCATTAAACTATAGATACAATGTTGCAATTTTAAAAAATGTATCAATATTCAGATATATTAATCTACAAACACCTTTACTCCCGCATGTTGAAATACCTGAACATGCCTAAATGTCACCTCCTTGTAAGGATAGCTTTGCTCATGCCTTCCCACCTTGAGGCCATCTAGGTGCTAGGGTCTTCTGTTGTCATTTCATGCACCCACCAGAAGAGAACAAATTGATAATGAAACCAAGCCCTGGTGTGACTTAAAATGAGGGTATTCAACAAAGTGGGAAGGGGGTAGCTGCCAGGCATTCAGGGCTAGACAAGGAAGTCCAATGAATAGTTCCCATTGAAACACTCCAGCAGAGGGCATGAAGCAATCGCAAAAGCCAGTGTGAAGTGGCCTCCCTCTGTATTCTTACAATTGGGGCTGTCAAATGGACAGTTAGGAGATGATATATGTATCTAGGATCCTGTCATCAGAAGGAACCTAGCTTCAGGGACCACACTAGGAGAGAAGCCCTTTTTCAGAGAGGAAAAAGATTGGGCATCCAGTGGTTTACTCTGTCCACAAGCCCCTACTACTCAGGCGATGAAGGTGAACCTGTAAGCTTAGAAAGGATTCCTTCCCAGTGAAGAGTCCCCCAAGAGTCTGTGTTTCCCTGAAGAGGTGAAACATCAGCCTTTTCTGTATCCTGGGCCTCACTCACAAGGCCCTCACTTAGAAGCATAAGTAATGGCATGGAGAAACTACCAAACTGAACTACACCATGGATGGTTTCTTACAAGAAGGGTTTATTGCAGATCAAACTGCCAAGGCCATCTCTTGGGGTTGGGGTGGAGAGGCAGAGAGGGGCAAAATGGTAGAAAAGCCAGCTGATGTTACATGATAGTCAGCAGGGTGGAGATCGGAGCTGACACAGGTTATCCTAATTGCCCTGAATTAGGAGCCCTTGCCTAAAGTAGTTGACTCTTGGAGGAAGGTTAAGGGAGGTTCCTGGAGGATTAAGGGCAGTCCCTGCTGAACAGAAACCCACCTTTGGGCTTGTT